>CM075865.1:2995842-3123342 GCA_038021265.1 Cyprinella venusta
CTCGTGCATGTGAAAGCAGCTGTGTGCCCTCGGGTGAGCGTCAGACTGCTCTTACACTGCTCTCAGACCAGCGTCTGTGTCTCATAAACCAGGTGCGAGGATAAACAACGTCCCTCTGTTAAAGACAAACCAGGTGTGTCTGATCACATGATCTGTGCGAGGACTTTATTACGAGCGTTTATATCAAAGCTTCAGCTACTTCAGATCAACACACACGCCATAGTGTTTATAGTGCAGTGCAACGATTCATCACAGCAAAATAAAAGTTTGTGTTTACATGATATGTGTATGTGTGTGCTGTGTATAATTTTTTGTATTTTTAATTTATAAATACACTCAGACATGGATGTCTATATTTAAGAAAAATGTGTTATTTATACATACATTTATATTTATACAGTGGTGTGAATAAGTTTGGACATCCATGCTAAAGTTGCCTAAAAAGAGGAATAAAAAATCATCTTTTGGATATTGATCTTAATGCCTTAATTAGAAAAATGAGGAAAACTCCAACCTTTAAGGACACCAATTTTCTTTGTGAATGAGTAATGTATCATAAATAAATAAATGTTTTTCTTTAAAATACAGGGTGCGTAGGTCATTGCCCCCCTATGTTAAATTCCCATAGAGTCAGGCAGATTTTTATTTTTAAAAGCCAGTTATTTCATGGATCCAGGATAATATGCATCCTGATAAAGTTCCCTTGGCCTTTGGAAATAAAATATCCCCACATCATCACACACCATTCACCACACCTAGAGACTGCCATTTCCATAAGATCATCTTTCAATGCAAATCAAACCAGCTATTAGGCTAACTGAAGTAAAACCATGCCAATCTCTAGGTGTGGTGAATGGTGTGTGATGATGTGGGGATATTTTAATTCCAAAGGCCAAGGGAACTTTATCAGGATGCATATTATCCTGGATCCATGAAATAACTGGCTTTTAAAAATAAAAATCTGCCTGACTCTATGGGAATTTAACATAGGGGTGTCCTGACTTATGCACCTTGTATTTTAAGGAAGAACATTTATTTATTTATGATACATTACTCATTCACAAAGAAAATTGGTGTCCTTAAAGGTTGGAGTTTTCCTCATTTTTCTAATTAAGGCATTAAGATCAATATCCAAAAGATGATTTTTTATTCCTCTTTTTAGGCAACTTTAGCATGGGTGTCCAAACTTATTCACACCACTGTATTTTATGCATATGTAGTTTGCCGGTGGCATGATTACCAATTATTAGGGCTGGGTATTGACACAAATTTCGCAATTTTCGATTTTCACAAGCTTCACAAAGATTTGATTTCGATTCACAAGCTTGCAATTCGATTCAATTTCGATTCCGATTCGATTCAATATCGGTTATTTTGGATATCAGTTACAATAAACGGCAATTTTTCTCAAGGGAATCAAATCTCTTAACTAATGCTGTAAACTGTGACATCGACGGACGGACATGTCCGGGATAAAGAGGATGGTAACCCCGACTACTCAGCTTTCTCCACAGAACAACAGCCTGCTAGCTTAGCTTCCAAACAAAGATGGCCGACACTGTGTGTTCATTCTGTGAGTGAGATCGCCCTCTATGGGCGGGTTGAGGACATGCGGGACAGACCCGAATACTGACTGTAGTCTTTAGCCTCTGGACAAAAAACCCTCCAATGATGCAAAATGACGATTTTTGCATGATCAGAGGCAAAAAATACATAAATCTCTCGTCTCAGGGGGATATGAGGGTGGGAAGCATGGCAATTCGAAAATACTACAGGTTTTCTACTAATACAAAGCTTAATCCTGAAGCATCCCTTTAACAAAATTATTCGGATATATAAAAAAAAAATGTAGCGTTGGTGCATGCTGTTCATTTCATCTGAATCTGCAGTGAATTTTATGCATGTAAATAAGTTTTGCAGAAATGTTATTTTTCCAACGAGCCGATGTTGGCAGATTCTGTAGAGTGGCTGAGATGTCGTCCACATACTGTAGAGTACATGCAAGTTCACGGAAGTGAAGAGTGTAGTCACTCAAACATGTGCAGTGTCACAATCCTGTTTATTGTTTTGATGTCATTCATCTAAATGAGGCTCAATTTCACATATATTTCACAACAGAGTGTTACGTGTGTGTGTGTGTTAACTAACCTTCCTCATGTTATTGATCTCTTTTAAAGCAGAACATAGGCACACACATAAGTGTGTGCATGTGTGTCCATTCAGCTAGGCTGTCTTGATCTTAATATAGTAAACCAAAACTTAGTGGTACATGTTATTTACAATATTAGTGCAAGTACACTTTTATATACACACTATTGTGCAAATACACACTATTCAAGTCAGTCCGATCAATGCTGGGATACTTTAAATTTCTATTATAGGCCTATTAAATCCATGTTAAAAATTTTAATCCCACCCGTTAGCCACTTTATTTCCACTTGTTGAATATATTCTTCAATTTTACTGATCATAAACACTAGGGTTGGGTATCGTTTGAATTTGAACGATTCTGATTCTGATTCCGATTCCTTGTTTCGATTCCGGTTCCTAACGATTCTCGATTCCGATTCTTTGAAGAGGCAGGGTCAAAAAAGTTTAGCTAACCTTGCTAACCAACAGTCTTTCCGAAGGAAATACTCCTCCTGTCACAAATTTTGTATTTTGCTGAGATTTTGTTATTTTTAGAAAAGTGAAGCCACACTTTGGACTGCCGACGTAAGCTACTCATGTTCGACTCGCCAACACTTCCGGTAGACGCTTCTTCATTGGTGTTGTTCAGCGGTTTCTTCTTCCGGTCGGCGGAGTGTGAATATCAAAACTAGGAATCGAAATTTTAACTTTTCCGGGAAAAACGAAAAGTTAGTCCCGGTTCCAATCAATACTCGATTCTCGATACCCAACCCTAATAAACACCCTTCAGAGCTGATATGCGATGAGAAAAGGGAGAAGAATTGGGGTGGATTGGCGTCAGTCAACAGTCAAAAGCAAAATCCACTTTTCTTACGTTCTGCCATTGTCCCAGTTGTAAGCTTGGTTTCTATTGTTATTTATTGGGGTCAACCAAACAATGGTGGACAGAGCTAATGTAAATAGCCTCTATTTGCACTTATTTCAAACAGACACAAATCGAGCCATGGCCACTTAGCTGTACAAACTCACTCTTTAGGTGAGTACACTCACCTAAAGGATTATTAGAAATGCAATTCAATTAATGCAATTATCTAATCAACCAATCATATGACAGTTTCTTCACTGCATTTAGGGGTATGGTCCTGGCCAAGACAATCTCCTGAACTCCAAACTGAATGTCAGAATGGGAAAGAAATGGGATTTAAGCGATTTTGAGCGTGGCATGGTTGTTGGTGTCTGAGTATTTCACAATCTGCTCAGTTACTGGGATTTTCACACACAACCATTTCTAGGGTTTACAAAGAATGGTGTGAAAAGGGAAAAACATCCAGTATGGGGCAGTCCTGTGGGCCAAAATGCCTTGTTGATGCCAGAGGTCAGAGGAGAATGGGCCGACTGATTCAAGCTGATAGAAGAGCAACTTTGACTGAAATAACCACTCGTTACAACCGAGGTATGCAGCAAAGACACAACACACACAACCTTGAGGCGGATGGGCTACAACAGCAGAAGACCCCACCGGGTACCACTCATCTCCACTACCAATAGGAAAAAGAGGCCACAATTAGCAAGAGCTCAACAAAACTGGACAGTTGAAGACTGGAAAAATGTCGCCTGGTCTGATGAGTCTCGATTTCTGTTTTCGAAGAATCAGAATTTGGCGTAAACAGAATGAGAACATGGACCCATCATGCCTTGTTCCCACTGTTGGGCTGGTGGTGGTGGTGTAATGGTGTGGGGGATGTTTTCTTGGCACACTTTAGGCCCCTTAGTGCCAATTGGGCATCGTTTAAACGCCACGGCCAACCTGAGCATTGTTTCTGACCATGTCCATCCCTTTATGGCCACCATGTACCCATCCTCAAACCCATCTCAAAGCTGGAATCATTTCAAATTGGTTTCTTGAACATGGCAATGAGTTGACTGTACTAAAATGGCCCCCACAGTCACCAGATCTCAACCCAATAGAGCATCTTTAGGATGTGCTGGAACGGATGTGCATCCCACAAATCTCCATCAACTGCAAGATGCGATCCTATCAATATGGGCCGACATTTCTAAAGAATGCTTTCAGCACCTTGTTGAATCAATGCCACGTAGAATTAAGGCGCAAGGGGGTCAAACACAGTATTAGTATGGTGCTCCTAATAATCCTTTAGGGAGTGAAAGTGCATTCTTTGAATCGTATTTCAGGTCTCTCACTCTCACGTGTGTATGAAAGTAAATCCAGAGCAAAGTCTAGTGTTTCCAAGCCTTGATGCAGCTGAAACAACAGAAACTGAACAGCTGCACAATAGTGTTTATGTGCAAAGACTTGCGCTGAGATATGAAGTAATGTCGTTTTCACCGTGCTGCCGTCGCCTAGTTTACGAAAACACCACTTAAAATAAGTGTGTGCAAGAAGATTAAAACATTGCAAGCTTTTAAGAGGCAGAAGAGATATCCGAGTCATTACCGTGTCCAGTAAGTCAGAGGAATATTACACGGCTGATAAACTCTTTTCAACACAGAAATGCTTGATTTGAATGAGCCTGGCTATAAACGTGTCTGAAAAAATTCATTTATAGAAGCTCAATAAGATCAATTAGTGAAAAAAGAAGACCAGCACTGTATAAAAACATTTCAGCAAATCAAATTAAGAGTCACTGCATCACAAGAAATTTCTTCGAGGTCAGATTTAGGGATTCCAGACAGTCTCAGTTCCCCCAGACAGGGAAAACATTTTCTTTATTGTGCTGACCTCACAATTCCCAGTATAAAAAACCACAAACACTTTGTCACAATTGACACCTCACAATACAAAGGCTCTGATTAGCTATCAGTGACGAGCTTAATACAATATCACACACACACACAAACTCTGCTGAGATAAGAACATCATACAGTAGCATCCGTTTGAGAAACTCCCCAAAGAACCTTTCATTGATCAGTTCTTAAAGGGATACTCCACTTTTTTTGGAAATAGGCTCATTTTACCACTCCCCCAGAGTTAAACAGTCGAGTTTTACCGTTTTCTAATGTATTCAGCCGATTTTCTGATATTTAGAAGAATATCGGTAAGGAAATACTCCCATAGTATATTTTTTTCCCACTATGGAAGTCAATGAGACCAGAAACTGTCTGGTTACTGATATTCTTCTAAATATCAGAAAATCGGCTGAATACATTCGAAAACGGTAAAACCCATCTGTTTAACTCTGGGGGAGTGGTAAAATGAGCCTATTTCCAAAAAAAAGTGGAGTATCCCTTTAAAAGAACATTTGAACATTCTAAAGAACTATTTTCCACAACAAAGAACCTTTTGTGCAGCTAAAAGGTTCCATGGTTGTTTGAAGGTTCTTTTTTTAGGGACGCACAATATATCGGCCACCTTGGTATCGGCCGATATTTGTTCATTTTTATGTTATCGTTATCGGCCCGATAATTAAATTTGGCTGATATATTAAAGCTGATAAATAATGAATTATTTCCTCCAACACCTGAGACACTTACGATGCGCACTGTTCGACATGATTGATCTTAATCGCTTGAAATTTGATTGGAATCAAAAAGGAAAATATAGTTAAGTGCAAAATGTGATGTCATATCGGCTACATGAAATTATAACGAGAACATTATAATTGTGTTAGGGAACGGATTTTAATTGTGAGACTTTTGTTTTTGCAATCAGGCTTCCAATAAAAAATAAATTATAAAATTATTAAAAAAAAAATTGGATTTAGATTTATCGGCCGATATATCGGTTATCGGCTTTCAAATATAAAAAATTATTACTAGTATGCCGGAGCGATCTTAATATCTTAAATATCTTAATTTGTGTTCCGAAGATGAACGAAGGTCTTACGGGGTTGGAACAACATGAGGGTGAGTAAATACTGACAGAATTTACATTTTTGGGTGAACTAACCCTTTAAAAAAATTGGATTTAGATTTATCGGCCGATATATCGGTTATCGGCTTTCAAATATAAAAAATTATTATGCAGGAGTGATCTTAATATCTTAAATATCTTAATTTGTGTTCCGAAGATGAACGAAGGTCTTACGGGCTTGGAACAACATGAGGGTGAGTAAATACTGACAGAATTTTAATTTTTTGGGTGAACTAACCCTTTAAAAAAAATTGGATTTAGATTTATCGGCCGATATATCGGTTATCGGCTTTCGAATATAAAAAAATGATCGTTATCGGTCTCAGCCAAAACGTTCATATCGGTGCATCCCTATTCTTTATAGAAACATCGATGCCAATAAAGAGTCTGTATTTATACCGTTGACTGCAACACACACACACACACACACACACACACTGATCTTCATGTCACCCAACTCAATGTGAAGTTTGATGCATGTTTCTAAACTAACAACACAATACTCGAATTACTACAAAACAAAAAGCACACAAATAAAGTGTTAATATGTATTCATTCATTTTTATACATTTTTATGTATGATAAATAGGGCTGTCAAACGATTAATCGCATCCAAAATAAAAGTTTTTTTGAAAAAAATAAAATATATGTGGCTGCACTGTGTATAATTATTTTGTATATATATAAATACACACACAGGCATGTATATTAAAGAAAAAATATTATTTATATATAAAATATTTATATATAATATAAATTATATATAAATCTATATACAGTATATACATGAAAATATTTCTTAAATATATATGTGTGCAAGCATGTGTGTGCATTTATATATATAAAATAATTATAAACAGTACACCCACATATATTATGTAAACATAAACTTTTATTTTGGATGCGATTAATCGCGATTAATCGTTTGACAGCCCTAATGATAAAGTATATATAGTTGACATTTCTGCCACTTTGAGTGTTACTTTAGAATTTAGTCAAAAGTATTTCACGATGTGCTTCTATAAAAATCCTTCTAAAGCATTTATTAATCTTAGTTATTGTGAATTTGAACATTGACTAAAGCATTATTAAAATCAAATATTGTTTCATTTAAGTCAATAAGGTTCCATTTGTTCACATTAACATGTACAGACATGTACTAACATGTAAGCTAGAAACTAACATACTTCAAATACTTGTTTTACTTTCAGTTCATATTAAATCCAACATTAACTATTATTAAAATAAAAACTTGAATGTGATATTAATTCATATATTATAGTAGTTATTATAGTATATACTACTGAATGGACCTGATTTGACATGAACTAACATTGGACGAACAAATTCTGTAACGAATGTGTTGCTCATACAAAACAGAAACACACCATGCTTTCACAAAGCAACTGTTAAAGAAGAACTTGTGTAGATTGAAAGCTCTCGCTCCTCTCACCCACACAACACGCAGAGAAACTGTAAAAGGACTCACAGGTTTTTGGACTTCTTCTTCTTGGCCCCGTCAGGACCCGAGTCACAGCTGCATTCAGAGCCGGCGCTCAACTGTGGACAGAGAAACATGCGGCATCATCCAGGGACCAAAGCATTGCAGGATTCCAGATCCAAAAGTAGCTAAAGTTAATCCTCACTGCCTGGTACAGGCCATAGTGTGTGTGAGAGAGAGTGAGTGACCCTGATCGCTGTAATCTTCAGTGTGTGAGACTGTGTGTATATGTGATGGCCTCCAGCCATGCCCAGGATTACAGAGAGGGGCTCAGACCGTGGTGGAGTCACATTACACACACACACACACATTACACTTCCTCTCCTCACCAGGATATTACAGGCTGAGAACGGGGGAGGGGGAAGTCTGAGACCACTCTGTATGCAGCGTTTGTGTGTGTGTGTCATCTTGACCCGTGGTCTGGACCTCTCGTGTCGTGAAAAACAGTTTTTTCTCGGCCCTCTCAGTTGGACAAACATTTCCCCGACTGTATATCATGTTCGGTATCGAGTCCCTCGGGATTCGTCACACCTCTGGAAATCAGGCCTTATCGTGCAAAAGCATTGTTTCACACACTCTTCCGACAATATCGTTCTCTGGACTTGGAAGGTTTCTACTTCATTGTGGGGAATGGTGTTTTGGAGTAAGAATGAAGTAAATATTTTTTTGATAAAATGAAACTTTTCACCCACGTTGCAAAAAAACAACTAGAAATATCATGGCTTTCCATATGGCGAGGGCTTTTAACACTAGTTTACTAAGTATTTCTAATGCACTCTATTGGTAATTGTACAATTGATTTATTTTTTATTGTTATGCCATTTTTATATATATTTGTTTTATAGTTTGGTCAACGATTTAGAGTTTTGGATTTGGAGTTCTCGACTCCGGTCCTCGCGACCCACTGCTCTGCATATTGTGTATGTCTCCCTTATTTAACACACCTCAGATCCTCAGCTCGTTAGGATAGAGCCGGCTCGCGAATCCATACTTTATAGCGTTTAGGTTTGTGAAGCAATCATCTTCAAAATGAGGCGAACACAGAACAAGGTTTGGGCTATACTTGTGTGGTATAGCAGTACTTGTATATATGAACTGCAGCCACTTAGTCTTCAAATACTCCTCACTTGGCAGGTTAAAAAAGTTCGCTTTTGCGTCGCACTTCAAAACACAGCGTCTCGTCGACATGATTGTTTTCCGAAGCCCAGATCTCGAAAAACGACAGAGTCCAAAAAGGTGCGGTGGGTCCAAAACTCCATGCTCTCAGACCTCCCTGGCCAGCCCAGGCAGGGTGGCCCGTCCTGGGCCAGTTTCAGATTTGCCCACCACCCCTGGAGCTCCGGTTTCGGCGTCTCCGAGCGCAATAAGTGGGCGTTTCTTATTCAAATAACTTGTCAAGTTGACGTCAACCAGACAAAGGAAAAGCATCGTTCTTTGAACGATTCATATCAGCGACTCAGAGTCGACTCTTACATTTGAGAGACAATAACTTTGTATACGATGAACTTTCATGTTTAAAACTTTGCAGGATGTTTTCGTTCACTTAGATCTATGTTAAACACTACATGAAGGGCAATTTTCAAAAATCCATAATTGGTACCCTTTAAATCAAGTGGTCAAAGTGCTCGTTGTCACTGCGATCAGTCTTCACTCGGACGTGCGCTTCAATCCATTGCGGATCTCGTCATGGATATTGTAGTATTGTATTGCTAAATCCCCTGACCACTACGTCGGTCTGAGACACCGAGACCTAAACAAGACCAAGACAAGACCAAAGACCGTCAAGGCCGTGACAAGACCATGACCAAAAAGTGAAAGTGGTCTCGAGACATGCATCACTAGTAATCAGTGTTGCTGTTCAGTCGTGGCTGCAAGTGAAAGAGGGAATAACTGGGGAGTGCTGTCAGAACGAATGCATGGATGCAAAACAAGACAAATATCCTCAAAACTGGAGCGCAGGAAGGGCAAACTAGAGCGGACAACAAACCACCATTTAAAAATAGCGAGATTCAGGTGCGCTCAAGTCATCGGTCAGACCTACAAAACAACCAAAAGCACAACACAACAACTGGCTCATTATTCCAGAATTTCGAGGTTAGATGGATAGTTCTGAGAGAACCCACCCATAATCCCACAGGGGTCAGAACAGTCAGACCTGGCATCACAATAACACAACTAATCTTAGGACGTAGAATGTGGGAAGCAGGAAACCCAGATTCCCAGAGGAGCAATTCCTGTAAGATCTGATGCCAAGGGCTGGAGAGGTTGCTCTGTGTTATTGATGAATTTTCTCATTACCTCTCAGTTGTAAAATGCTTCTCATACTACTGACTTTACAGTGGAACACAATGATCGAAGAGCTTTAATAAATATATATATATATATATATATATATATATATATATATATATGTGCCAGTTCCAGATCTTCTAGATTGTGCATGCAGAAACTATAGTGGAATGCAAACGTTTCGGCACCCACGGTCAAAATTGATTTTCTGTGAATAGTTAAAGGGTTAGTTCACCCAAAAATTAATCATTATTGATTATAACGAGTAAATGGACAGAATCGGAAGACAACACAATGCTGAATAAAGTCGTAGTTTTTGTTATTTTTGGACCAAAATGTATTTTCGATGCTTCAAAACATTGTAACTAACCCACTGATGTCACATGGACTACTTTGATGATGTCTTCATTTCCATTCTGGACAAGGACAGTATATCGTACACACATTTACAATGAAGCTCTCGGACTAAATCTAAAATATCTTAAACTGTGTCCTGAAGATGATCGGAGGTCTGACGGGCTTGGGACGACATGAGGGAGAGTCGTTAATGACATCCTTTTCATTTTTGGGTGAACTAACACTATAAGTCAGTACATTCTTAAAAATAAGGTTTCCAAAAAGGGCGTTTTTACAGTTCTGTCACAAAAGAAACATTTTTGGAACATTTTAACATTCTAAAGAACTCTTTCCCGCTATAAAGAACCTTTTGTACAACAAAAAGATTGTAGAAGATGAACTGATCTCCAGTAGGTGTAAAAATGAATAGAGATGCATCGATATGAACATTTTGGCTGATACCGATAATTCTTTATATTTGAAAAGGATAATCGATATACTGGACAATATAAATCTAAATTTTATGCATTTTTTTTTGAGAGTTTGAGTACAAAAAAGCGATGACCCAAGCACACAATTTTAATGCTCTCATTGTAATTTTACGTCGCCTATATGACGTACTTGCACTGCATATGTTGCACGTAACTGTATTTTCCCTTTTTGAAGGGATTCGGATCATATTTCATAATTCAAAACCACCATGTTGAACTGAAGTGTCTCAGCTGAAGGAAATAATCCATTGAATATTGACTTTAAAGCTACACTGTGTAACTCTTTTAGTTTATTCTTAGCTAAAAACACATAGTTCTTTCAAAAAATATATGTGCTCATTAATGTATATTTAGTTCGTTAAGTAATAAAGTATTGTCGTGAGTGTATAATATGCCATTGGTAAGGGGCTCTAATGTCGGCCGCCATGTTGCCGCTCCATCTTGAAAGTACATTAGCCAAAGAGGGACATACGCGTTAATTCAAGCTTCGCCTTTCGCGTTTACGTTTGAGTTAACACTCATGGGCGAGGTCGAACTGGAAGCCATGTTAATCTTGGACTACACTGGCCACCGTAGGAGTTAAAACGAAATCGGAATTGAGAGGAACAGAAACTAATATATTTACTGGATACCTTTTCACCACTAGATGGGGGTAAAAATCACACAGTGTAGCTTTAATATATCAGACACATTTTCCTATCGGGTTGATGACGATAACATTAAACATGATCATTTATATCGGCCAATAACGCTATGGTGGCCGATATATCGTGCATCTCTAAAGATGAAACATTTTGAAACTTTTTTTAAGCAAAACTAGTGTATTCTTTTTGTTTTGTACAAATTGAGAGTGAAAAAAAGGAAAGGAGCACCATGCAACATTTAATGCACCCTCATAGATATGATCTCAGATAACCTTTCCCAAAGTCTCAGACTTTATTTGTTAGCTTGTTCACAGTCATTGTTTGGAAAGGTTAGGTGATGCAAATGTCAATGACTTTTCAAAAGTCCCAACAATCAACATCCATGTGCTCCTCTAAGCAGCCATTTCCTCAGGTCTAATGCAATCTAGAAATGGCAGTAAACAGGAATGGTGGAGGTCAATCTGAGGTCTGGAAGCCAGAGAAACTTTCTGAGAGGTGGAGAACTGTTCTCGTTTCCACCCAAACAGAACTTCACCTGCAGTTAATGCACAAGTGTTGTTCTTCAATGAAAAGAGCCCACTAAATGTCAAGTACAAACATCAGAATAATACTGACGTAAACGCACACACACGTAAAATGACGTTAGAGGAAGTCCATTAGTGTGTGATGAGCCGGCGTCCATAAAACAATCATATTCAGGTGGACTACAGATGTAGCGATATTAACTCGAGTGTAGTTAACGACTTTCAAATATGTTTCCAATCCTTTGTAAAGGCGTCATGCCATTTTTATTATTATTTTTTTTCACACAAACACCATACTATGGGTTGGGTTAAAAACTAAAACATTTCTTTAAAAATACTAAAATAATAAATTTAACAACCAAATTTATATACACTAAAAATATGTTTTTGTGTGCAAGCCCAGAGAACCAAATAGTGTGGTATACATGGTATAAAATAAAAAGATTAAAAGGATAGAGGATTATATGAAAAAAGTATAAATATATACTTTACACGATATTCAAAATTAAGTTGAATGAACTCAAGTTGAACTTTTGCACGATATTCAAAATTAAGTTGATAGGACTCAAGTTGAACTTTTGCACGATATTCAGAATTAAGTTGATATAACTTAAGTTGAACTTTTGCACGATATTCAAAATTAAGCTGATATAACTTAAGTTGAACTTTTGCACGATATTCAGAATTAAGTTGAATTAACTCAAGTTTTTGCACGATATTCAAAATTAAGTTGAATGAACTCAAGTTGAACTTTTGCACGATATTCAAAATTAAGTTGAATGAACTCAAGTTGAACTTTTGCACGATATTCAAAATTAAGTTGATATAACTTAACTTTTGCATGATATTCAGAATTAAGTTGAATGAACTCAAGTTGAACTTTTGCACGATATTCAAAATTAAGTTGAATTAACTTAAGTTGAACTTTTGCATGATATTCAAAATTAAGTTGAATGAACTCAAGTTTTTGCACGATATTCAAAATTAAGTTGAATGAACTCAAGTTGAACTTTTGCACGATATTCAAAATTAAGTTGATATAACTTAAGTTGAACTTTTGCATGATATTCAAAATTAAGTTGAATTAACTCAAGTTTTTGCACGATATTCAAAATTAAGTTGAATGAACTCAAGTTGAACTTTTGCACGATATTCAAAATTAAGTTGATATAACTTAAGTTGAACTTTTGCATGATATTCAAAATTAAGTTGAATGAACTCAAGTTTTTGCACAATATTCAAAATTAAGTTGATATAACTTAAGTTGAACTTTTGCATGATATTCAAAATTAAGTTGAATTAACTCAAGTTTTTGCACGATATTCAAAATTAAGTTGATATAACTTAAGTTGAACTTTTGCATGATATTCAAAATTAAGTTGAATTAACTCAAGTTTTTGCACGATATTCAAAATTAAGTTGATTGAACTCAAGTTGAACTTTTGCACGATATTCAAAATTAAGTTGATATAACTCAAGTTGAACTTTTGCACGATATTCAAAATTAAGTTGATATAACTTAAGTTAAACTTTTGCACGATATTCAAAATTAAGTTGAATGAACTCAAGTTTTTGCACAATATTCAAAATTAAGTTGAATGAACTCAAGTTGAACTTTTGCACGATATTCAAAATTAAGTTGAATTAACTCAAGTTTTTGCACGATATTCAAAATTAAGTTGAATGAACTCAAGTTTTTGCACGATATTCTAATTTTTTGAGTTTGCCTGTATAATACTAGTCACGTGTTAACTGTGGGAAAAAAAGGATTTTAAACTTGTAAGGATAATGTTGAAGCAGAAAGGATAATCCTACAGCTCTGGTCGGTATAGACCCGTGTTAGATTGCTATGTAAACACAGTTCATGTTGCTACAACCATTTCTGAGTATTTATTTATTCCAGAGCAGGTGGGTCATATTCTTGACTGGTGACGTGTGTGTAATGCGCACTAAAGGGTGGCCATAGTTATGTTCCAATACAGAGGTCTACTGGACGTCACAGCTGTTCATAACAGGACGGGTTTTGCTTTTTATGAAGGCGCTCGTGTGTGTTTAGCACGCATGTTCTGGATGGTTATAGGGCATTACTTGACGCAAGTGTAATAGTGATCCATGCAAACCTTAAAAATAATTTCATACTGTATGAAACCATCAATCATGATGGAGCTTTACTATATATAATAAAGAGATGCCCAAACCAGGGCCTGTCCTGACCTTAGATTTGGCCCACTATGCCATAAAAGGACAAATATAACTTCTAATACTGTAAATATTTCTAGATAACATATTAGCATAATCATTTTCATTTCTCTGAACTTACAGGGATTTAATCGAGTAAAGATTCAGGACGCTCCAATGCAACACACCCGAGTTAATGTTTGTTTTCATTGAATATTTGGAGATTATACACTGTATTGTAACTTTCCTTTTGTTTATGTGTTATGTAAGAGATGTGCAATCAGCACTAAAATGAAAACCTGACAGGGTGCAACAATATTACAATAATATTAATACTGAAGTTTCAATGCAATCAATAAATTAGTGCATTGACACATTTAATACAATTAAGCAATTCTTTCACACGCTTGTGAAAAATAAGTGTGCTTAAATGTGCACTAGAGAGAGACTTTTTTAAGAGTATACTTTTACTTTAAAGGCCATTTCAACTAATTATGTATTTTAATAATCTTTTGTCATGCTCTAAAAGAGTAGCCTACACTTGTTTTGATGTGTTGACTAACATACAAATGCACATGTTAAGTATAGCCTACTTGATTTTACTTTGACTGTAGCTTTTACAAAAGTGCATACTACATTATTTGCAAAGCAAGCATTTTAGTTTACCATAAATGCTTGTCATTGCATTCAGTAAACTTTATTTCAAAGATAATAGAAGTAATTCTAAAAAATTACACATAAATGTACTTAAGTCCCATGCACTTAAAAAAAAACATTCAGAAATTTAAACTATAATACTTTTTTAATTAATTGTAATTAAAAAGTAAAAAGTGTAAAAAGTGTAAAAAGTAAAACATTCAATTAGTTGTCTGAAAACATTTCATTCAGTTTGCACTTAAGTATATTCTTTCCATAATAAGTGCTCTTTTTAAAAGTATGCTAAATGTACTTCTTTCTCACGTGGGCAGTTATGTCTTTAATAACAGATGTGTGAATATTAATATTAAACTAATGCTGTTGACACTGTAAAAGACACTGAATCCCATGCAGTCTCTGGGAAATCTTCTCCCTGCATTCCAGAAAACACATGCTCCGAATCTCTCAGTGTGTGTGTGTGTGTGTGTGTGTGTGTGTGTGTTGGCCCTGAGCTATAAATAACCTGCACCGCAGAGAGAGAGAGACAAATCAGGACAATCGAAGAGGGAAATGTGCAGAAATGAGAAACATGTCTAGAAAGCCAGATTTAAAGAATTAAATCCGGATGATGACATCACTGTTTTCTCCAGATCTGCTTTATTGCCGCATTGAACTCATTACCTGATGAACTTTACACAGATATTCAACCAGACTGAAACAACACTGAACTGATTTCAACTAAACAATGACTGTTTACTAATGTCTTTACAGCAGAACTGCATCACTGAATCATTATTTTACGGTTATCACTGTAAAGCTGCTTTGAAAGAATCTATATTTTATAAAGTGCTGTATAAGTAAAGGTGACTTGACTAGACTTGACTTGATAAGAGCATGTGCTACAGATAAACACGTCAAACCCCGCGGTTAAAGGCTAAACTGATGATATTTTGAACTGTCAATTGCATGAAAAATAGAGAGAGCCACCATGATTCACTTTCCTCTGTCAGGTTCAAGAGATCATTATGAATAATAATCCTAAATAAAAATGTTAACTATAGACATTATATCCATACCTATAGACATTATATCCATTCCTATAGACATTATATCCATACCTATAGACATTATATCCACACCTATAGACATTATATCCACACCTATAGACATTATATCCATACCTATAGACATTATATCCATACCTATAGACATATCCATACCTATAGACATTATATCCACACCTATAGACATTATATCCATACCTATAGACATTATATCCATTCCTATAAACATTATATCCACACCTATAGACATTATATCCACACCTATAGACATTATATCCACACCTATAGACATTATATCCATACCTATAGACATTATATCCATACCTATAGACATTATATCCATTCCTATAGACATTATATCCATACCTATAGACATTATATCCATTCCTATAGACATTATATCCATACCTATAGACATTATATCCACACCTATAGACATTATATCCACACCTATAGACATTATATCCATACCTATAGACATTATATCCATACCTATAGACATTATATCCATTCCTATAAACATTATATCCACACCTATAGACATTATATCCACACCTATAGACATTATATCCATTCCTATAGACATTATATCCACACCTATAGACATTACATCCATACCGACTGAACACATTTTATGCATGTGCATCTGTCACCATTTTCACAGATTCGCGTCTTGGAAACTATTTCAAAGTTTGCATTCTCAAACCAACAAACACTGCTGTTGTGAAAATGAACGGCCAGAACACATTACAAGTTTTCTGATTTCAGTTAAAAGTGTCGTGTTAGCGGCCTCTGAGTTAATAATGACATTTGCAATGGAAGTGAATCAATCAAAAAACAACTTTAGGTGGACAATAACTATTCTGGAGCTGCGGTAAAGCCAATAAATCTCTGATACTTTAATTTCCTATCATCACTGTAAAGCTGCTTTGAAACAATCTATATTCAAAGCGCTTTTTAAATGACGGTGACTTGACCGACACTTGTCTTTAGTTTGCCGTTTTTGCAGAGTGAAACCCTGCCATTTCTTTTGGAGCAATCACAGCATCTGCAGACATTTCCGTTATTATTACTTCCCTCCTCTCTTTAGCTTGAACAAAATCACAATTCAAGCATGGACAATTGTTTCTGAGTAACCCCTGCACTGTTACTCTGTGAGTTTCCTCGTATTGTGCTGGTTCTGGGTGAGACTGATGTGGATACGAGCGCTGAAGTCGAGTCTGCGCTCCCGAGGGTTCCCGGTTCACAATGGAGAGTAACAGAAGAAAGCCAGGAAGAGGAAAGGCCTCGCTAGAAGAACCTGTCGTCTGAGCAAACAGGTGTCATGTGTGTTCATGCAAACCACACACACACACACACTCATGTGCACATCTGTTCAGTTCTCAAACTCATCTACAGACGTTTTCTGATGTAAATGTGTGTGAGTTTGCCCATGTGAAGCCTTGAAAGGGTCATGAAAAACAGAAAACAGGTCGGTAGCACTTTACTGTACGGTTCATTAGTTAATATTACTTAATGTATTAACTAATATGAACAAACAACCCGATCTCACGACCAAGTCGTACGAATTCGACGAATGATTAAAAAGTGGCTAATTCGTAACAATTCATACGACCTCACTCGTACGAATTAGTACGATTTTGCTAAATCGTACATATTTCAAGAATTGGCAATTTGTATGAATTCGTACGAATGGCCTACACCTGACCCCGCCCCTAAACCTACCCATCACGTGGGTTTAGAAAAATCGTACAAATCGTACAAACATGAGATAGTGTTGGAACAAACCATGAGCAATCCATTTGTTACTGTATTTGTATATCTTAACTGTCACCGTCCCACAGGTGGGGCGTTTGCCACTATATTTTTAAAACAAGAATATCTTAGTAAATACCTTAAACAATATTGATAAACTATATATCATTTGAAAGCTTACAATCTCTAGTTTCCATATTTGGTGACTGATTTTCAAAATATATTACAGAGGAGCCATAATTTATCAATATGCAACAAGAATATTTGCATACTCATAAGGCGTGTTCAGACCTTTATTTTAACATAGCAGTAAACATGAAAAATCATGAAAAAATGGTAGATACCTCAGTTTGTTTTCGTGCCAAAAGTTCAAAAGATAGAATCCATTCAATTATTTTGGAAAAAAAGGTCTGAAAAGTTTGAAATATCAAGAAAAAAAATAATAAATTCACCATTTGTGACGTGGAAGCTAGCTATGACTTACATGCGTGTTCTTCGTATGTGTTTCTTAGAGGTTGAATTCGTATCAAAATCATGCCAAACTTCCTACTTCTGAATAGGATCTCTACTTCATAAATTGTATGAAAATTGTGAAAATAATGGTTCATATCACTCAAAACAGGGCAGTAATGGAGTCTGGTTGTGCCCTAGTGGAAGCGTTCGGTACTGCGCCCAAACAAAATCTCACTGAAAGCTCATTTTTTGAGATATCAACCTAAAATTTGAAACACAACTTGTTCAGATTTTTGGCTTTGATTTTTCTGCCGTTTTAGAATAGCCCAGGTTTTGAAAATATTTTATGTAAAATATGAATAATTAATATTTTTACATTGTACATTTCCATAAACTCAAACTTCTATAACTTTTTTTCTGTTTCACTTTCTTAATTTATTTCACTTCTACAAAAATCTGCCAAATATCTTCTTTAAAACAAGACCAATTATATGTCTATACTCCAAAGCATTCTTGAATCACAACCATTTAAGTTCGAAATGTGCATTTTCATGTCTATTTAAGAAAGTGGGGGTGACAGTTAAGAGGTTAAAGTTAGTCAATACAAATACAGCTGTTCATGTAAGTTCATGGTGCATTAACTGATGTTGGATGTTAATAAAGTATTAGTAAATGTTGAAATTAACATTAATAAAGATTAATAAATGCTGTATGCATTCATTATTAGTCCATGTTAACTAATGTTAACTAGCAAACCTTATTGTAAAGTGCATTTTAAACTGACGTAATTCTACAAGATTGTATTCCTCCATCAGGTGAGATGCATTGGGCAGTTTTCACTGGTAATTTAGTCTGAAGCAGAATATGGTTTCGTGATGTGAAAGACGGGTATAATTAGTTTGTTGAATTGTGATATGTGAAAAGTTGCGAAAAAAGACCCACTCGCTGAAAAGGACAACGAATTACAAATGCAATACGACAAGAAAAGGCATCAGTTTTAATCACAAATGACCTTCTTCTGTGCCTAAAGGTCATGTTGTGACATTTACCGTTCTTCAGTAAAGCTGTTTTTATCTCACATTTGCTTTTTCACCTTTATAGTGTTTGTTTGTTTGTTTGTTTGTTTTTTCAACGTTTTGCCTGTTTGGATTATCGTGTGTTACGCATGGCATCTTAGAGTTACTTTTTTAGGCAAGTTGAGTTTTTGGTGTTTTCACACTCTTAGAAGAAATGGTTCTATTTAGAACCAGAAATGGGTCCATCCCCCGCTTCATATATGGAACTCAAAAATGGTTCTATATAGAACCATTTTTTTTGGTAAAAGGTTCTATTGGCCAAGTATGGAACCTCAGGGTTCTATATAGAACCCAGAGGAACCCTTTTTTAAGAGTAAGAGTGTATAGAACCTTTTAGGGGTTCCAAATACGTAGCGCTGATAGAACCTTTTATAGAACCTTTTCTTCAAAGAGTGCATCTAGCTATATGATATATATATAGAGCAACCACATAGTGTTTTCGATCATGGGCACTATGTGTGTGTGTGTGTTTGTGATGATGCAAGACGAATGGAAATGCATGAATAGAATAGAATAGAGTATAATCTGTATACATGTACAATTTAATTAATAATATTGCTTGTAATATGTTGCCACAATTTTATTGATTAGATAAAGCATATTATTTTTTTCAGTGTGGGTTTGTCCATATTTGACCCAAATTTGGGTTGAAACAACCCAGCATGTTTTAGAGTGCAAGAATGCTCTGTCTGTCTGTGTGTGTGTGTGTGTGTGTGTGTGTGTGTGTGTGTGTGTGTGTTTGTTAAACTATAAATTACACTACAAATTTATAGTTACAAATTTGTACATGCAGAAGCGTCCAAAACCTGACAAAATCTCAGGAAAACTTCCTTTATGTCCCTCATTTGTAAATATTTTCTAAAAAATAAAGTCCTTATTAAAGTCTTTTTAAAAATGTAAAAATGCAGAATGTGTGAAGGGCTTACAGGTAAGGTTAGTGTAAGAGAAAATCATATACAGTTTGTATATAACTGAAGGACAAACACAACACTTTCCATTTTTGGGCGAACTCGTACATTCACACAAATGGCCAATAAAAATCCACATTCTTTTGAAAACCAGTGCCGTGCCAGTCAAAAGTTTTGAAACCATGACAACAGACCCCAATAACTTACGGTAACTGGCTGTTACAAGGTGTGTTTAACCCGTCCTGCATCATGTACAGTGAACTAAAGCAGTCCCTCCATCAGACACACACTGGCACCAGCTCTGCTATGGCAACCCCAGCGCTGTGACACACACACACACACACACACACACACACACACACAGATACTAGATACTTCTGTGGGAATTACTAATTATTTGGATTCGTATTATAAAGTGAAGATCATTGGAACTAACTAGTAATTACTCAAGTGTTACTAAAGACATTTCCTAAAAGTATACTAAAGTTCACCAAAAATCTCAAACGTTTGCACAAATCATGACTAGCTCATGTAGTAACACTTGAGTAATTACTAGTTAGTTCCAATGATCTTCACTTTACAATACGGATCTAAATAATTAGTAATTCCCACAGAAGTATCTAGTAACACTTTCATCTAATCCGTTAATAAGAGTTTCTTTTACTTATAGTAGTTACTAGATTGTTAATAAACTTTTTCAGTAGTTCTCTGGGAAGTATTAAAAAAATAGTAGATATTGATTACTTTATAGTGAACTACCACTTTGTCTATGCGCTATTACTTACTAGTTCGTTAATCAGAGTTTCTTGTTAGTTAATAATAGTTACTAGATTGTGTTACTCATTAGTTCTTGTGTAGTTATTCATTAACGAAGGAACCGTATTCTAAAGTGTTACCGATATTTCTAGTTGTCTTCAATGAAGAGGCCGTATTCACGTGTTTCAAACTGTGCCAACCAACACCAGTCTCCACAAATGGCACTGTGATAAACTACAGTAAAACTAAAAATAGAAAATTCCAAAAAAAATAAAACAAAAATTCAGACATTAGATATCATTTTTGATATTTGTATACTAGTGTGTGCAGGACACTATAGCTCACTTATGTAAGTGAGGAGAGCAAAATAAAGAAAACTGTGGCATATTACACCCCAAATGCTTCATATAGTGACTATATAAATGAAGGTGAATTTGAAAGTCTGAATACATCTTGGTTTGACTGTATATAGTATATCATAAGCTTTCACGTTTCTCAAACTAAAGCTGAAATGATTGTGACGTGTGTTAATTGCAGAAGTGTGTGAAACATGACGCCAGCGCCCTCTGTGGGTCAGAACAGTCCCTGCATGACCGAAGGCTCTTGACTGCTTTCTCTTGCCAGATTAAAGGGATAGTCCACCCAAAAATGTATACGTATAACGGTGTATATGAATATCTTCTTTCACACAAACACAATCATAGTTATATTTAAAAAAACAGCCTCTTACAAGCTTTATAATGGGAGTGAATGGGGGGTGAGATTTTGAAGCACAAAAAAATTAATCCATCCATCATAAAAAATAATACATATGGCTTCAGGGGGTTGAAGGATCTTTTGCTGATAATTTACTCACCCCCATGTCATCCAAGATGTCCACGTCTTTCTTTCTTCAGTCGAAAAGAAATTAAGGTTTTTGAAGAAAACATTCCAGGATTTTCTCCATATAATGGACTTCAATGGGGACCAAACGGTTCAAGGTCCAAATGAGAGTTTCAGTGCAGCTTCAAAGGGCTTTAAACGACACCAGACGATGAATAAGGGTCTTATCTAGTGAAACGATCACTCGTTTAATAAATAAATAACAAAGTTTAAGTTTGATGAGCTCAAATGCTCGCCTTGCTCTGTTCTGTGATGCGCGTTCATGACTCTCCTGTTCGAACTTGTTCATCAAAATGAACGAATCTTTGAACGAATCATTTGTGCATATAAAACTTAAACTTTTTCAATTATTTTTTAAATGAGCGATCGTTTCGCTTGATAAGACCCTTATTCATCGTCTGGTGTCGTTTAAAGCCCTTTGAAGCTGCACTGAAACTCTCATTTCGACCTTGAACCGTTTGGACCCCATTGAAGTCCATTATATGGAATGTTTTTATCAAAAACCTTATTTTTTTTTTCGACTGAAGAAAGAAAGACATGGACATCTTGGATGACATGGGGGTGAGTAAATTATCAGCAAAAGTTTTTTTAAAGTGAACTACTCCTTTAATAAAGGCTTTCTGAAGCAACACGACGGGTTTTTGTAAGAAACAATATTCAGATTTAAAACTTTATCACTATAAAAAATGCTGGGTTGTTTCAAACCAAATTTGGGTCGAATACGGACAAACAGTTGGTTGAAACATTTTTTTAAAAATGTAACCTAGCAGCTGGTATATTTGTCCACATTTGACCCAAATTTGGGTTGAAACAAGAATATAATATTTAAAAGCTATAACAACTGTGATACAGTTTGTCATTCATCTTTGATGAATAGAAAGATCGCGATTAATCGCATCCAAAATAAAAGTTTTTGTTTACATAATTTAGGTATATAAACACACTTGCTTATATATATTTAAGAAATATTTTCATGTATATTCTGTATATGGATTTATGTATATTTTTATATTATATATAAATATAAATATTTTATATATAAATAATATTTTTTTCTTAAATATACATGCATGTGTGTTTATATATATATATATATATACAAAATAATTATACACAGTGCACCCACATATATTATGTAAACACAAACTTTTATTTTGGATGCGATTAATCGTGATAAATCATTTGACAGCCCTAATGCATATAATAAAAATAATTTAGCAACTTACTTTGCCCCAACATTACTTTGAAATTATAATGTGTGTGTGTGTGTATCAGAACTTGCAGTTTATGGCTTTTGACTGTAAATAAAAGACAGTTTGTTTGTTTTTTACATATAAAACAATAATCATTTACATTTGTTTCTCAAAAAATATATTTCCAGGTATACAATATATCCAGCACTGCCCTTGTTTAATAAATGACCCTCAATTCAAGGAAAGAGACTCTGAGACTGCGTGAAAATAATGAAATTGCGTGTCATTTGTCCCTCCTCCACTGCTAAACATCCTCTTCTCCCAGGAAGACATTCATTTACACACATTTCCTGGAGATGCATGCACAGACACACACAGGATCATGTGTCCATTCAGGATATTTATAGCCTCATTACACCAGACAGAAAGAGCCGAGAGCCGACTGTCATCGCTGGAGACCTTATTCTGGGGCTATTCTTACATATTTTCAGAAGCGAGTCACGAGTCACTGCATTAGTGGAGATATTCATTCACAATGAGCGTCTCAGACACTTGCATTGACGTGTAGAAGAGAGGAGATCGCATGCACTGCACTCATTTCTGCCTATTAATAGGTAATATTAATAATAACGGCTGAAAAATCATTCACTTTATTCACTCACTTTGAATCATTTGAATCAACAAGAGACTGGCATTTTGAGCCTTCAAAAGGCAAAAGGCGGAAATGATAAAAAAGGCATAACAGAAAAATAGTGATAAAAAAAAAGATAGTGGTTTTCATGAAGGAAGATGAGGAACGTCTCTCTGTCTTAAGTAATATAAGGTCAAAAAAGCTAGATATGGTTCATACTTGTTTCTATGTAAATTGGATAAACCGAACTCAAACGTGTAAATCCACAGAACGCCACTTAGTGGACAAAACAGAGAGCACAGCCATTCATTCAGGCCATTTCAACACATAAACACATGTAGCCCTCAAACCGTATTACTTATAGCCCTTAATCCTGTAATTGTGGACAAATGTGGGCACTCAGGTGTGATCCTAATTTTTATTTATTATAAATGTTATATCGATAAAGTTTTGTCTATCCATTTATGGTGTTTTTTTATTATTTTGGGGGTATTTTTGAATTTATTTACTTCAAAAAGTACCATATTTTCCATGTAAATTATGCTTATTTTTATGTTTTATTTTTTAATTACAGAGTTTTTTTTTCACTGAAAGAAGAGCAAAACACTGCTCTGGAGGCTTTTCTCAGAGGAAAAGATGTTTTTGCTCTTCTCACGACTGGTTTCGGCAAGAGTTACGGTAAGTCATATGCTTCGTTGATCTGATTGGTTGATTTGGCCCGTCTATCACCAACATAGGCCAATCAGCTAACCAGTATTTTCGCCCCTTACCAAAACTACTTCAACGGAAGGTTTCCAGATGGATATGCGGAGCAAATCCATCTGGCGGAGTCAGGTTACGAGGACCGGAGTCGAGAACCCATTTAAGGTGATAAGAGTTTCGTTTTTCTGCACAGAGAATACCAATCACAACTGACTAGGTCATCTGACCAATCACCGCAGATTAGCGTCACGCAAAGGCGGGTTTTAGATAAAGGACTCGCTAAACAATTCATATGGGAGTCGGTGAGCAAATCAGGTAAAAATAAATGCATATTATAAGACAACAAAAGTGTTTTTTGTCATTGCATGCTTGTAAAACTGTTGTTGGGGACTCCCAGAACAATATTAGGAACATTTTAAAAGCCATAACAGGTACTCTTTAAATATTCATTTATCGGCCATTATAACTGCCGATACCGATATTTTGGAAAATGCCTAATATCGGCCGATAATATCGGTCCGGCTCTACGGAAGCAACTAACATGGCAAAGGGAAATGATCAATAAACTCTTCGGTCTTACCTTTCTGCCGGAGAACAGCATGCACAGCTGATGCATGGACCCTCCGTTCTTCGTCAGCTCCTTCTTCAGGGTCCTGGGCGAGGGAAGCGTCCAGCCGCCCGCGTGTGTCCCTGAGCCCTCCATGCAGTGTATGGCGTTATCAGAGGTGAAGCAGGTGGTGCGCGGGTCCTGGAGAAGACTGCCCTCGCTGTGTGTGCGTCTGCGCAGGGAGTTCTGGACGCTCAGTCCGCTCGGGTGCTTCTCGCACGAGGAGGCTTCCACCATGCTCCTGCGCTTACTGTCACTGCGCTCCAGGTAGTTCTCGTCGCTGTCTTCCTCCTCCTCTTCATCATCCTCCTCTTCATCCTCGTCCTCGTACTCTTCATCGGTGCCGGGGGTGGAGAGGGCGTCCGCACTGAAGGAGCGATCCAATCGGAGCTCGGGGATGACGAACGAGGAAGACGACGATGAAGGCGGAGCGTTGGCGTCCGACGCGTTCTCTTCGTCAACAAGCAGCTGTTTGTCTTCATCACAGTCTTGTGTGTGCGCGTCCTTCTCTTTGGCCTCATCCTCGTGGACGCTGCTCTCCGTGCTCCGGCCGTCTTCTCCTTCGGTGGAGGGTGGAGGTGTTGGAGGAACCAGGTTCTCCTCCAGAGAGGTGCACATGTCCTCCAGCAGCGTGAGGCTCCTGGCTGTGGTGAGCGAGGCGTCCGATTGGTCCTCCTCAGAGGTCATTCTCTGGCCCCTGAGGTCACACGGCTCATCCTGCTTGGGTTCAAGCATCTGACGACAGAAGAACACAGGGTTGCAACACCGTTACATTTCACCGTTACATTCTTACGCACTATTCTATGCCGTTTTGCGGAAATAGGGTGAATTGTTTTAAAAGGAATATTTCAAAAATGCATTTTAGAGCATTTTTTCTAGCCAGATGATGCACTAATTTAACCTCTTAAAGGGATACTCCACTTTTTTTTTTGGAAATAGGCTTTACCACTCCCCCAGAGTTAAACATTTGGGTTTTACCGTTTTCAAAATCAATTTAGCCGATTTTCTGATATTTAGAAGAATATCGGCAACCAGACAGTTTCTGGTCTCATTGACTTCCATAGTAGGAAAAAAAATATACTTGAAGTCAATGAGACCAGAAACTGTCTGGTTACTGATATTTTTCTAAACATCAGAAAATCCACTGAATACATTCGAAAACGGTAAAACTCGACTGTTTAACTCTGGGGGAGTTGTAAAATGAGCCTATTTCCAAAAAAAAAAAAAAGAAAAGTGGAGTATCCCTTTAAGGCGAGACACGGCAGGCAAAAACAAAACACATTTTTTTTTCACTGGTCAATTTTGAGATTTTGGGATATTTGTCTTGAATAACATGTCTTCTTTCAGACTTGTGGTGAAAAAAAGTCTGAACTACACATTTAGGTCATTATTTTACTACACTTTGTCTGTTTGCGTCTGTAGATTTCTCCTAAATTCTTCAAAAGTTGGCATTTTAAATCCTCCCGCTGCTCTCTTTCTCCTGTTCAACGCTGTCGGATCCAAATATGGTCATTTCCTTTTTACCAGCAGCCAATCGTGAAAGTAAAAGGAGGGACTTAACTCTAAATGCGCAATCTCATTGGCTGATGCTAAATCTTTAAAGCCCGTTTTCTCAAAATGACTTTTCTCTCATACTCCAAGTCCGAAATCTCCACTTCAGTAGCACCTATATACACCAAACTTTCCAGTTTTGTTCCTAGTTATATTATGAAGACATTTACAGAGGGATTTGTAAATATATTATTCCTAGCCTGATTTATATAACGTTTTATTCCAAAAAACATGGCGAAAATCATTTTTTCATGGCTATTGGCAGTATTTTCTGATTTACAGGATAACAAAAGTAGATAACCATAAATCTCTCTGTAATTTTTTCCCCATCTAATATGTGAACACAATGAAATAATAATTTTGAACCTGGCTTTATCCAATACTCAGATTTCGTTTTTTAAAATATATGCAAATTAGGGCATATTTCATTAGATAATGCCTAATTTGCATATTTAAACATTAAATTACAGAAAACTTGAAATATATTTTTTTCACATCTTAATGTATGTAATCAACTGGGAAAGTTTCATGGTGATATCTGCTAGTTAAAAAAATAACCCAATTCACCTGTAGTGTCTCGCCTTAAAGGGATACTCCACTTTTTTTTTTTGGAAATAGGCTCATTTTACAACTCCCCCAGAGTTAAACAGTTGGGTTTTACCGTTTTCGAAATCAATAGCCGATTTTCTGATATTTAGAAGAATATCGGTAACCAGACAGTTTCTGGTCTCATTGACTTCCATAGTAGGAAAAAATATATACTTGAAGTCAATGAGACCAGAAACTGTCTGGTTACTGATATTATTTTAAAAAACAGAAAATCGGTTGAATGGATTCGAAAACGGTAAAACTCGACTGTTTAACTCTGGGGGAGTTGTAAAATGAGCCTATTTCCAAAAAAAAAGTGGAGTATCCCTTTAAGTGTCACCCCCCCTTTTTTTGAATAGACATGGAAATGCTCATTTCGAAATTAAATGGTTGTAATTTGAGAATGCTTTGGAATATAGACGTAAGATTGGTCTCGTTTTAAAGAAGACATCTGGCAGATTTTTATCGAAGTGAAATAAATTAAGATGTTGAAACCGAAAAAAGTTATAGAAGTTTGAGTTTATGGAAATGTAGGCTACAATGTAAAAAAAAAAACATAATAATTCATATTTTATATAAAATATTTTCAAAACCTGGGCTACTCTAAAACTGCAGAAAAATCGAAGCTCAAAATCTGAACAAGTTGTGTTTAAAATTTGAGGTTATATCTCAAAAAAATGAGCTTTCTGTGAGATTTTGTTTGGGCGCAGTACCGAACGCTTCCACTAGGGCACAACCAGACTCCATTACTACCCATATAAGGGTGTTTTGAGTGATATGAACCATTATTTTCACAATTTTCATACAATTTATGAAGTAGACATCCTATTCAGAAGTAGTATGGGATGATTAAGTTTATTTTTAAGATAAGTTTGGCATGATTTTGATATGAATTCAACCTCTCAGAATCACATACAAAGAACACACGTGCGCGTTATAGCTTCCTGAGAAATCACAAATGGTGAATTTATTGTTGTTGTTGTTTTTCAGAACATTTTCAGACCTTTTTTTCTAAAATAATTGAATGGACGCTATCTTTTGAACTCTTGGCATGAAAACAAACTGAGGTTTCTACCTTTTTTATGATCATTGCCATTTCAAAATAAAAGTCTGAACACGCTTTACGAATATGAAAATATTCTTGCTGCAAATTGATAAATCCCGGCTCCGGTGTAATTCATTTTGAAAACCTGGAACCAAATATCAGTCACCAAATATGGAAACTAGAGATTGTAAGCTTTCGAATGATGTATAGTTTGTCAATATTACTTAAAGTCTTTTCTAAGATATTTTTGTTTTAAAAATATAGTGGCAAGCGTCCCACAGCGAACAACTAAATGTGAAATATTGGACACTTTATGCATTCACATTTACAGATATGCAATATCATTGCACAATTCTAATTTTGGTAACACTTTATTTTGATGGTTCCATTCTGTGGACTATAAGTAATTTTGCAACTACATGTCAACTAACTCTAACCCTAACCCTATCAGTCTACTAATACTCTAATGAGGCTTAGTAGACATGTAGGTGCAACGTTACTTATAGACAACAGAATGTGCTAAAGGGACCGTCAAAATAAATTGAAACCAAAATTTTAAAAAGAACATGTGCATTTTTAATACCTGGATGATGCACAACATTGGACACTTCATGCACTCACATTTTAACAAAAATCTACCCTAAGGTTATCGGTAAAGAAAATGCATTTGATGAAACAACCTTGCTCTTTTATCGTGACTTGTTTCACAGGATTTACCCAAGCTAGTTCAATGATGTATCAGATCAGCCATACTATACATATGAAGCTGATTATGTGAGTTTACAAATCATGCACTTTGGTAAAACATTAAAATACTGAAAAAGAATGAAATATGTGTTAATCAATAATCTCCCCCGTAATCACAATTTGTGAGAATGGGGAATAAAAGTTGTTGGTGTTTTACTGCCTCTAGTGTTCAATGTAGTGAAATGTATGTACAGGTAATTTTTTTGTTTTTGTGGAGGCACATTTTTCTAATGAGTCTAGATTGATACTTTAAGTTGCAACTGTGTGTTAAAAAGGGATGCCAAGGGGTCCTGGTGTCAATATGTGACATATGAGCCATTGCAATTACCCTGGACAAATGGGTATCACATTAAATAAAATATAAATATTTTCAATCCTGGTCCTGCAAACCCAAATCACTGCATGTTTTGTCACAATATGAAAAAAATAAAATAAAATAACAGAGAGTGAGTGAGTGAGTGAATTCAGAATTAAGGTTGACAATACACGTCGGCTAATATGCATGAGGAAAAGAGGTGTGAAAATATAATATCAGTAACATTCACATTCAGATGGGATTAGATTTTCCTAGAGGAGAAAGCTGGAAAACAAACTGTAATTTAATTTGCTCTGGAATTTGTGCAGAGATTGTGTGAGAAAAACACAGACTTGGCAGATGCAGCGACACACTGCGACATACGAATCTCTCTAATTTCCTTCAGGAAAACTAGTCCCGTCTGAATAAGGCTTCTTTCTCTCTTAGTTTTTGTTTCAGGCTCCATAGATGCCGTGTGTGAACAGTCAAACGGGGGAGGACGTTTGAAGTAAAATATAGAAAATAATTGTTTAAACTGAATTAATGAGGAAAACAATCACTGGGAGACAAATTTGCAGTATATCCAGTCCAGGGCAAGCCGTGAAGTCAAACATATTTGCCTGGGCTGCTTACAGAGCTGAAAAGAGGAGTCTATAAAGCATTTTCTGAAATAGCAAATGTCGTCTTTGGGGATGAAAAATAAATAGAACAAGTTTACTAACTAGTTCTTCAACATTGTCTACTAGTTTACTAGATCTTGCTGTCTACTAGATCTTGCGATAGATAGATGGATGGATGGATGGATGGATGGATGGATGGATGGATGGATGGATAGATGGATAGATGGATAGATGGATAGATAGATAGATAGATAGATAGATAGATAGATAGATAGATAGATAGATAGATAGATAGATAGATAGACAGATAGACAGATAGACAGATAGATAGATAGATAGATAGATAGATAGATAGATAGATAGATAGATAGATAGATAGATAGATAGATAGATAGATAGATAGAATGACAGAACAATGGATGGATGGATGGATGGATGGATGGATGGATGGATGGATAGATAGATAGATAGATAGATAGATAGATAGATAGATAGATAGATAGATAGATAGATAGATAGATAGATAGATAGACAGATAGACAGATAGACAGATAGACAGATAGATAGATAGATAGATAGATAGATAGAATGACAGAACAATGGATGGATGGATGGATGGATGGATGGATGGATGGATGGATGGATGGATGGATGGATGGATGGATGGATGGATGGATGGATGGATGGATGGATAGATAGATAGATAGATAGATAGATAGATAGATAGATAGATAGATAGATAGATAGATAGATAGATAGATAGATAGATAGATAGATAGATAGATAGATAGATAGATAGATAGATAGAATGACAGAACAATGGATGGATGGATGGATGGATGGATGGATGGATGGATGGATGGATGGATGGATGGATGGATGGATGGATGGATGGATGGATAGATAGATAGATAGATAGATAGATAGATAGATAGATAGATAGATAGATAGATAGATAGATAGATAGATAGATAGATAGATAGATAGATAGATAGATAGATAGATAGATAGATAGATAGATAGATAGATAGATAGATAGAATGACAGAACAATGGATGGATGGATGGATGGATGGATGGATGGATGGATGGATGGATGGATGGATGGATGGATGGATGGATGGATGGATGGATGGATGGATGGATGGATGGATGGATAGATAGATAGATAGATAGATAGATAGATAGATAGATAGATAGATAGATAGATAGATAGATAGATAGATAGATAGATAGATAGATAGATAGATAGACAGAGAGACAGACAGACGGGTAGATGGACGGACAGACGGACAGACAGATAGATAGATAGATAGACTTTGTTTTTTATTAATACTTTATTATTCTTTATGTCTTCAACATTATACTATATACAAGCTTTGGCAGTATTGTAATATGTACAGTCATGCCAATAAAGCAATTTGAATTGAATTTAATTGAACTGAATTTAACTGAATTGACAGACAGACACTCTGGTGAGAAATAAACTCTCTTTGCTGCAACAGAAAACAAGCTCAGCTGATGCAGCCAAAAGCAGAAGTCATAAGATTTGAAGAATTCATATAACCCCGGCTCACATGATCACGGCGTATTAGCTCTCTCTCTCATCCATAACTGGAGCTTCTCTGAGAATGAGCCTCTTATCTCGCCGCTGGTATTTTTAGGCTGTGTAAAAGGTTACTACTGAACAGAGCGACACGGAGGAAATTAGGCCACAAGAACCGAAGACAGATGATTTCCTTAAACTCTCTCTTTTGCTCTGTTATCCGTGACGGGATGGTTCAGTCTGAGTCCCACGTGCATCGCTCTCCCATCGTGACGCAGGAGAAAAAAATAGAATAGTTGCGTAATGTGAACAAAAATGGGTGTGGGCAGGGTGAATAAGATAAAAGATCATATAGAGCAACATGAACTACAGCTTTGAAAGAAATAGAGAGAATGGATTATACAAAAACAAGATAGAAATTGTTTGCCTGTGCAAAAGTGTAGTGGGTCGTTGCTAGGGTGTTGCTAAGTGTTTTGTTGTTCACGTTGCTCAGTGGTTGCAAACATGTTCAAGGTGGTTGCTTATTGGCTCAAATCAAAAGAGCCCAACCCTAAATGTTCAAATGAGCAATGTGCCTTTGCAAACACCACTAATTATTAAATCAATAAGGGTGCAGTATTACTTTATTTCTTTTTAGTGGCTCCCAGGAAATCATCACATCTATTATTCATTTAAAGCATTAAGCCATTCAACTTGATGACTGGAAAACATATTTTGAGCCCAGATAACTTTTTTATGCAGAATGTTATTGTGGATTTGTCAAAAGATCTTTGTATGTGAACACCAAAGACTTTAGATATACGAAGACATATGTATTCATAACCTTTATAAAAATAAGCTTTCATGTTGATAAGTAAGCTTTCATAAAAAAGATCATATTGCCGGTTTTACGTGTAATTTAAGCAGGTTTCATGATCCCCCATTGAAGTTGATAGGATGTGGTTTCGGCGCTGTGAACACGTCACCGAGTGAAAAGTCTCTTTACTGAACACTATATCTGCATGTGAAACCAGAATTGTTCTTAATATATCAAATGTGTGAGGCTTAAGATATGCTCTATGCAAGCCGGTGATGATGTGTAACTATATATGACTTGCTTTTATTGCGTAGTTGTGTTCTGAAACTGCATTAGCAGCAATGCAAGAACTCTATATTAGCACAAACTGTCTTTTATACAGTTTTCAGTCAGGGCTACTACTGCACTGGACCTTTTCACAGACAACATGTGATGATGCATTTCCAGCAGTGTTTTAGTCGAGACCAGCTCACTCGAGTCCGAGTCGAGACCGAGACAATAGAGGGTCGAGTCCGAGTCGAGACTAACACCAAAGACAGTCGAGTCCGAGTCGAGACCGAGACAATAGAGGGTCGAGTCCGAGACGAGACCATAGAGGGTTGAGTCTGAGTCGAGATTGAGACCAAAGAGAGTCGAGTCCGAGTCGAGACCGAGACCAAAAAGAGTCAAGTCCGAGTCGAGACCATAGAGAGTCGAGTCCGAGATGAGACCATAGAGAGTCGAGTCCGAGACGAGACCAAGACCAAAAAGAGTCAAGTCCGAGACCATAGAGAGTCGAGTCCGAGTCCAGACCGAGACCATAGAGGGTCGAGTCCGAGTCCAGACCGAGACCAAAAAGAGTCAAGTCCGAGTTGAGACCGAGACCATAGAGAGTCGAGTCCAAGTTGAGACCATAGAGAGTCGAGTCCAAGTCGAGACTGAGACCAAAGAGACTCGGGTCCGAGTTGAGACTGAGACCAAAAAGAGTAGAGTCCGAGTCGAGACTGAGACCAAAGAGAGTCGAGTCCGAGTCGAGACCGAGACCAAAGAGAGTCGAGTCAGAGTCAAGACCGAGACCAAAAAGAGTCGAGTCCGAGTCGAGACTGAGACCAAAAAGAGTAGAGTCCAAGTCGAGACTGAGACCAAAGACAGTCAAGTCCGAGTCGAGACCGAGACCATAGAGAGTCGAGTCCGAGTCGAGACTATAGAGGGTCGAGTCCGAGTCGAGACTGAGAACAAAGAGAGTCGAGTCCGAGTCAAGACCGAGACCAAAAAGAGTCGAGTCCGAGTCTTGACTGAGACCAAAGAGAGTCGAGTCCGAGTCGAGACTGAGAACAAAGAGAGTCGAGTCCGAGTCAAGACCGAGACCAAAAAGAGTCGAGTCCGAGTCTTGACTGAGACCAAAAAGAGTCGAGTCCGAGTCTTGACTGAGACCAAAAAGAGTCGAGTCCGAGTCGAGACCGAGAACAAAGAGAGTCGAGTCCGAGTCAAGACCGAGACCAAAAAGAGTCGAGTCCGAGTCTTGACTAAGACCAAAGAGAGTCGAGTCCGAGTCGAGACCATAGAGAGTCGAGTCCGAGTCGAGACTGAGACCAAAGAGAGTCGAGTCCGAGTCGAGACTGAGACCAAAGAGACTCGGGTCCGAGTCGAGACTGAGACCAAAAAGAGTAGAGTCTGAGTCGAGACTGAGACCAAAAAGAGTAGAGTCCGAGTCGAGACTGAGACCAAAGACAGTCAAGTCCGAGTCGAGACTGAGACCAAAGACAGTCAAGTCCGAGTCGAGACCGAGACCAAAGAGACTCGGGTCCGAGTCGAGACTGAGACCAAAAAGAGTAGAGTCTGAGTCGAGACTGAGACCAAAAAGAGTAGAGTCCGAGTCGAGACTGAGACCAAAGACAGTCAAGTCCGAGTCGAGACTGAGACCAAAGACAGTCGAGTCCGAGTCGAGACCGAGACCAAAGACAGTCGAGTCCGGGTTGAGACCGAGACCATAGAGGGTCGAGTCCGAGTCGAGACTGAGACCAAAAACAGTCGAGTCCGGGTTGAGACCGAGACCATAGAGGGTCGAGTCCGAGTCGAGACTGAGAACAAAGAGAGTCGAGTCCGAGTCAAGACCGAGACCATAGATGGTCGAGTCCGAGTCGAGACTGAGACCAAAGACAGTCGAGTCCGAGTTGAGACCGAGACCATAGAGAGTAGAGTCCGAGTCAAGACTGAGACCAAAGACAGTCGAGTCCGAGTCAAGACCGAGACCATAGAGAGTCGAGTCCGAGTCGAGACTGAGAACAAAGAGAGTCGAGTCCGAGTCGAGACTGAGACCAAAGAGAGTCGAGTCCGAGTCGAGACTGAGAACAAAGAGAGTCGAGTCCGAGTCGAGACTGAGACCAAAGAGAGTCGAGTCCGAGTCAAGACTGAGACCAAAGACAGTCGAGTCCGAGTCGAGACCGAGACCATAGAGAGTCGAGTCCGAGTCGAGACTGAGAACAAAGAGAGTCGAGTCCGAGTCGAGACTGAGACCAAAGAGAGTCGAGTCCGAGTCAAGACTGAGACCAAAGAGAGTCGAGTCCGAGTCGAGACCATAGAGGGTCGAGTCCGAGACCACAGAGAGTCGATTCCGAGTCGAGACTGAGACCATAGAGAGTCGTGAGAAAAACAAGTGTAGACATATTTTAAAATATATATGTAAAACATAAAAATGACAAACAACAAAATTGCTAACAATTTTTAAGCTGAGATGCAAACGGACAAATATAAAAAATTCAAAACATAAAAACTATAATAGTATGATACTAAAATAACTGACTGGATGCCTTCAACATCTCAAAGAATGAATGTAACTTACAGAAAAAGAATCCCAGACAAAATTAATACCTACTAATTATTTCATAAAAACTCCATTACCTGGAGGAAGGTTTTTTAATGAGTGATTAGCAATGGATTAAACTATGGCAACTTTGCCTTTATCATTTTTCATTACTCTATCAATATTTATAACAAATAATATATTAAGATTTGGTCTTGTTAAGCAACTGATTTATGATCAGTTTTCAGGAAAATGACATGTTTTCAGACCTCCATAGAGTCACATTCTCAAACCATTAAAGTACCGCATGATGCACACTGCACAAGAAATATCACTTTCTCAAAATGGCAATCTCCAATACAATTAGCCATCTTTGTACAATATCCATGAGTGCAGCGGCTTTTATCAGTCCACCGGAAACATGTTTATCGGCAAAGTGACTTTGCAAGGCTGGCATTAAACCTTTCAAAGACATTTTAGCAAATAAACTAACTAGATGAATCCCAGGAAACCTGTCAAGAATCCATCATTCATAAATCAAACGCAAGAGAAAGAAAAAAAAAGCTAATTGATTTTCCTTAAGGAACACGATGGCTATTTTTAGGACCATTAATATGTTCCGCTTTGTGATATTTTCCTGGGGTCTGTGGTGGCACCGTGGGGAATACTCCAATAATTGTTTGATTAAAATATGTGTTAAACAAAAATACAATATTAAGTACAGAATATAAATGGATATAGTCACAATTACTGAAAAAATATTTTGTGTTAATTGCATCAAGCCCAACAGAAGACTGCTTTTTTCAAGCAGTCGATATATTATACAATTCTATGTTTAAAAAATGATTGGTTTATAGTGCATTTTCACAAGTTTGAGTCCAGCCATGCAAGGAAATTAAGAAGATGACTTGAATCTCAGACAGATGTTGGTTTTGTATTCAGGATGACATTAAAGAGAGATCTTGAGGTTAAAGATGCGAGGATATGTGTCTGAACTGTGTTGATAGACGTCATGATCATCTGAGCGTCAGCTGACTGTGTTTTTGAAAGCCTAAAGCTGTGCTTGATTTCAGCCAATGTTGTTTAGAAACGTCATTATGCCCATCAAGATTACACTTTATGTTGACTTCAGATATTCTTAACTAACTTTGCAATGTCAATAGCAGTCATAGAGTATTAGTAGGATTAGTAGAATAAGTTGGCATGTAGTTGCAAAGTTTACAGAGTAGTTAGTAGAATATCAATTGAGGACGCATTAAAATAAAGTGTTAAGCGGACAGGCTTTTAATACTCTAATGACTGCTTGTTGACATGTAGTTAGTTATAGTTAATAAAGCACCAGGCAACAACACATACTTCTTTAAAAGGGATAGTTCACCCCAAAATAGAAATTCCATCATTTATTCACTCTCAGTCTTATAAATCTTTAATTCATTTTCAGAAGCAAAAAAGCTATTTTGTGATATTCTCTCATAATTTGTGTCCGTTCATTTAAAATGTCTATGCAATCAACATTTTTAAGCTTTAAAAGTAGCATAAAAACATTGTAAAAGTAATGCACACGAACGAGTCTTCTGAAGAGACATGATCATGAACACATGCTGGGTTTTTCTTAACCCAATTTTGGGTCAAATATGGACAAACCCATGCCTAAAAGAATGTAAAAAATATGTATTTTATATTAAAATATATAAAAATATATATTTTATATTAAAATAAATGTAAAATATTTATTTTATATTAAAATCTATAAAAATATATTTTTATATTAAAATATATAAAAATATATATTTTATATTAAAATATATAAAATATACATTTTATTTTTACATATTTTTTACTGTATTTCACTGTAAAAAAATATAGTTGGTTTAACTTAAAAAAGTAAAAGAAAAAGTAGCCTGGTTGCCTTAAAATTTTAAGTTGATTCAAATGGAAAAAGTGAGTGAATACAATGAAGGAGATTGATTTAATCATCAAAACCTCAAAATAATATGTTATCAGAACTAAATAAATTATTTAAGTTGATTTGACAAAAGAAAAAATGTGATAACAAATCTTGAAAATATTTTTTACAGTGCAGCCATTGGGTTAAATTTTTAAATGACATTTTTAACCCAATGTTTGTCCATATTTGACCCAAAATTGGGTTAAAACAACCCAGCATTTTTAAGAGTGTGCGATCATGACTCAAACCTCACGTTTAAGCTGCCGTTTACAGTATCAGATCATCACACTATATTCTCTCACATTTCTTGCAATGGCAAATTTCCGGCCAATTATTAATGCATATGATATCAAAATCTGCAAAGTAGACTATTTTCTTACTTTTTCCACCTAAACTCTTCTCTTTAGCCAAGCATACATAATTCATTCTCTAAACACGTATGCATTAATTAGTATAATATAGTTAGTACTTAAATGACTTAAACAAATGCAATTTAACAAAACAGACTAAGTTCAAATGGTCAGGTGCTCAAAAATATCTTAATAAATGATAATTTCCTACATTTCCAGATATAAGAACTGGCTTAAATGCATATAAAATAACCAATAATATAAGATCCCACGACATCCTAATCAATATTTTGGTAAACTAGCTTTATGATCATACAAACATTGATACTGACTTTATGTCCATATTGAACGCAAAAACAATTTGTCTGCAATATCTGATTTTGCAGTAATGCTGAGAGCTGGGAAGGGAACGGAGAAGCTAAAACAAATAAATAAATCTTGATTAACTATTTGAACCAACTATGAATCTCTTGTAATCACAGTCTTACAACACAGAGCATCGGTAAAGCAGGATTTTAAAGGATCCTGTCACCAGGAATCGACCACTGAATAATGTTGGTGAGCATTAAAGTCGGGATGATTGATAAATCAATGGGACACTGAAGTTAATTGTCTGCTGTCCCGGTGCGATCGTGCTCACAGAACGAGGGAATCATTGGGAGAGACGTGTCTGTACGGCGGCATCGGTACAGCATTAGAAACAGCAGATCAAATGGAGAGGAACGTGCCTCGCACACCAAAACACCACCAGATCGACGGGAGGAATGGAGAAAGACAATACACACTAATACACACATACACTCGCAGAAAAGAAATGTGCAACAGTTGTGGCTTTAGGGGGAACAGCGTCTTCTTACTCAGTATTTTTGTCTTGTTTTCCAGTACAAATATCTAAACATTCTTAACCCTCTGGGGTCCGTCGGCCCAAATGGACCTGAAGAATTCAAAAAAAATTTTTTTAAAAATCACAGCTTCCTGGGAATGGGCCGAAATTTGGTGATTTTGTTGGTGAACAAAAAATTGGGGACAGGATGTGAATAGTCTAAGTGGTTTTAAAAAAAAAATAGTCACACTTGGGGTGTTCGGGTCCAAATGGACCTGCATGGAAAATGAATGGGAAATTAGCAAAAATGTGAAAATACTGAGTTTTTTTGTGCGTACAATCTACAAATCAGCCACGATCTTGGAAAAAAGCACACAACAGTGAAGGGGTGAATCTATAAAACATCAAGAGTGCAAAACAGACACATCCACACACACACACCTTTATACACAAACACACCAAAAAAAATTCAGATTATACATGTGTTTTGCATTTTTAAAATGCTCAGTTTGTCCACCAGATGGCATCCATCTAATTTCAAAAATTGATTTTATGAGGCCTAGGCTTGACTCTAAAATGTAATACAGCTTTAAAAAAAATATATTTTTTTAATATATATTATATATATATATATGTGAAGAGTTCAGATGCAAAAGCCTCTAAATGCCATTTGAATTTTCTTCTAAAATGATCATTTTTATCAAGCTTGTATATTTAAGTTCAGTGATTTCACTTAAATGGCAATGAAGATTACCTATTAATTGTCTTTTAAGTGAAATTACTGAACTTAAATATACAAGCTTGATAAAAATGATCATTTTAGAAGAAAATTTCAAATGGCACTTAGAGGCTTTTGCATCTGAACTCTTCATATATATATATATATTTATATATATATATATATATATATATATATATATATATATATATCACTCGGCTCATCGTCAGCGAAAATCGCTTGGTGTGGACACAAAAAAAACGTGTTGAAAAACGCTGACGAATAACGCGCGCTGATATTCGTCTCAGTGTACGGGCCTTTACACTGAAATTGTTCAGTCTAGCTCACTAACCGTTTTCGTTATCAAATTATACATTCACCGATGTTGACATTGCTGATTGTGAAAGATACACGAATAGTATGCTAGGTAACACCACAAGTGTAATGTTATCATGGTTCAAGCATGGTCGTTTGGGTGAACTATCCCAGGCAATGTTAGAAAATCATTCAAATATATTTTTGTTAGCCGGTTATTTGCCGATTTGTTGACATTATCCAATAGCCTAAACAGTCTGTAAATAAAATAAAAAAAGTATATCAAATTTGGGATGAGACCAGCAGGATGCAATAAGATTTCATGTTGACCTTAAACAAGTCAAAAGTCAAACACTGGGAAGTCTAACCTCGACATATTCAGTAAAGTAAATACAGCTTTATTAGTATTTCTTTCTCCTATAAACAACCACTGTGAGGTAATCGTAAATAGTTGCCAGGAATCACTTTAATCGTATGTATTTTAGTCGAATCAGGCTAAATGTCTCACGTTTAGCAAGCGGAGAAGCTTGTGCAAGCCCACAAATAGAGCCATAAAATATTTAACAGAGTACAGAAAGCAACCTTTCCCATTTTAACGGCTATTAGACACAATCTTTCTGCTACGGAGGCCCAATATATTCCTCCACTCTCTGAGAGAGCGAAAGAAGGCCATGCAGGCGAGATTAATCACACACAGAAGGTCAGGGACACACAATGCTTGATTAAGGTCACACAAACCATCACAAAGACATTGGGCCCAATAAAGACGCCCGCTGCAGTCATTAACATGGTCGCCGCAGGGAAGCCTCGCTTTCTTCATCCCTCGTGCTCAGTCTCACACAAACAAACAGGGTTATGTTGCTAAATAAAAGAAGAGAAGTGAAATGTTGCAACCCATAGGCGAGTCATGTTGTGTCATGACTGATTGAGGTCCATGGAATAAAAATGTACTGAGCCTCCCTAGAGTAACATATGTGAAAACTATTTAACATTATTTGAGCTCTGACAACAATACTCCTGCATTCATGATGTTTCCACGAGGGACAAGAGATAAATGCTGGCCAACTCGGCGAGTACAGGAATTAGCATTAAGCTAACACGCCGCTTCGCTAGCCTGTTTGTTTACATTCTTGTTTCCGGAAGTCAGTCGCTAGTTCCGCCTTCTCGATGACATCATGTACGTCGTTAATAACGGCAAGTGATGATTGGTCGAGAAGCAATGCGTAGGAAATGCATAATCTGGCACTGTGAGTATCGTAACTGACAAAAATATTGTCCAGATGTCAAATATGAGTATACTATGGAACCTTGTTTCCGCCACTGGATAAAAAAAAGACAGAAAAAAATAATTGCGACTTTTTATCACACAATTGCGTGTTATAAAGTCAGAATTGCAAGATATAATGTCAGAGTTGTGAGATATAAGAATTTCGAGATATAAAGTCAGAATTGCGAGATATAAAGTCAGAATTGCGAGATATAAAGTCAGAATTGCGAGATATAAAGTCGCAATTCTGAGAAAAAAAAAAGACAGAAGTGCGACTTATCTCGCAATTCTGACTTTTTTTTTCACAATTGCGAGTTTACATCTCGCAATTCTGACTTTATAACACATAATTGCCCATTTATATGTCGAAATTCTGACATCTTTTCTCAGAATTGTGAGATATAAACTCGCAATTGCGACTTATCAGGCCAATTCGAAGGGGAAAAAGACTAAATGTTCCCCCTCAGAATAGTTTAAATCTCGCAATTCTGACTTTATATCTCGCAATTCTGACTTTATATCTCGCAATTGTGACTTTATATCTCACAATTTTGACTTTATATGTCGCAATTGTGACTTTATATCACGCAATTCTGACTTTATATCTCGCAATTTTGACTTTATATCTCGCAATTGTGACTTTATATCTCGCAATTCTGACTTTATATCTCGCAATTCTGACTTAATATCTCGCAATTCTGACTTTATATCTCGCAATTCTGACTTTATATCTCGCAATTTTGACTTTATATGTCGCAATTGTGACTTTATATCACGCAATTCTGACTTTATATCTCGCAATTTTGACTTTATATCTCGCAATTGTGACTTTATATCACACAATTCTGACTTTATATCTCGCAATTCTGACTTAATATCTCGCAATTCTGACTTTATATCTCGCAATTCTGACTTTATATCTCGCAATTTTGACTTTATATGTCGCAATTGTGACTTTATATCACGCAATTCTGACTTTATATCTCGCAATTTTGACTTTATATCTCGCAATTGTGACTTTATATCACACAATTCTGACTTTCTATCTCGCAATTCTGACTTTCTATCTCGCAATTCTGACTTTATATCTCGCAATTCTGACTTTATATCTCACAATTCTGACTTTATATCTCGCAATTCTGACTTTATATCTCGCAATTCTGACTTTATATCTCGCAATTCTGACTTTATATCTCGCAATTCTGACTTAATATCTCGCAATTGTGACTTTATATCTCGCAATTCTGACTTTATATCTCGCAATTCTGACTATATCTCGCAATTTTGACTTTATATCTCGCAATTCTGACTTTATATCTCGCAATTGTGACTTTATATCTCGCAATTCTGACTTTATATCTCGCAATTCTGACTTAATATCTCGCAATTGTGACTTTATATCTCGCAATTCTGACTTTATATCTCGCAATTCTGACTTTATATCTCGCAATTTTGACTTTATATCTCGCAATTGTGACTTTATATCTCGCAATTGTGACTTTATATCTCGCAATTCTGACTTTATATCTCGCAATTCTGACTTTATATCTCACAATTCTGACTTTATATCTCGCAATTCTGACTTTATATCTCACAATTCTGACTTTATATCTCGCAATTCTGACTTTATATCTCGCAATTCTGACTTTATATCTCACAATTCTGACTTTATATCTCGCGATTCTGACTTTATATCTCGCAATTCTGACTTTATATTTCGCGATTCTGACTTTATATCTCGCAATTCTGACTTTATATCTAGTAATTCTGACTTTATATCTCGCAATTCTGACTTTATATCTCGCAATTCTAACTTTATAACTCGCAATTGCGACTTTATATCTCGCGATTCTGACTTTATATCTCGCAATTCTGACTTTATATCTCACAATTCTGACTTTATATCACGCAATTGTGACTTTAAATCTTGCAATTCTGACTTAATATCACCCAATTGCGACTTTATAACACGCAATTCTGACTTTATATCTCGCAATTCTGACTTTATAACACCCAATTGCGACTTTATATCACGTAATTGTGACTTTATATCTTGCAATTCTGACTTTATATCTCGCAATTCTGACGTTATATCTTGCAATTCTGACTTTATAACACGCAATTGAGACGTTATATCACGCAATTTGTGATCACAAATTGTTATAATGTGAGAACTTACACAAATGCATGAGTGCAGTTCATAAGCAGAGAGCGCTGAGCTCAAGGCACAGATTATTGGGGAAACTTCTGCTACTGCATGACCCTAGGGGGACTCCATACTTTCTCATGCTGCAGTAAATAGAATTCACAAAAGGGAATAAAGTGAATTATCTCTTTAGTGCATGGATTCGTCTGGTTCTTATAGCAGGGCACGTGGTAATGCAGTGTTGACATGTACTGTGTTCATTATTTTCGTATGATTTTGCACAGGTGTAGTTTGAATTATGTGTTTTTTTTAGGCCTAAAGCAAGTTTTGCATTAAATTCTAAACTGTCAAATAACATATTGGAGATTATATTTATACCAAGCTTATCAATGAGCTTGGGGCAAAAATGTCATGAAACTGCCCCCAAAATTCCCCAACGCAAAATTATACTTCATCGATAATTATCACAAATAAAGTGAAATTTGAAAAGCAATGAAAAGTGCTGATTGCAGCATTACATTTTTAGTGTAGACAGCTTCAGGTTTTTTCCATTGAGCACTTCATTGACAAGGAATGTTCTTAGATGTATATAATCAACATCAAAATGAACGAGTCTTTTTCTGAGTCAATTCGTTCATTTTGTTCGTTGGATCAAACAAATGATACAAAAAAAGATTTGTTCATTTTGATGAGAGTCACGAACGCGAGCAGATTTGAGCTTATAAAACTTAAACTTTATAATTTATTTATTCAATGACAGATCGTTTCGCTTGATAAGACCCTTATTTATCATCTGGTGTCGTTTAAAGCCCTTTGAAGCTGCACTGAAACTCTCATCTGAACTTTGAACCGTTTGGACCCCATTGAAGTCCATTATATGGAGAAAAATCCTGGAATGTTTTCATCAAAAACCTTAATTTCTTTTCGACTGAAGAAAGAAAGACATGAACATCTTGAACTCCTTTAAGCTTGCATGTCTTTTTTGCAAAATTTTGTGCAAAATCTGATGATGCATTATTCCATGAGTCAACAAGAGCTCACATGGTCAAATGCCACACACTTATTTTGACTTCATAAGTGACCTACAAATACTGCAGATCTTTAAAAAAAAATTGCCCTAAGCAACATAAGCACGTAATTATTACTTTACAGTGGTTGCTCTTAGACAGCAATGAAATTAAAAAGACTTGCTCAAGTTTTCTGCATCTTTTACACTTGACAAAAAGACCCCAGTATGTGTCAGAACAGATCGTAAAGGGCTCAAACTGTGCTCAGATTTGCCAAGAGCCTGACAGAAGACAGAGATCTTAATGCAAACTCAATACTTTCAACACCACATTTATATTTTACATAGTTCTATATCCGGCCTCAGTTTCAAGATTTAGCCAAGACAAAGTTGAAGCCTCCTGAGAGCCAAAGCATTTTACTCTCAAACAAGGAATAAAAGCTACATACTCGGAAACACAAGCAAAGAAGTAAAGCGCACCATCAACACACTCACCATCAGAGCGAACACACAGCCCAAGACACGAGAGTCAGACCCTGGTCACATGTGCATCAGTGTGTGTGTGTGTGTATGAGTGCATGCAGATTCAGGTTTCTTCTGCAAGATCACAAGAAGTGCAAGAAAGAAGAGAGACAGGAAGAATCTAGTGGTTGGACAGGCGACACCCTCTTCACATAAACACATCATGAGTGCAAGGAAAAGAGAGAGAGAGAGAGAGAGAGAGAGTGTGTGTGTCTTTCAAAAACACACCATTAACCGCAGATCGCTCACCCTAGCCTCACTCAAGACATCATGCCACTTGGCTGGACTTCTATGTCCGACTGAACACACACTCATTAACGTCCACCACACACACAGTAGCCCTATCTGCTCTGTTTGCGCTGCTCAAAATGGCCTGAAAAGCAGAAACTTAAGAACGGTAAACAAGCGCAAACTAGTTGAAATGCTACTAAAAAATACAGTAAAGCATGTAAATCAACGATCCCTCTCTTAAAAACTAACATATTATGTACAAAGACACATTGTGACCATAAGAAAAGGTGTGTCACCAACCCCGATCTCACGACCAAGTCGTACGAATTCGACGAATGATTAAAAAGTGGCTAATTCGTAACAATTCATACGACCTCACATATTTTACGAATTGGCCAATTTGTATGAATTCGTACGAATGACCTACCCCTGACCCCGCCCCTAAACCTACCCGTCACGTGGGTTTAGACAAATCGTACAAATTTATGCGAGTGAGGTCGTACGAATTAGTACGAATTAGACACTTTTTAATCATTCGTTTAATTCGTACAAATTGGGCGTAAGATAGTGTTGGGTGTCACATATATAATAGACGGGATGTTTTTGACTCCTCCGGTCAAGTTCCAGTGGACTTATTATGTTTTTAAGCGACTAAATTGGAATTTGAATAGAATTGGCCAACACAGCCTGCAGATCGTATTGAGAGTTCGAAACAGATTAACTTTCAGGAAAAGTTCGCTTCAAACGGTGTCCCTTTAAACTACCATAATCAGTGGTGATGATGTAATAGGTGGGCGTGGCTCTGAGGCTCCGCCTTCTTTGACGTGAAAATCTCCGGTTAACGTCTTCTGTTCAAATCCACCATGTTGCTTTGAAGTAATTTTTTTTAAATATTAGGGCTGTCAAAGCGATTCAAAATAAAAAAGTTATTCAAAATAAAAGTCATCCAAAATAGTCATCCAAAATAAAAGTTTGTGTTTACATAATATATGTGGGTGCACTGTGGATAATTATTTTAGATATATAAACACACACACATGCATGTATAGTTAAGAAAAAAAAATATTATTTATATATAAAATATTTATATATAATATAAATTACAGAATATACATGAAAATATTTCTTAAATATATACAAGCATGTGTGTGTGTTTATATATCTAAAATAATTACACACAGTGCCCCCCACATATATTATGTAAACACAAACTTTTATTTTGGATGCGATTAATCGCGATTAATCGTTTTGACAGCCCTAAAAAAATATATATTCGCATAAAAATGTGGCCTTCCGAATATACAATATTTTGAGTAAATTAGAGCATATTTGACATGAAATAAATAAATAAAGGTCAATAAAAATAAATGTATTGTCCCCCTGTGGTTAAATCCAGCTTTAATGTTGTTTACATGTCTGTGTGATGTTTTTAATACGCTTTAACCATGTGTAAACTCGTAAGTCGAGTATTTTCTGCGTAAAACCAAAGACAGTCTCAAAAACACGCTTTGAAATCGCTGGTGTTTATGACGTCACAAACGACCTTGTAACCAATCAGATCAACGTGTGATCGTCAACCAGTGGATCTCTGAGTGAGTGAGTGGAGGCGGGGCTCATTTGCGTATTCATAGAACCGCGCATACTAAATGTGGCAAGGGTGTCGAGTTACATTCGAGATATTTTAAGGCATTTTTTCACGGAAAAAACTTAAATATGCAATTTTGTAAAACAATGGCATTTAAAACACTGATTATCCAACACTATCCTACGCCCAATTCGTACGAATTCGACGAATGATTAAAAAGTGGCTAATTCGTACTAATTCGTACGACCTCACTCGTACGAATTCGTGCGATTTGTCTAAACCCACGTGATGGGTAGGTTTAGGGGCGGGGTCAGGGGTTGGTCATCCTTCTTTAGGTTTCATACATGGATCACAAAAGTAAATATTCTATGTGCAACAACTGAAATGACAAAAAAGCAACACAAGCTGCTCCTAAATGTAATTTGTCATTGTGTACATTGCAATAGGACACGTCACGCCATGTTTGACATCACTGTCATCAAACACTGGCGTATCACTGGTGTGAAACCTTGCATGACACATCTTGACACACGGCATCTTTAAATGTGCAAGCAATGAAAGGGAAGATTTTTAATCAGTAGGGACTTAATTATCACTGTAAAAAAATAATCCTGTAAAGAAAACGGTATACTACAGGTTAACAGCATCATACTGTAAAAACACGGTGTGTTACTGTTTTTGAAATTAACAGTTAAATACTGTATTGTCACTCAGCTACTGTATAAAACTTCAGTTTAACAGCTACTGTACTCTCACACAAAAACAGTAACACGCCGTATAGTTACGGCATGATGCTGGCAACCTGTAGTTTACCGGGTTTTTTTTACAGGATCATTTTGTTGGTTTGTTGCACACACACTGTAAAACTGAATATGCTTTATCTAATCAATAGAATTGTGGCAACAGATTACAAGCAATATTATTAATCAAATTTTAAAAAAATAGAATTGAGTAATTATCAAATAATAAAATTTGTAAAATAAAAAAATAATAAATAAAATTAAAATTAAATAAAATAAAAAATTTATAATATAATAAAATAATATAATATAATAAAATAGAATAAAAATAAAATTAAAAAATAATTAATCAAATTATTCCTTAAAAGTTAACCATTTAAACTGAGTAAAGTTTACACCAAAAATTTTAACAAAAATATCTCGCTAACAGACGGACGTCAAAGATTAATTAAGAACTCTTTATTTTATATTGCCAACATTGAAGACACCTGATGCTAACGAAAAACAAAATTTTACAACAAACACCGATCAACATAATGGTGACTTTAATTTAATAATTAAATTAATTTGATTAATTATTACTCAATTCTAATTTGTTAAATTTAATTAATAATCTTGCTTTGTAATCAGTTGCCACATTTTTTTTTTTATTAGATAAAGCATATTCATTTTTACAGTGCACAACAACTACAGAACGGCTTCAAATATTATCACAGCAGTCATACTGTACTTTTACAGCACTTTCTTTGAATGGAAAAGAGCAGTGTTTCACAGAATATAGTTTGAAATGCATAAATTCAAACGTAAAGTATTCAAACTAACATTGTTCTCAAATACCACAATCGCAGGAAGTGTTTAAGAACAACGAGATGAGAAACGTCTTCTTTAAATGAGTGCGCTTTCACGTTTACATCTCATACAATTACAGTTTACCTCGCCTCCATGAGCATTGTGGGAAATGTGCAAGTCAGCGGCTGCCCGGTCATATAAAGCTCATAAAGCAATCTATCATCACATAACTCATCTCTCTCTGCTGTATGTGAAAACTAGAGCAAGAAACTTTATTTAACCATTTTTACTTGCTTATCTCCGCAAACGCCATTCACAACCAATAAAACACACATGAAATATGAGCATGTTAAACATTTCATATTTGTTGTAGAAATATGACCTCCTACACTCTAAACAATGCTGGGTTGTTTCAACCCAAAGTTGGGTAAAATATGGACAAACCCAAATGTTGGGTTAAAAATGCAATTAAATATTAAATAATTATATTTAATATAGCTGCAATTAAAAATGCAATTATACAATTAAAATGCAATTAAATATAACATTTGAAAATTAAAGTTGAAGTTGGGTTAAAATGTGAAATTACAATTTTTAACCCAACATATTTTACCCAAATCTGGGTTCAAACAACCAAGCACTGTTTAGAGTGCAAAAAGGAAAAAAATCCAAAATAATATCCATGTATATGAAGCATAAAACAAAATATGCATCAGAAAACCTTAAAACGAGTCAAAAGAAACGAGCTTAACCATATTAAATTGAACTAAACAACTAAAACAATTACTGAAAATTGCATTAAATAAATAAATCTGCATTAGAAAAATGTCAAGCGATTAAAAAGAAACCACATATTTTAAGTTTAAAACTATGTATGATAAATATATTGTAAACTCATTGTGATATTCAGTGAAACTGCACGTCAGCTACACATTTCATAATATAAAACTGATAAACCGATGCCCGTCTTCCCGGTCACACACACACACACACACACACACACACAGTTAGGTGTAGTGTACCTTGAATACAGGCATCTGTCCGCTCTCTCACATGTGCCGATCCTCAGTCCCGTCCTGCAAACGCCTCCTTCCGTACTTCTGTCTACAAACGCAAGTTCCCCTTTTTTGTGTCTGGTTTGTTCTACCTGTTTCTCTCTCTCTCTCCACGGTTTATTACATGTGCTGCAGACTGAATGTGTGTGTTGTGTGTGTGTGTATGTGTGTGTGTATGTGTCAGTGGCTGCTCTGAGGCGCGACTGTGCTGCTGAACAAAATGACTAGAGAGAGAGAGAGTAAGAGAGAGAGAGAGAGAGAGAGAGAGAGAGAGAGAAAGAGAGAGAGAGGACATGTGCAGTCCTCCTTTATCTCTCTCTCTCTCTCTCTCTCTCTCTCTCTCGAGACAGGCCACTGTCCCGCACTGCTTGCTGTTATTTTTAGAAGCGGCCGAGTCGTGAATCAAAACCTCGCAAAAGAAACAGGCAGATGTCATACGCCAGCAGATCTGTGTCTCACACACACACACACACACACACACACACAGGTATTTGTCCACATTTCATCAGCCCTGGTGCAAAAAAACTGCAAGTTGTGTTATTTTTGAGAGGTCATTACTGAGGCAAGCTGTACGTTGTGTTGACGGATAAGGTTTTATGATGCACTCTAAAAAATGCTGTGTTGTTTTAACCCAATTTTGGGTCAAATATGGACAAACCCAGCCATTGGGTTACATTTTTAAATTACATTTTTTAACCCAATGGCTGGGTTTGTCCATATTTTACCCAAAATTGGGTTAAAACAACCCAGCATTTTTTTAGAGTGTACACATTATTCTCAAGACTGTCTATTCAGCAATAATGACCAATGCAACGAGTCCTCCAACAATCGGTTAAATCCGAGACGTCACATTCATCACAGAGTTAAACCCATTTGCAATTTGGGGAGACTTGACCGAGTTACAAACTTGTCAGTTCTAATGGCTGCACATCAGTCTCATTATCAGAAATAAATGCATTGGTCAGAAAGCAATAAATGAGACTGTCAGCAGACCCATTACCATAAAACATATCTGTCGTGCAGGACTGACGTAATATTAAAGTTAGAAATCGCTATTTTTCCACTCTTAAAGACAACCAAACAAGATCCAGGCTGAGTATCCAGTTTAAAGTATCCAGTATCCAGTTTTAAGCCATTTGAAATTTTCTTCTAAAATGATCATTTTTATCAAACTTGTATATTTAAGTTCAGTAATTTCACTTAAATGGCAATGAAGATTACCTATTAATTGTCATTTAAGTGAAATTACTGAACTTAAATATACAAGTTTGATAAAAATGGTCATTTTAGAAGAAAATTTCAAATGGCACTTAGAGGCTTTTGCATCTGAACTCTTCGTATATCAATCATCAGAGCAGAAGACATTTTGGTAAAAATGAGCTTGGTCCATAATTCATGAAGGTCCGGACTTTAAGGCCACGTTTACAGAAAGCAAAACACTCTAAAAATGCTGGGTTGTTTTAACCCAACTTTGGGTCAAATATGGACAAACCCAAATGTTGGGTTAAAATGTAATTAAAAAATTAACCTAATGGCAGGGTTTGTCCATATTTGACCCAAACACTTTATATACACTCTAAACCATGCTGGGTTGTTTTAACCCAATTTTGGGTCAAATATGGACAAACCCGAAATGTTGGGTTAAAAATGTAATGTAAAAATTTAACCCAACGGCTGGGTTAGTCCATATTTGACCCAAAGTTGGGTTAAAACAACCCAGCATTTTTTAGAGTGTACACTCTAAACCATGCTGGGTTGTTTTAACCCAACTTTGGGTCAAATATGGACAAATCCAGATGTTGGGTTAAAAAATGTCATTTAAAATTTTAACCCAACTTCAACTTTCACTTTTCACAAAAACTGTATATTTTTTAATTACATTTTTTTTAACCCAATATTTGGGTTTGTCCATATTTGACCCAAATTTGGGTTGAAACAACCCAACATTTTTAGCCTGGATGCCAGCCCGAACTCCGCCCACAACATTTTTTGGACGGGAAGTTCGGTCTGGACTCGATCCATTGAGAAGAAATTATGATCGGTTCAGAGATCAACGGGCCAATCAAATTGCCAGGGAGGGCTTTATACGATGATTGACAGGTGGTCTTCAGTAACGTAATCCAACGTAAAATAAATCGACAGCGCATTCATTTTAATGGACAAACAGAGAACTGCAATCAAGGCATTTGTCGATCGGAAAGATATTTTTGGCGTCCTTCCTTTCATACATGATTCGGGAAAAGTGTAAATTATCAGCTGGCTCTGACGGTTGCTAAGAAGACGGGACGTAATGAAAAGCCTGTGGTCGTTGTGGTTTCTCCTTTGGTGGCACTCATGGAGAAGTAAGTAAAAGAAGCAACACTCGTTATTTAACTTCTAAAATAAATAAAGTTAGGCTACGTTCTGTATTTGAAAACTGCGCTATGCAAAGGAGTTGACTTATGCGTTGCTCTGATTGGTTGGTAGGTCTACCGACTATCCAATTGAGTGCAGAGTTTTTTTTTGTCCTGGTTCGGTTACGACACGCCTCATAATTAAAGTTCAATCGAGTGATTTCAGACTCATATTCTCATTAGAATATGAGTATGACGAAGTCAGGCTACAACATCTTTAGACTTCACTGTTAAATTATTAATAGGCTATATTCAAAGAGCAAGTTTTTCATTCATTGTCACGGTACAGTAGTTAAAATAATTATTATTTGATTAGCTCATAAAAATAGTTAGATCATATTTTGTATGCTTTGTAAACAACGTCTTAACCAAAAAATTGGAAAACAGTATTTAAACCAGTAGTAAAATAATAGTTAATTGTTATTAGAAGTAATAAATAATCTTCACTTAAGATTAGGTCATGGGAAATAAAAAAAATGTGTTAAGTGCTTTAAACCAACCTTTATTGGACATTAATTGCATTCAAATTCAGTGTTCTTTATGTTTACAAACACAAAACACACACACACACACGGTTTCAATGTTTTATGAGGACTTTCCAAAGAAATATTGATTGTATGAGAATGTGAGAACTATCTAGGTTAATAAGTTTAAAAAAAAAAAGTTAAAAAAAGTTAAAAGTAGTATAAAAAACAATATCTAACTCTTTACAAAAATAATTAAACAGTAATAATTTGATTACAGTGACAATGAATGAAGAACTGGTATGGCCACAGTATACAGGCTATAAATATTTTAACAGTGTAGAGACAACAATATACTACCTATGAATGAATTAAATACTTTATTACAGTACTTTATTACAGTATACTTGGTAACACTTTACAATAAGGTTCATTTATTAAACATTAGTTGATTAACTAACATGAACTAACCATGAGCAATACATTTGTTACTGTTTTTGTTAATATTTGTTAACATTAGTTAATACAAATCCAGCTGTTCATTGTTTGTTCATGTTAGTTCACAGTGCATTAACTAATGTTAACAAGATTTTAATAAAGTATTAGTAAATGTTGAAATTAACATTAGCAAAGATCAACAAATGCTGTATAAGTATTGTTCATTCTTAGTTAATGTTAACAAATGTAGTTAACTAATGAACCTTATTGTAAAGTGTTACCGTATACTTATTATAAAGAGTTACCAATATTTGTTTAATGCTATATTTTTCTTTATTTCAGCACTGATACTTCTTATTTTTTTCTGATAATAACATGAACAAACATTTCTATCTGCTCACAAGCTGCTTTTACTCATCTTATCACACACACACTAATGATCGACAGTAGGTGTGCATGCGTGTGTGCGTGTGTGTGTGTGCACGCGCTCCAGTGTGAGGTAAAGATAGTCCCTGAGTGTCCAGTATGACGCAAGAACCGTTGAGCGGTCCGGGTTATTTTTAGCCTCTTCCAGGAGTGTCAGAGCAACGACGGCAGAAAACAATGTTTCTATAATCCCTGGACATAAAACTCCTCGTGTCCACCGTGGGACATCACACATCGAAAACACTACAGCGTGGTTATGAATTACTCATGACCTCATGCTGCTGTTCAGAGACTGTTGCGCTTCATTAAACACAAAAGCACACATTAAACATTAAAGAGGCCGTATGCAAAGTCTAGAATTTGTTTTTGGATTCTACTAGAATAGGTTTTCGTGCTTGAATGTTAAAAAAAAAAACATTATTTTTCCCATATTCTCCATTGTTGAAGCTCGTTTCTGTCAGTAACGCTCGGGGGTGTGTGTACCGAAAGCATCATAGATGCATCGAACTATGATAGTGAAGCAGCGAGTTGTACGGTAAACACACACCAGTTTAGTTCCTGTCTCCATGAAGCCCCTCCTTCTGAAAAGCACACAGTGCTCTGATTGGTCGGCTGGATCAGTGTGTTGTGATTGGTCAAGCGCTTCCAGTGTGTTTGGAAAAGCACTGAAAAAAAATTGGAAAGCACTTTTTCATTCTGGCAAGTTCTTATCCGATTGGCTTACTTTACAGAGGAAAAAACGAATTACTGTATTTTTCGCACTATAAGGCGCACTTAAAAGTCTTTAATTTTTAAAAAAAAAAAAACGACAGTGCGCCTTATAATCCGGTGCGTCTTATATATGGATCAATTGGTTAATTGAATCGCGCTTTTAGTCTTCCCATTTTCTTGCTGAAGAAAACACAGTTTTACTCAAATTAATCAAAATGAATTTATAGCGTTTTGGAACCAAACTCTTCATATGTAGCACAGGGTTCTTTACTCAACTGCTAAAAAAGGTTCAATAATGACAAGAAAGAACACTTTTGGCACAAAGCTTCTTTAAACGCTATTATTCATAAATATATTACATTATTCTGCACCATTTTGTAGTTGTAATTAAATGATTGTTTATTAAACTGTTGTAGTAACTTAATATCACATTTTAATCATGCTGATTTTGGAGGATAAAAACTGAAATGTCACTCTTCGTGTGATATTGATTAATTACATTTTTAACCCCCATATCTTGAATTTTGTGATCATTCACACTCATTGCATTTTAGGGGTTCCAAATACGTAGAGCTTTAGAACCTTTTAAGGTTCTATATAGAACCTTTTCTTCTAAGAGTGCAGTATCTTATGCGCCTTATAATCCGGTGCGCCCTATATATGAAAAATGTTATAAAATAGGTCATTCATTGAAGATGCGCCTTATAATCCTTACAGTGCGGAAAATACGGTACTAGAATTCCCAAAGTTGGTCACTTTAGTGGAATCAAATACCGGATATTATCGTGTTTTGAAGAGTAGCAAGTAAACGGGTTATTTACAAGCAAATCTGTTTTATTTTTTAATTATGTGTGAAATAATCAGCATCCCAGCAAACAAATTTAGGTTCTGGGAACGTTAGTTTTTGGTTCCCACAACGTTCCTGGAACTTTCCCTTAAGTTATAAAAATGGAACTTAAAAATAAACTACATGGAACGTTCCTGAAACGTTCTTGGTTTTTTGGTTCCCAAAAAAATAACCTCATGGGACCATTCGGGAACATTAGGGGAACGTTCTGTGTTTGCTGAAGAAAAAAGGTTCTATATGGAACCTTCAAAGGTTTTATCAGCACTATGTTTTTGGAACCCCTAAAAGGTTCTATACAGAATCCTTTTTATGGGTTCAATAATAAGAACCCTTTAGTGTTCTTTGTAACCAGGAAAAATGTTCTATATGGAACCTTTTGGGTTCATTCATTATCATTTGTTTTGTCCTTTCCGGATTAAATATTTCATATTATTGACAAACATCAAGACCATAAAATGTATTTATGAATTCATGTGAATGATCATAAAATTCAATTTATATCATTTTATGTAGTTAATCAATATCACACGAAGAGTGCCGTTTCAGTTGTACTCCTCCAAAATCAGCATGATTAAAATGTGATATTAACACTTTAATAAATACAAAATGCAGCAGAATAATGTAATATATGAATGAATAATAGCCTATAAAGAACTTTTGTGCCAAAAGGGTTCTCTTTTGTCATTATTGAACGTTTTTTAGCATAAAAGGTTCTTTGGAGAGGAGTAAAGAAACCCAATGAACCCTTTTCTAAGACAGATTTTGAGCAAAAAGTCAACATGCATGTCCATTATGTTGCAGTGTTTTCTCTCGAGCTCTCTGCAGAGACCGAGGCATTATCTGAATTCATCACAGAGGTCAAAGAGGCATGCGTGGAGAGGACAGGGAACCGCTGTGTTAAATTAAGTTCAGGACATCATTGTCCATCATGTGATATCCTTGCCTTGGAAGAGGCAGCCAAATAACACACACTCATTATATAAAAAGATCAACTGACATCTCAGTGGTAGTCTAAGAGCTTTTCCCAAAGACATCCAAATCTATGCAGTACAATACTTAGTAAGAAGTAACTGGCAATGTTGTGTACAATTCGTATACAATTCTTACAGCGCCTCCGGTGATCTGAAACATGTCTTGCATTGTTTTCTACACTCTTAGTTAAAAGGTTCTATCAGCGCTACATATTTGGAACCCCTAAAAGGTTCTATACACTCTGAAAAAAGGCTTCCCCTGGGTTCTATATAGAACCCTGGGGTTCCATACCTGGCCAATAGAACCTTTTACAAAAAAAAATGGTTCTATATAGAACCTTAAAAGGTTCTATCAGTGCTACGTATTTGGAACCCCTAAAAGGTTCTATACACTCTTAAAAAAGTGTTCCTCTGGGTTCTATATAGAACCCTGGGGTTCCATACTTGGTCAATAGAACCTTTTACCAAAATAAAATGGTTCTATATAGAACCTTAAAAGGTTCTATCAGTGCTACGTATTTGGAACCCCTAAAAGGTTCTATACACTCTTAAAAAAGTGTTCCTCTGGGTTCTATATAGAACCCTGGGGTTCCATACTTGGCCAATAGAACCTTTTACCAAAAAAATCTTGGAGTTCCATATATGAAGCGGGGGATGGAACCATTTCTGGTTCTAAATACCATTTCATGCAATTATGACCTCTCAAATGACTATATTACAACAAAATCACTAAGAAAAGAGACATTTGCATCCCTTTAGTTCAATTAAACTAGTGTGCACTCTCAGAAAAAAAGGTACAAAAGCTGTCACTGGGGCTGTACCTTTTCAAAAGGTACACTTTTGTACTCAAAGGCTGCATATTGGTACCTTAGTGGTACATATTAGCACCTAAAATGGACATATTAGCTCATGAAACTGACATATTAGCACATAAAATGTACATATTACCACCTAAAATGGACATATTGGCTCATGAAATGTACATATTAACACTTGAAATTTACATATTAGCACCCAAAATGTACACATTAACACCTAAAATGTACATACTAGCTCATGGAATTGACACATTAGCTCCTGAAATTGACATATTAGCACTTAAAATGTACATATTAACACCTAAAATGTACTTATTAGCACATGAAATGGACAAAAGTGTACCTTTTGAAAAGGTACAGCCCCAGTGACAACTTTTGTACCTTTTTTTCTGAGAGTGTGTTGACCACAGACAACCTGGTGTTGGTGCAAATGTCCAGGTCAATCACACAGAACTGAAAGTAACTCTTAATCTAAATAAGGTCCAGTTGGGTAAACGCATTAAGATATAACAGCATAAAACAAAAATTATTGATAATCATCTCTAAAGAAAATTAAAGCTGAAATTACAAGCACAGTAAACACATGCCAACAAATTAGAAAAAGCTTGGAAATCAAAACCATATTGTGGAAAATGCCTAAAACTAAACTAAAAAACTGGAAGTTGTTAGCAATTTTAGCTGATTTTGACATTTGTGTACTTTGAGTTGTTTTAGGATAATTAAACGATAATTTCATGATAGGCAGTTTATGAGAATAAAGTCTCTCAAGATTAAGGTAACTCATCTATAAAGAAATCAGTCTTGTAATATACAGTACAGTATATCATCTTCTTACTCTCTTGTTTCATGCATGCATGCTTTTTCCTCCCCTTTTCCCTATAAAATCCTTATCTCATAACCTGTTGCATGTCTAAAACAGAAATTAAATAATTCTAAAAATAAATTCGTTTTTAGAGTATTAGAATGGTTAGAGTTGCAACCTTTATTACTGATTTCCTAGTGTCAGTTGAATGCAATTTAAGTGCAGCATTCTTTTACTCTTGATTTCTGTCTGCAAAAGCGAGGGAAATGAAGAATAAAAGAGTGACGGCCTGATGACTGAGAGCACAGAGCGCAGTGTGTTTACTGTGGGGACACACACAGCAGTGGCATCATTACACAGCACAATGAAATGAAACGTATGGAAGGAAATGACAGTTAGATGACATTTCCCGTGAGTCGCCACATGGCCGTTGATCCAGCTGCTCTCGAGCTGGTGTCAGAGAGAGTGTGTGTGTGTGTGTGTGTGCTCTCTGTGCCTGTATGATTCATGAAGCCTCGTCATTTCCTCTTACATCGCCCAAGAGCATCACCATGTCAAACGGACACAGACGTATACCTGACACGATGTGACTCAATACTGGCTATGAGTTTATTAAATCACACAAATATGTACAAACTATAGGACAGGCTTCACACACCTATAGGGGGTGTGCATTGACGTCAGCCGGACTGAGTGGCAGAAGAGCGGCTGAGTGACTGGGTTTAATGGGGGAAACATGCAAAAACACGAGTAAAATGAAGGATTGTCAGTTTAAACTAAAGGTTGGACTCGATATAATGTTCCTTACAACATAGCAAAGATCCGGTGATCAGGAATAAAGAGAGCCTAAGACCCTTCTCTTCAGGTCGACCATCATGGGAGCTTATTTCGGAAAAATATTGTAGTCAATGAAGAGAGACAGATTTTGTTTGAATTGTGCCCTGAATTACACATATGATGTTTGTCAATTTAAAAGATACATTTTAAAGTCAAGAAAGTCACAGCTTGATGCAAAACTGTTGAGGTATAAGACTGCGAAAATACGTAATTACAAAGACTACAAACCCCAAAGTCGCATATTTTCTCTCAATGAATGAAGCTAACTTTACTGAAGCTAACTTTACTGAGAGGCTAACTTTACTGAAGCTAACTTTACTGAAGCTAACTTTACTGAAGCTAACTTTACTGATGCTAACTTTACTGAAGCTAACTTTACTGAGGCTAACTTTACTGCGGCTAACTTTACTGAGGCTAACTTTACTGAGGCTAACTTTACTGAGGCTAACTTTACTGAAGCTAACTTTACTGAAGCTAACTTTACTGAAGCTAACTTTACTGAAGCTAACTTTACTGAAGCTAACTTTACTGAGGCTAACTTTACTGAAGCTAACTTTACTGAAGCTAACTTTACTGAAGCTAACTTTACTGAAGCTAACTTTACTGAAGCTAACTTTACTGAGAGGCTAACTTTACTGAGGCTAACTTTACTGAAGCTAACTTTACTGAGGCTAACTTTACTGAAGCTAACTTTACTGAGGCTAACTGTACTGAAGCTAACTTTACTGAGGCTAACTTTACTGACGCTAACTTTACTGAGGCTAACTTTACTGAAGCTAACTTTACTGAAGCTAACTTTACTGAGGCAAACTGTACTGAAGCTAACTTTACTGAGAGGCTAACTTTACTGAAGATAACTGTACTGAAGCTAACTGTACTGAGGCTAACTTTACTGAGGTTAAATCTACTGATGATAACTTTACTGATGCTAACTTTACTGAGGCTAACTTTACTGATGCTAACTTTACTGAGGCTAACTTTACTGATGCTAACTTTACTGAGGCTAACTTTACTGATGGTAACTTTACTGAGGCTATCTTTACTGGGGTTAACTTTAATGGGGCTAACTTCACTGAAGCTAACTTTACTGAAGCTAACTTTACTGAGGCTAACTTTACTGAGGCTAACTTTACTGAGGCTAACTTTACTGATGCTAACTTTACTGAGGCTAACTTTACTGAAGTTAACTTTACTGAAGCTAACTTTACTGAGGCTAACTTTACTGAAGTTAACTTTACTGAAGCTAACTGTACTGAGGCTAACTTTACTGAAGCTAACTTTACTGAGGCTAACTTTACTGAAGTTAACTTTACTGAGGCTAACTTTACTGAAGCTAACTTTACTGAAGCTAACTTTACTGAAGCTAACTTTACTAAAGCTAACTTTACTGAGGCTAACTGTACTTCTTTACAATCATAACCCTGCCCCACAACTAATCCTAAGCCCACCCTAACTCCGCCCCTCATCTTAACCCCACCTCCACAACTAATCCTCACCCCGCCCCAATCATAACCCCGCCCCATAACTAATCCTAACTCCACCCCACAAATAATCCTAACCCCACCCTAACTCCGCCCCATATCTTAACCCCACCTCCGCAACTAATCCTAACCCCACCCCTAACCCCACCCCCAATCATAACCCCGCCCCCACAACTAATCCTAAACCTACCAATACTACCCTCCAGCCGAGATTAAATCAGGGTTTCACAGCCTGAACTTCATCGTAAACCAAAAAAGGCAGTGGGTTACGACAGATCTTGGATCTGCGAAGGCTGTGCTGATTGTGCTTCATGTTTTTGTTGTTGTTGAATGCAAATATAATGTAAAAATGTAGCATGAGTTTTCTCATTGTGTATAGTATTCAAAGAATGAGAGGACATCACACACAACTGTGAATAATGTGATCAGTGATGGTCTGACAGATGCGGTTTGATTGGATGCACACCTTTTGACGTCAATAGCAAAAAGTCTGGGACGTTTTTCATCCACTTTTGAAAAATTAATTGGTCATTTATTTTATTTGGTATAGATTATATGGCTAGCTTCCTTTTTCTATTTACTTTTGCCATTGCTTTTCCCCCTCTGTCTGTGACTCTACATGACAAAACTTGCGACCTATTTTAGGTCAATTTGAGAACCGTGGCCCTAATTCATATCCAAGACACACACACACACACACACACACACACAGGCATTTAAACGGATCTGGCACATGGCACAGCTGCAGTGAAAGACACGACCGGAACAAACAAACAGACAGACAGACAGAACGATGGGAAACAAAGGTGAAATGAGGCATAGAGGAGAGGAAAAATTAATGAAAAAGAGTGAAAGCTGATTCAAAGGCTGATAAAAGCATCCGTGATCAACACACACCTTCTCTTTCATGTGAATGGAGAGCAGAGAAATAAATAATAGCAGGTGTGAGATCTGAATGAAAGCCTATTGAACTGATTCTGTGCTCCAATCTATGTGGAATATTATACTAGATATATCTCAGATTTCCACATATTTCTATATTTTGGCTGCAACATAGAACAGATACGGTATCAATCAGAAGATCATTTACAACTTTAAGGCATTGACACATCAAGCTGATGTCAAAAACCAGCGGTAACGAAAGCCAAAAAGCTGCATTTAAACACACCGCAAGACTGCAGCCGTCTGGGCATGTGCGTTCTGCACCTGTGTAAAGAAATAATTGTCTTTGCACCGGTACTTGAACTTAGTTAGGAACTAGCCACCAGGATGGTTCCCCGAGAACTAATGGTTCCCCTAGGAATGGTTCCTGGTTGCATTCGCACCACCGGTTGCTGTTGTGACTTTTATTTTGACGGCGCTGAGAACGGCAGAGCCTGAGCAAACAAACAGTGCTCGCATTCTCCGTGTTAATTAGTTTTCCGGTCCAAATATCTAAAAATTCTTAATCAAGATGCATTGACTAAATGAGTAAAAGGACATAAGATATCATGTCTTGTTTTCCGGGGGAATTAAACTAAACTGAGTGAGTTTTTGCTTAAAAGGGCCTATTTTACAATGAGGTGAGGAAAAATAATCTTAATTCGAACAGGAATAAGATTATCTCTCTTACCCCATTGGCAGATAATTTTGCTTGCAGGATTTTTCTCCATATAATGGACTTCAATGGGGTCCAAACGGTTCAAGGTCAAAATGAGAGTTTCAGTGCAGCTTCAAAGGGCTTTAAACGACACCAGACGATGAATAAGGGTCTTATCTAGCTAAACGATCGGTCTTTTCAAAAATAAATAATGAACGAAATGACTCGAAAAAAGATTCGTTCATTTTGATGAACAAGTTCGAACAGGAGAGTCACGAACGCACATCACAGAACAGAGCAAGGCGAGTATTTGTGCTTATAAAACTTAAATTTTGTATTTATTTTTTAAATGAGTGATCGTTTCGCTTGATAAGACCCTTATTCATCGTCTGGTGTCATTTAAAGCCCTTTGAAGCTGCACTGAAACTCTCATTTTGACCTTGAACCGTTTGGTTCCCATTGAAGTCCATTATATGGAGAAAATGCTGGAACGTTTTCATCAAAAACCTTAATTTCTTTTCGACTGAAGAAAGAAAGACATGGATATCTTGGATGACATGGCACCCCCATGTCATCCAAGATGTCATGATGTCCATATAATGGACTTCAATGGGAACCAAACAGTTCAATGTCCAAATGAGAGTTTCAGTGCAGCTTCAAAGGGCTTTAAACGACACCAGACGATGAATAAGGGTCTTATCTAGGACCCTTGAGTCATGACTCGAAAAAAGATTCATTCATTTTGATGAACGAGTTCGAACAGGAGAGTCACGATTCACGAATGCTCATCACAGAACAGAGCAAGGCGCGCATTTGAGCTTATAAAACTTAAACTTTGTAATTTATTTATTAAATGAGCGATCGTTTCGCTAGATAAGACCCTTATTCATCGTCTGGAGTCGTTTAAAGCCCTTTGAACAGTTTGCAGTTTTGCACTGGAACTCTCATTTGGACCTTGAATCGTTTGGACCCCACTGAAGTCCATTATACGTAGAAAAATTTATGAACGTATTCATCAAAAACCTAAATTATCAGCAAAAGTTTTTGTTTTGTTTTTTTAAAAAGTGAACTACTCCTTTAAACATGCTTAATCGGTCGAACTATAGACAACATGAGGAACACACCACAAAAAGTAACCTGACAGACACTCACAGATGGCCATTACACACACACACCTGTCTCAAACAGATCAAAACATGCACTCGTTTTCTTCAAAAGTGAACATTTATCATTTACCATGATCACATCTCGTGGTTAAATCCAAATCTTCTAAAGCAACACCATCACTTAGTGTGATAAACAGAGCAAAATGAAAGTGGTTCTTGCCGATAAGCTTATGTTGAAACATACTGTACCTACAATCTGGAAAGAGAGTGGGTGAAAGATGATTGGATGAGCGACGCGATCCAGAATGAGATTATCTCCCAGTATGTTCATGCAAAATTCCTGTGCCGCAGACGGTGACGCCTGAATATGGACGGACAGTTTCGTCCTCTGCAGAGCTGCTTTATAACTGAATCAAATTACGTTCATAATTGATGAATTTTGACATTGTTACTGAACCGACTGACGCTATTGTCTTCTGTAGAGATCCTTTTAGTTCAATTGAACTTATTTTATAACTGATTCAGTGTTATTGAAATGAAGTGAGCTGACTTGAGTTGAATAATGACATTGTTGTCTTATCTAGATGTGCTTTACTGTAGAATTGGTCTCATGTTTGATCAAGTTTGCATCATTCATCATGTTATTTTTCTGTTTATTACTATGAAGCTGCTTTGAAACCTTCAGTATTGTACAGAACACTATAGCACTGTAAAAAAAATATTGTTGGGTGAACTTAAAAAAGTAAGTAACCTGGTTGCCTTAAAATTTTAAGTTGACTGGACTGGAAAAAGTGAGTTAATACGATGAAGGAGATTGATTTAATCATCAGAAACTCAAAATAATAAGTTATCTCAACTAATACATTATTTAAGTTGATTTGACAAAAGAAAAAAATGTTGTGATAACAAATCTTGAAAATAGTCCAAATATCAAATATTTCTTAAATCAATATGCATTTACTAGATGAGTAAAATACCATAAGATATTATGTTTTCCTGGGAAATAAATTAATTAAAAATTAAACAAAATTAAGTGATCTTTTGGCTTAAAAAACAACAAATTTATCTGCCAATGGGGTAAGACAAATAAAAACAGAAACAAGTTTATTTTTCTTAATCCATTGGCAGATCATTTTGCTTGTTTTAAGCAAAAACTCACTTAATTTTAATTTATTTCCCAGAAAAAAAATATTGATGGTTGAACTTAAAAAAGTAAGTAACCTGGTTGCCTTAAAATTTTAAGTTGATTGAGTTAATACGATGAAGTAGATTGATTTAATCATCAGAAACTCAAAGTATTAAGTTATCTGAACTAAATAAACTATTTAAGTTGATTTGACACAAGAAAAAATGTTGTGATTACAAATCTTGAAAATAGTCCAAATATCAAATATTTCTTAAATCAATATGCATTTACTAGATGCGTAAAATACCATAAGATATTATGACCTGTTTTCCTGGGAAATAAATTAATAAAAAATTAAACAAAATTAAGTGATTTTTTGGATTTAAAAAAACAAGTTGGTTGAACTTAAACTTAAAGTAAGTAACCTGGTTGCCTTAAAATTAAGTTGATTGAACTGGAAAAAGTGAGTTAATACAATGAAGGAGATTGATTTAATCATCAGAAACTCAAAATAATACGTTATCTGAACTAAATAAATTATTTAAGTTGATTTGACAAAAGAAAAATGTTGTGATAACAAATCTTGAAAATATTTTTTTTTTACAGTGTAGTCTTGTTTCCAGTCCAAATATATATATAAAAAAAAATCTTAAATCAATATGCATTTACTAGATGAGAAAAATACCATAAGATATTATGACCGGTTTTCCTGGGAAATAAATCAAAATTAAGTGATTTCTTGGCTTAAAAAACAACAAATTTATCTGCCAATGGGGTAAGAAAAATAAAAACAGAAACAAGTTTATTTTTCTTAGTCCATTGGCAGATCATTTTGCTTGTTTTTTTTTATTTATTTCCCAGAAGAAAAAAAAAAGACTCAGATAGTCACTATATCTTGATTTAAGAATTTTTTGATATTTTGACAAGAAAAAAGACAAAAATACAAAGTAAGAAAAGCATTTTTTTTTGGTAAGAACATATGAACTCTATCCCATCCTCATTGCAGAGAAACAGAAGCTGTACCTGCTGAGATGGGCAGAACGCCTGTCGTCCGTGCAGCTGAAGCTGTGTGTTGATGTTCTCGCTCAAACACTGACACACTCTTGCTTTCTGCTCCAGGGAATTTGCTTTCAGACTCAGAAGACAATCACATTTCTGCTGAGACAAAGACAGAGACAGAAACAGATGAATATTGTAGCATGCAAAATGTTTATGGGGTTTGGTGAAGCGAAAGAAAAATCATCCTAGTGTAGTGCAAAGAAAAATAAAACATTTCATTTGCTTATTTGTGTCATCAAACTGTTTTCAAGCACTGCCAGAACTGATTAGAGCTGTGGGTATCATCCATTTTGTTAATGAAAGCCATCTTAAGACCCCAACTGTGCTTTTATACACTTGTCACAGAAAGATGATGTCATAATGCTAACTGATGTCCATACACAGACACACACACACATTGGGTTTCTCGCGTTTTGCCGAGAATTCGCTTAGTTGTTTATGTCTTAAGTGGAAAAAACACATTTGTATGCGTGCATTAGTTCTTAAAGTGACAGTAGCCCAAATCTGCAGCTGTCTGGGTCTTTAAGGGAGTAGTTCACTTTAAAAAAAACTTTTGCTGATAATTTACTCACCCCCATGTCATTCAAGACATCCATGTCTTTCTTTCTTCAGTCGACAAGAAATTAAGGTTTTTGATGAAAACGTTCCTAAATTTTTCTCCATATAATGGACTTCAATGGGGTCCAAACGGTTCAAGGTCCAAATGAGAGTTTCAGTGCAAACTGCAAACTGTTCAAAGGGCTTTAAACGATTCCAGACGATGAATAAGGGTCTTATCAAGCGAAACGATCGCTCATTTAATAAATAAATAACTAAGTTTAAGTTTTATAAGCTCAAATGCTCGCCTTGCTCTGTTCTGTGATGCGCGTTCGTGACTCTCCTGTTCGAACTCGTTCATCAAAACGAACAAATCTTTATTCGAGTCATGACTCAAGGGTCCTAGATAAGACCCTTATTCATCGTCTGGTGTCGTTTAAAGCCCTTTGAAGCGGCACTGAAACTCTCTTTTGGACCTTGAACCGTTTGGACCCCATTGAAGTCCATTATATGTAGAAAAATCCTGGAATGTTTTCATCAAAAACCTTAATTTCTTGTCGACTGAAGAAAGAAAGACATGGACATCTTGGATGACATGGGGGTGAGTAAATTATCAGCAAAAGTTTTTTTTAAGTGAACTACTCCTTTAACTGTGACGGGATGATTGACAGGTGGCAGAAGGCAACTTTCAAGATGCAATATGACGTGGTCCCAAAGCTTGCCGATACACACTCAAAAGCATCTACTTTTCACTCACAAAAAGAGTCCATGTTTTAGGGCATAGTTTTAGTAGGTGAATTGGGAAACAGCAAAAGAGAGGCGAGATATGTCCCTCTTTGGTTTATTGGAGATCAGATATACGCTGGCATGTTCTGTTCGTCTGCCGAGGCTTAGTTGTGCTGACGGGCAGCTTGCAGTGTTTGGTTTGGCAGGAACGACAGGCAGACGCAGATCGTTTAAAGCACACATATTAATTATGCTCAAAACATTGAGTTTGTCCTTGCATTTAAATATTTGGGAATATTTGGAATTGATTTCGATATTTAGAAATGATTCACTGAACAGTTTTCTTTTTTTGTGCTTTATCAATCTGTGATAACAGTGACACTTTCTGAACAAAGTCAAGAACTCAGAAACTCCCTCCTTGAAATCTGATGACAAGTCAGATCGCAATTTTAATGGTAAGTGACTGTAAAAATGCTACGGTAAAAACCTAAGTTACCTCAAACAGTCAGAAACTGTAATTGATCTAATAAGACATTTAACAGATAAATGTACAGAAAAATACTATAAAACACATTCTTTTACAATTTACAGTGAAAATAAAAACGTAAGTTGACCTTCCCAGAAGGTTTTCTAATCGGTTATGTATACCCTCAGAAAAAAGGTACAAAAGCGGTCACTGGGGCTTTACCTTTTTCAAAAGGTAAACTTTTGTTCATTTTAGGTGCTAATATGTTTATTTTAGATGCTAATATGTACATTTTAGGTGCTAAAATGTGCATTTTATGTGTTAAAATGTACATTTTAGGTGCTAATATGTACATTTTAAGTGTTAATGTGCATTTCAGATGCTAATACGTACATTTTAGGTGCTAATATGTACATTTTAAGTGTTAATGTGCATTTCAGATGCTAATACGTACATTTTAGGTGCTAATATGTGGATTTTAGGTGCTATATGTACATTTTATGTGCTAATATGTACATTTTAGGCGTTAATATGTACATTTTAGGTGTTAATATGTACATTTTAGGTGCTAATATGTACATTTTAAGTGTTAATATGTGCATTTCAGATGCTAATATGTACATTTTAGGTGCTAATATGTGGATTTTAGGTGCTAATATGTACATTTTATGTGCTAATATGTACATTTTAAGTGTTAATATGTACATTTTAGGTGTCAATATGTACATTTTAGGTGCTAATATGTGCATTTTAGGTGCTAATATGTACATTTTAAGTGTTAGTATGTACATTTCAGGTGCTAATATGTGCATTTTAGGTGCTAATATGTACATTTTAAGTGTTAGTATGTACATTTCAGGTGCTAATATGTACATTTTAGGTGCTAATATGTTCCACTAAGGTACCAATATGCAGCCTTTGGGTACAAAAGTGTACCTTTTGAAAAGGCACACCCCCAGTGACAGCTTTTGTACCTTTTTTTCGGAGAGTGTACATTAGGGTTTTATGTTACCTCATATATTGTTAAATGTGTTTTGTATTCGTGTTTATATGTAATAGTATGTACATTAATATTTATATTTGAAGTGATTTAGCTTGTGGAAAAACTTCTGATAAACTTTGACTCATTGCTTGGGTTTCTCTTTACCGCCTCGAAAAGATGGATGACAAAAGGTAGCAGAACTGATTTAAGCAATTTGGTATAGCCTTGGATTAGCCTTTATTTGTTATAACTTTGATGATTATGGCACAGAAAAAATAAAGGCTTAAAAATGTCTCACTTTGCATGTAATGAGTCTATATAATATATTAGTTTCACCTTTTAAGTTGAATTACTGAAATAAATTAACTTTTGCACGATATTCAATTTTTTTTGGTTTTTTTACAGTTAACTGTGAGGTAAATCTGAAAAACGTATATGTTGCAACCATATTTTTTACGTTCTTTTTAGTGCAGGCGTCTCACCTGAGCAGTTCGGATCTAGATCTTAATACCAGATCATGCGTCACAGATCACGGATGAAGTTTTGATATATTTATATTGCCCCGAAAAGCACAGATGCTAGAGGAAGCTGATCTGTTATTGTCTGCAGAATGATGAAACGCAGTGGCTTCTCAGCACAACACCAAAATCAATACAAGTCATTCTCCTCAATCCATCATTTCAACTTAATAAAGCGGCCAGAGACCATCAGTCCCTATAAAGCTCCTTATAGCCAGTGCAGATGAGGTCATCTTTCAGAGAACGTTACTGAAGGAACAGTTTCCCAAAACAGAGGTGTTTACTCCCCAACAAAAATGGTATTTCATCCCTGTATCCTTTTATTCATTTTCACAACGGGAAATGTTAACGTCTCCTTTGCATAATGAAAGTGGATAGTGATGTATGACGTGTTTGGCGATGCTTTGACTGACACTTTAATAAAATGATCACATGCTTTCACATTAAATGGGGTTTATGAAACAGGACTCATCTAAGAAGTCATCCAACTATTCCACTGAGATGACAAAAGATTAGCAAATTCACACAGCCTCCGTTCCAAAACAGAGTAACAGGGGACGTCCCATCCCAGAAATGTGTTCCTGAACCATCAGCCAGATCCACAGCTCAGATATAAAGTGCATCTGGCCGCCTCAGGGACCGGGAGACTTCTGTTCAACATTTCCCAGCTGCTGCCGGTCTCTTCCTCCCGAGTCCTGGACCGGGAACACCGGCTGTGGTACATTAGCATGTTAAATCGCAACTCATCAGCATCCGTGTGACACAGACACAGATATGATTGAATTTAGGCTTTTATTCACACGGAAACATTCAACAACTCACACACGAGTCGTGATGAACCAACAGAAGCCTAAAGATGTTCAACTGACGTGTAAGAACCAATGAGGTTTGTTCTTGTGTTACGCATCATGTTTGAGCTTTAGCGAGAACCAATGGGGTTCGTTCTTGTGTTACGCATCATGTTTGAGCTTCAGCGAGAACCAATGGGGTTCGTTCTCATGTTACGCATCACGTTTGAGCTTCAGCGAGAACCAATGGGGTTTGTTCTTGTGTTACGCATCACGTTTGAGCTTCAGCGAGAACCAATGGGGTTCGTTCTTGTGTTACGCATCATGTTTGAGCTTCAGCGAGAACCAATGAGGTTTGTTCTCGTGTTACGCATCATGTTTGAGCTTTAGCGAGAACCAATGAGGTTTGTTCTCGTGTTACGCATCATGTTTGAGCTTCAGCGAGAACCAATGAGGTTTGTTCTCGTGTTACGCATCATGTTTGAGCTTTAGCGAGAACCAATGAGGTTTGTTCTCGTGTTACGCATCATGTTTGAGCTTCAGTGAGAACCAATGAGGTTTGTTCTCGTGTTACGCATCATGTTTGAGCTTTAGCGAGAACCAATGAGGTTTGTTCTCGTGTTACGCATCATGTTTGAGCTTCAGCAAGAACCAATGAGGTTTGTTCTCGTGTTACGCATCACGTTTGAGCTTCAGCGAAAACCAATGGGGTTCGTTCTTGTGTTACGCATCACGTTTGAGCTTCAGCGAGAACCAATGAGGTTCATTCTCGTGTTACGCATCATGTTTGAGCTTTAGCGAGAACCAATGGGGTTTGTTCTCATGTTACGCATCACGTTTGAGCTTCAGTGAGAACCAATGAGGTTTGTTCTCATGTTACGCATCACGTTTGAGCTTCAGCGAGAACCAATGAGAATTGTTCTCATGTTACGCATCACGTTTGAGCTTCAGTGAGAACCAATGAGGTTTGTTCTCATGTTACGCATCATATTTGAAGAAGTTGTAGTTGCGTAGCTGTCAATGGAGGAACAGAAAGCTCAAAAAAATCTTCATTTATGTTCTGAAGATGAACGAAAGTCTTACGGGTTTGGAACGACATGTGGGCGATTCATTAATTAATGACAATTAATGACAGAATTTTCATTTTTTGTGTGAACTATCCCTTTAAGAAAATCGATACGCAATATAGCTAATCATTAGAACCTAAGCCCAAATTTAGCTTGTCTGCAGTTTTGTAATCATTTTGTAGCACTGGCCACCAAAAAACCCACTGTGGGCAGCATTTGGTATGAAACAAACGAACGTTGTTCTCTTGTGGTGGGCTATTTCACCAGAAAGCTAAAGCTGTTGGTCTCCAAGGTAGCTACTCTTTTAGAAACAAGGCCAAGCTAATGCTTGATCATCATACAAGTATATCTGAAAGTCACCTCTGTTGAAGTTGAACCACTTTTAAAATCAGCATCAACTTTACAAAGCAGTACTGTGGTTGTAACATGGTACAATGATGGTATCAGGTGGTCGTATTTTTCAATGGCATTGTGTGTTGGTCATCGGTGTCCATAACTACTATGTACTTGCATCAAAAATAAGTATTATTGTGTTCATGTTGTTTTGCAGAGCACTTTTGCTGCTTTTGAGGTGGGATACGGGTGCGGTTAGGCACAGGTTCGGTGGTATGGGAAGGTTTATGGGTTTGTTAAGGGGTAAGGGAAGGCTCAACAGTGATGTAATTACAGAAACTAATTATGGCTGTAATTACATGCAGGCATTTTTTAATATACAAGTACAAGGTAAAAATAAGTGCATTGTATCAAATGATTAATTTCAAATATTTGTATAGTAGTTAAAGACAACTAATATAAAGTGGGATCTGTATTTTAACAATGATTATCATGTTCATAAATATTAAAGTAGTTCACTTTAAAAAAAAATAACTTTTGCTGATAATTTACTCACTCCCATGTCGTCAAAGATGTCCACGTCTTTCTTTCTTCAGTCGAAAAAGAAATTAAGGTTTTTGATGAAAACATTCATTTTTTCTCCATATAATGGACTTCAATGGGAACCAAATGGTTCAAGGTCCAAAAGACAGTTTCAGTGCAGCTTCAAAGGGCTTTAAACGATTCCAGATGATGAATAAGGGTCTTATCAAGTGAAACAATTGGTCATTTAAAAACAAAAAACAAAAAACAAAGTAAACAAAGTTTTATAAGCTCAAATGCTCTGTTCTGTGTGACTCTCCTGTTCGAACTCGTTCATCAAAATGAATGAATCTTTTTCCGAGTCAATTCGTTCATTTCGTTCGTTGAATGAACCAAATGACTCGAAAAAAAAAGATTCGTTCATTTTGATGAACAGGAGAGTCACGAATGCGCATCACAGAACAGAGCAAGCTCATTTGCATATTCATAGAACCGCGTACTAAGTTAAAATGATTGACTACCGCGGGGCTTTAAGTAGACAGATTCCTGTTAAAAGACCGGCTGCTGTAATAAAAGCATAAGGTGCTTCTACCAAGTATTACTTGAGGCGTGTGCACATTGGCAACCTGATTTTTTTTTTTCTTAAAAAAAAAAATATATATATATATATATATATATATATACACTTTAATCTTGGATTCATTCATACATTTAAAAAATCAGCCATTTTTTATAGGGGTAGACTTTTTATCCTCACAAATGAATCTATCTTTCATAAGGCAATCCCAGACTCTCTCATTTTACCTAAACAACCATATGTGCTGTTTCTATTGCATATTATAAAATCAACTTGCTAGTTTGGTAACATGCAAACACAAAACACTCTGTTGGAACTCTATTCCAATAGACCCTAATCGGTAACACTTTACTTAAAGGGGTGTGCATAAGACTGACATGACACCATAATCATGACATATGTTATAAATATGAAGGAAGTTTTATGCATGTTTATGACAACTGTCATTAAGTGTCATTCACTCAATTATGACATTTTGAATGCCAATATGACATTGTTTGACAAAGCCAGTTCACTTCGTGTATACATTCAGAAGCCATCTTAGGAAATAGTCTCGATAAGTCGATCCCCGAACGTCGTGCTGAGTGAGCTGAACTGTATGAAGTTCAACGAACTTCTGAACTGTATGAACGGCGTTCGGGGATCGACTTATCGAGACTATTTCCTAAGATGGCTTGTGTATGTCTACACGAGGTGAACTGTCTTTATAACTTATGTTCTTATTAAACGGTCTGCACACTTACAAAGTTCTCAATGCTTCGTTTTGCATGTATGGAGCCTTGTTATGTTACTGCGTTAGTGCGGGGCTATTTTGAGCCTTGTTAGTGGTATAAACTAGCGATTTCTTTTTACTTATATATGCCCCCATTACTAGCATTATACGTTAAACAGTCTTTAGAGATAAAACTCTTTACATCCGATTATCATGAAAACAAATTTCAGAGAACGGTTGACTAGTTACCGATGTTTTATCAGACCAAAGGTTCATTGTTCGCCGGAGTTCTCCTTTAATGACAGTTGTCATAAACATGCATAAAACCATGCATCATGTCATGATTATGAAGCTGTCATGTCAGTCTTATGCACACCCCTCTTCAAGTAAAGTGTAACCCTCTGATCCATATTAAGGCAATTGCATGCCAATAGAATTATGAGGTTTCATTTCAGTTTAGAATGATTGCAGTAGACAGCAAGGTAGCTCACCAGCTCACTTTAGTGTGTCCAAGGCATTATATTACGTAATATAGTTCGGTATATCTCCCAAAACGGCCAACTTTCAAAGCCTATGGGATCAAAAGAGTTCTCCGAACATTCCTCTGCCAAAGCATTACAGATGGCAACCATCAACCTGGCAAATTTGCTGACAAGGGCCATAGAATCTAATAACCACACACTTCCCTGAAAACACAACTAAGCAAAAAAACACACACACACACACACACACACAGAGGCATCTGTAATATATCAGTGCACTAAAGGCTGACTGAACTGCAAAAAAGATGCCCAGGAGAATAGAGCTGTTTATCGGACTAACTACGCTTAGATGTTATGGATTACAGTCTCAGGACACAATGAATAATTGATGCTGTCAAACACTCATCTTACCAAGATTACATTTATGACCACCCATTAACTGACACTGCCGAGCTGCGGGTCGTTGCCTTGTACCACTAAGCAATCAGGGCCTCATGATCTGCTCCTTTCGGTCACAAAGTGCTTCATGTTGAGAATGAATGTCCAAAGTGAATGTTAAGAGTGCATCAGCGAAGGCCAAGCTATTATTTATTTATTTATTTTATGCATATTAGTTATTACAGCTGCCGAAGCCTCCTCGATCACCAACCAGTTAGCGAAAATAAATGTTGACTAAAGCTAAAACAGCAATGTAGCATTTAGTGCTTACACTCCAGTAATTTAATTATGTAATTAAGCAAAATTTTTACATTTTTCCTGCGCTTCAACTCTGTCTTGTTTAAATCTAGGTTGACTCCTAAATAACCGGACTGCTTGCCAGCATACAAGTGGGGTGCACAGCGATTGTGGCCTGAGATAAGAGACGCACATCAGATCCATTTATTAGACTAATGCTTCTGAGAAAAGCACAGATAACAGCAAAAGAGCCCTGGAACATGTTTAACCCTTAAAGGAGTAGTTCACTTTTCAAAAAAAACTTTTCCTGATAATTTACTTACCCCCATGTCATCCAAGATGTCCATGTCTTTCTTTCTTCAATCGAAAAGAAATTCAGGTTTTCGATGAAAACATTCCAGGATTTTCTCCATATAATGGACTTCAATGGGGTCCAAACGGTTCAAGGTCCAAATGAGAGTTTCAGTGCAGCTTCAAAAGGCTTTAAACGGTTTCAGACGATGAATAAGGGTCTTATCTAGCGAAACGATCGCTCATTTAATAAATAAATAAATAAGTTTAAGTTTTATAAGCACAAATGCTCGCCTTGCTCTGTTCTGTGATGCGCGTTCGTGACTCTCCTGTTCGAACTCGTTTATCAAAATGAACAAATCTTTTTTCGAGACATTTTGTTCATTATTTAAATTTGAAATGAGCGATTCGTTTCGCTTGATAAGACCCTTATTTATCATCTGGTGTCGTTTAAAGCCCTTTGAAGCTGCACTGAAACTCTCATTTGGACCTTGAACCGTTTGGACCCCATTGAAGTCCATTATATGGAGGAAAATCCTGGAATGTTTTCATCAAAAACCTTAATTTCTTTTCGACTGAAGAAAGAAAGACATGGACATCTTGGATGACATGGGGCTGAGTAAATTATCAGCAAAAGTTTTTTTTAAAGTGTACTGCTCCTTTAAGGTCACCATGAAGTCAACATTTTCATGGAATATTATGGTATTTATAATATATGGTTTATCTTTTTTTTTTTTACATTTTTTGTTCATGCACCTCATAATCTTGAATTAAAATAACTTGCAGCAACATCTCTTCTCTGATGATGAGGGCGGGGCAACCTGTCACTCACGTGAGATCGACCAATAGCAAACCACAACCATCCAATCAATTCCCCATTAAAGATGTCAAGCCCCGCCCTGCATTTGATGTTGTTCCAGAAGTCATTTCACTCGATATACGTCACAGAGAAGAAAACATGATCGCAATTACTGTTTCATGCTGATTTTAAATTGTGTTTGAATCTTGGAAATTACAGACATTGTCGGAACGGAGTGAGTGAGCATTTTCTAGACAAGTAACTTGATATAAAAACACTGGCATCATCTTTTTCTGCAGCATGCTGTGAGAAAACTAACCTAGAGGTAAAATAAAATAAAAAATATATATAAAATATAATATATAATATAAAAAAATAGAATAAAATATAAATAAATATATATATATATATATATATATTAAAAACAAAACAAAATTGCATGCTGTGAAAATAAATATCAATTTCAATTTTCAGAGTCTGAAAAATTCTATTTCTGCTCTTTTACTGGTTAATTTCTAAGATATTTTACAGAAAAAGTTCTTGTGAGCATATATAATGATTTGTTTTTTTTTATTTGGTGCCAGCTCCTTTTAAAGTAAACTAGATTGACTGAAGGAAATGCGAGTGTTGCTGCCCTGTCCCACGATTCAATGGTGTTAGATGCTGGCCTATAAAAACACATCTCTCTAGATATTCTGGTCTCTAGATACAGCTAAAGTCCATCCATCAATTTCAGTTTGTGGGTTTGCCAAGCCAAAACACAACAAACCACACAACTTGAGGTGGACAACTTTAATTCTAAAGGGCTATTCACACCAAGAATGAACGATAACTATAACTATATACTAAAACTATTTATAGTTTTGTCATCTTCTGCTTCAAATGCTCCTTTAAACTATAGTGGGTTCTGATATGCTGTCAACCAGCTGGGAAAAAATCATTCAGAAAGTGATTTCATAGTTGTGTTGTGGTCTAGTTTCCAGTCCAAATATCTTAAAAAAAATCTTAAATCAAGATGAATTTAGACAAGTAAAATGGCATTGTGTTCTGGAGGAGAAAAATCTAAATTAAGTGAGTTTTTGTATAAAACAAGCTATATAAATACACTCATAGAAAAAAAGGGTTCGGTTCTTTACTCGACTCCAAATGACATTTTATGCTAAAAAAGGTTCTATAATGACAATTAAAAACCCGTTTGACACAAAGGTTCTTTATAGGCTATTTTCATTCATATATTACATTATTCTCCAATATTTTGTAGTAGTAATTAAATTATTGTTTATTAAACTTAATATCACATTTTAATCATGCTGATTTTTGGAGGAGAAAATCTGAAATCTTCGTGGTATATTGATTAACTACATAAAATGATATAAATATACATTTTCTAACCCCCATATCTTGAATTTTGATATAGAAAATTTTAGAGGTTCCAAATACGTAGCGCTTTAGAACCTTTTCAGGTTCTATATAGAACCTTTTCTTCTAAGAGTGTAATCCTAAATAATCTTGTTCCTGTTTGAATTTAGATTGGCAGATCATTTAGCTCGTTTCAAACAAAAACTAAATTTTTGGCCTATCCCTAACCCCAATATTGAATGCATTTTACTGAATCTTGATTTAAAGAATTTTTAGATATTTAGACTGAAAACAAGACGGAAATTCTAAGTAAGAACGGCAAATTTCTGCAGTGCAACAACCAAAACACAAAAACTTCTGGCTGTCTTCACTAACATACATTTTTTTAAATGCATAAATACTCAACTCAACTCAAAATTTATTTCAAAACCATAAAAAAACAGACCAAAGTGTTGTACGTAAAACTATAGCAGTGTAAGATAATCCATCACATATCACACTGTAAAAAAAATGTTTTTATTTATCACAACAATTTTTCTTTTGTCAAATCAACTTAAATAATTTATTTAAGTCAGATAACTTATTATTTTCAGTTTCTAATGATTAAATCAATCTCCTTCGTTGTATTAACTCACTTTTTCCAGTTCAATCAACTTAAAATTTTAAGGCAACCAGGTTAGTTGAGTTAAACCAACAATATTTTTGTACAGTGCAGGAATAAATTACAGTTTTAAATTGTAATAATATTTCACGTTATTTCTGATCAAATAAATACAGCTTTTATGAGCACACGAGACTTATAGAACCCATCACTCTAAGAAGAAAAGGTTCTATATAGAACCTTAAAAGGTTCTATCAGCGCTACATTTGGAACCTCTAAAAGGTTCTATACAGATCTTTGTAACCAGGAAAAAGGTTCTATATGGAACCAATCGGACGCCAAAAGCTAAGGAGAACTTGAGAATTGTGAAAATACTCACAAATATGATCAGCTTTCACACTGAACTGCTCCCATTTCTGAACTGTAAACCAAATCAACCTCCACACAGTCTACCCCGGACAGCACATATTCCCAGGGAAAACACGTCCTCGACAACACGTGAAAACCAACCGATGCCTCTTACCTCCCGTCTGCAGATCCTCATCGGTCAGCCTGGACTGAGGGATCAGCGCAGCATCTGAGAGTCAGGGGGTGGAGACGACACACACACACACACACACACAAGCGTTCTCCAGGCCTTCAGAGGCAAACGACTAGCCCAGCTGAGTAAATGTGTTTCCATTCAAACATCTGCAGTCCATGTCGGAGCATATTCTGATCTGATGATCTTTTGGATTATGTAATCCATTTTAATCCAGAAATCTTTCGATATCACAGCCAGGGTTTATTTTAGGGCTGTAAAGAAGGATTTTACAAATTTGAGAAAGGATTAAAAAAAACATATTGTGCAAACTACGATTTTGCTGCCCTGAATATTTTTCTATATCATGCCGCTTTTAGATTAATCACTTTTTTGCTCACCAGCCACTGCGGCGAGTGGTTTCCAAAGTTACAAGCCACGCGTTTTCATTGGCCACAATTTTAGCATTGATACCATGGGGAAGACTGCCATTTAGATATTTTTAGTAGGGCTGGGTAATAAATATCGATTTCTCGATATTAATCGAATCTCATTTTTACGAACTGATATCGATTCTTAAATCTCAAGAATCGATTAGTCATCCTGTTTCATTTGAATGAATGGATCATTGTATCGCGGCGGCGCGCATCCAATAAAAATCGCAATAATCTTTGTCCTTTGTTACTATTGATATGAAACAAAGTCTCAATTTTCAAATTACGTCCATTTTCTTTAGAAATTCAAAAACATAAATAACGTTTTGAGATCGCTCTGACTCAGCTCAAGAGAAGCAGCAGCGCTGATCTCTCTTCAGGCTTAATAATACCAGTCACAGCGCCAAATAAACATGAACGAGCATCTGAAAGTGTGTTAAAGATAGAGTACAACTTATCCAAATCCGTATCATGTCACATTGATTCGCTCAATCAGCGTTTCAACCGTGGAAAGACGTCAACAGCTTGTAATCAATGTCATGTATCGTCATATTTACCTCAGAAAACCCACATAAACTCGTTTGTCAGCTAGAAAAAATAACTCTAGAGAGGAGCATTTTGCTAAATATATACACCATATTACATATGCATTATAATCTCAATGTTCTTCAATATTTAATGCATATTTGAAAAAATCTGGCAAGTTTTTATGACAGCCACCGTTTAAATGTTTATATTTCATATAATCTTCTTATTATAAAAATAAATAAAAGTGTAATTTAAGTGTTTGTAGCTACAAAACAGTTCATTATTACCTTCATATTAGGCTAATGAAGCCTATAGGCTACAACTAGACTCCCATAGTTTACAGCATTAGTTAAGAGATTTGATTGCCTTGAGAAAATATGCCATTTATTGTAACTGATATCCAAAATAATCAATATTGAATCGAATCGAATTGCAAGCTTGTGAATCGAAATCGAATCGAATTGTGAAATTTGTGTTAATACCCAGCCCTAACTTTTAGTATTATCTCATAATTTTGTATTGGGTATATAATAGGCTGCTGTCGCTTTAAGACCTGATGCACGGATCCATTATGCTGTAACACGTGTTTTCTGTCTCAACTGTTTACGTTCACGTTATGTTCTGGACAGAAATCTGCGGAAATGTGTAAAATTATGTGCAATAAAAGCAATCCCATGCCGAAATTCAAGCCCCGAATGTTCACACAATACAACAATATTCATCCAGAGCGAATTAAACGAGTTGCACACAAACCCGCCTCTCCTCACTCGCTGAGAGAGTATCTACTCTGTGGAAAATGACTATAGCAAGCGTTTCAGATATTTCAGTATCAATATTTTGCGAAAACACTGCATTGCACTTAGTTTATTATTTCCTTTTAAAGGGATACTCCACTTTTTTTGGAAATAGGCTCATTTACAACTCCCCCAGAGTTAAACAGTTTGGTCTTACCGTTTTCGAATGTATTCAGCCGATTTTTTGATATTTAGAAGATTATCAGTAACCAGACACTTTCTGGTCCCATTGACTTCCATAGTATATATATATATTTTTTCCTATTATGGAAGTCAATGAGACCAGAAACTGTCTGGTTACTGATATTCTTCTAAATATCAAAAAATCGTCTGAATACATTCGAAAACGGTAAAACTCAAACTGTTTAACTCTGGGGGAGTTGTAAAATAAGCCTATTTCCAAAAAAAGTGGAGTATCCCTTTAAAAGACTACAATTAAAAAATGCATATATTATATATAAAATTCAACCCACCAAAGTAGCTAATCTGCGTTACACACTGCTGATATACACACACATTTGGCAGATTGGAGGGTGTTAATGGCACATGATGTCCCTTATTAAAGAGCAACATGCTGGTTGAATTTATTTCTGAATTAATACTTTAATTACTTTAATACGTTTGAGACTTTCCTGTTCGAACTCGTTCAAATCAAAATGAATGAGTCAATTTGTTTGTTTTGTTAGTTGAATAAACCAAATGACATGATGAACAAGTTCGAAACAGGAGAGTCACGAACGCTCATCTCAGAACAGAGCAAGGCGAGCATTTGTGCTTATAAAACTTAAACTTTGTTATTTATTTATTAAATGAGCGATTGTTTCGCTTGATAAGACCCTTATTCATCGTCTGGAATCGTTTAAAGCCCTTTGAACAGTTTGCAGTTTGCACTGAAACTGTCTTTCTGACCTTAAACCGTTTGGACCCCATTGAAGTCCATTATATGGAGAAAAATCCTGGAATGTTTTCATCAAAAACCTTAATTTCTTTTCCACTGAAGAAAGAAAGACGTGGACATCTTGGATGACATGGGGGCGAGGAAATTATCAGCAAACGTTTTTTTAAAGTGATCTATCTCAGTCTCTTTTTTACAAAACTGGTAATGAGTACTTTAAATATTTCTTGAAATTGCTTTGTGTTTACTTTATTTCTTGGATATTTTATTTGTGTGTCTTTGGTTAGTGTGGAGGATGCTTCTCTCCTGCCAGGCGGCCATTGTAAAAAAAAAATGAACAAATAGTGACAATTTTGAACTACAAAAAGCATCAAAGTGATCCCCAACCAGAAGCCATGAAGGGAAAGTACAGTTTCTGCTCAAAGAACGGGATGCAGCCTTTAGATCAGGCATCAGAGAGATAACGCAGACGTATAAAAGCCATATTGAAGGCCACATTGAATCTCCTCTAACGTGTGGAAAGTGATAAAAGCCTTTAATGACCATTAGGATTTCCTCCCACTAATTACTAATGACCCTTTTCTCCCTGATGAACCTTTTTTCTGCTCACTTTGAAGACCAAAACAGTCGAGTATCCTCAAATCCTCCTTTGCGTCTCAAAGTGAGCAAAAAAGCACTCGTGATTTTATTATCAATGTGCATCCATATACCTTATATCATGTAAAATATACATATTTTACAGTCTCTTATTGTTATTAAAATGTCGATTTTTTTAGATATTAACAGATATGTGAAGATTGTACGTCAATGAAAACGAAAATTGTTTTTTTTTTCTGAGCCAAGTTTTTTTTCTGTGTCCAATGTCAATAAAGTAACTTAGACTTATATACTGAGACCAAGAGGAGTAAATGCAACATCAGACAAAAGCAAACATTTTCAGATAAGGCCTTTTCACACAAGTGATGCGATGATGTCCTTGAATCAAAACCATAGATCCCTGTAAAGCTATCCACACTGATCCCAATCAATCAGGGTCACTTTTCCCCATCATGCTGAGATCAAATGGGCCGACCAATTACATTTGAGCTTTAGATCATGTGCCCAAAGTCATGTGAGTTTAAGCAAAGTCGGTTAACGAGCAGAATTTGGAAATCCACTTTCATACCAACCAAAAAAAGAGCGTGTCAGAAGTGACCGGAGGCCTAAAAATGAAACTTCTTCCATCCCAGTAAAACCAATGCAATTTATTTTTGTTCTATAATATTTATTCTTTTTAATTTAGTATTTTGAGACGATTTGATTGAATTTATTAATATTTATTAGGGCTGTCAAAACGATTAATCGCATCCAAAATAAAAGTTTGTGTTTACACAATATATGTGGGTGCACTGTGTATAATTATTTTAGATATAAAAACACACACACATGCTTGCATATATTTAAGAAATATTTTCATGTATATTCTGTATATAGATTTATATATAATTTATATTATATATAAATATAAATATTTTATATATAAATAATATTTTTTTCTTAAATATACATGCATGTGTGTTTTTATATATATATATATAATAATTATACACAGTGCACCCACATATATTATGTAAACACAAACTTTTATTTTGGATGCGATTAATCGCGATTAATCGTTTTGACAGCCCTAGTAAAAATATGTGTAATATATAATTATTGTATCAATAATACATCATAATGTATGAAATTTATATTCAGTAATACACTTACTGTTATTTAAAACACTAGTTTCCCATGTGGAAATGTATTATGTAATGTATCGCATTATATTTTGCGGTATATTCCCATATATTTTTGTTCCATCACCTCTTTGTGACTCACCTCTGTCATGTGGATCAAGTAGAACTGCAGATCTTCACTGTGATCTGAGGAAACACACATGCTAAGGTCATAAAATGCTTTGAGAAAGGCAAGAGTGAGTTTTTCAACATAACAGGTTTGCAGCTAAACTGCTATATTCATATATAAAGGAGGTAAGAAACCAATCTAACATGGCTGATGAAATATTTCATATTCTCTAGCCATTATTTGAGCAGTTATCAGAGGAGACAGTCGTACAGTCCTGTACAGTACACACACCTGCAGGATCTTTAGATACGCTGAGACGGCTATCCTGTCACACACGTTCATCTCACTAAATTATTCAGGACATCTACGCAAACATTCATATCTCCTGAGCAAAGACACGGCAACGACCTGAGCAAACAATCGTTGTCTATTTCTTCTGTTTATTTCTCAATTAATCCAATCTGTTATTGAATTGATTAATTGCAATAAAATCTAATGGGCAAAACAGTGATTCGATCATCTTTTCCATTTCATGCATGATCCTACTGATATTGCTGAAAAGCGAATAAAATAGGGCATGTCGTGACGTGAGTTAAATGAGCTGTCTCTTTTTTCTAAGCCTTTATAAGGCACAGTCTGCAAGTTTCACGGCTAGAGGTCGCTTATGAAAACGTAGTTTTATGACGCTGTGCATAGGATCATGGGAGTTGTTGTCTTCACCCCCAATGCCGATGAAAAGCAGTCTGACGAGAAATAATGTTCATTGATGAGCTAATGTATTAAAGTTTTATTAAAGTTACTGTGGTTTGAAGCCGGGCACAGGCCAGGACATTTCACATGCAGATTTTTGAATACTTACAGGCGAAAATTCGAATATCATGCAAAAGTTCATTTATTTCAGTAATTCAACTTAAAAGGTGAAACTAATATATTTTATAGACTCATTACATGCAAAGTGAGATATTTCAAGCCTTTATGTATTATAATTTTGATGATTATGGCTTATAGCTTATAAAAAACCCAAATTCAAAATTAGAATATTGTAAAAAGGTTTTAATAGCTGTAATCATGAAAATTATAACTAGGTCTGTCAAACGATTAATCGCGATTAATCGCATCCAAAATAAAAGTTTGTGTTAACATGAAATATGTGGGTGCACTGTGTATAATTATTTTGTATATATATATATATATATATATACGCACATGCATGTATATTTAAAAATATATATATTTATCTATAAAATATTTTTATTTAAATTTAATATAAATTATATATAAAGTTTATACATGAAAATATTTAAATATATTTAAATATAATATTACATTTAAATATTTACAAGCATGTGTGTGTTTTATATATAAAATAAATATACACAGTGCACCCACATATATTATGTAAACACAACCTTTAATTTTGGGTGCAATTAATCGTGATTAATCATTTGTCAGCCCTAATTATAACAAGTAAAGGCTTGAAATACCTCACTTTGCATGTAATGAGTCTGTATAATATATTAGTAGGGCTGGGAAACGATTAATCGCGATTAATTGCATCCAAAATAAAAGTTTATGTTTATATAATATATGTGTGTGTACTGTGCATAATTATTTTGTATATATAAAACACACACATGCATGTATATATTTAAGAAAAATGTGTTCTTAATATATCCAATATTTATATTTATGTATAATATTAATTTTGTATAAATATATATAAAGTATATACATGCAAATATTTCTTAAATGTTTACATGCATGTGTGTGTATTTATATATACAAAATAATTATACACACTACACACACATATATTATGTAAACACAAACTTTTATTTTGGATGCGATTAATCGCGATTAATCGTTTCCCAGCCCTACACTCTAGAAAATGCTGGGTTGTTTTAACCCAATTTTGGGTAAAATATGGACGAACCCAGCCATTGGGTTACATTTTTAAGTTACGTTTTTTAACCCAATGGCTGGGTTTGTCCATATTTGACCCTAAATTGGGTTAAAACAACCCAGCATTTTTTAGAGTGTATTAGTTTCGCCTTTTAAGTTGAATTACTAAAATAAATGAACTTTTGCATGATATTCTAATTTTTCAAGTTTCACCAGTATATGCCGCTCCTTTTGTTTTGTTTATATTAAAAGTTACGTTTAACATCCACGTTCTTCTTTCCTAAACTTACACTCTAAAAAACGCTGGGTTGTTTTGACCCAATTTTGAGTCAAATATGGACAAACCCAGCTGTTGGGTTAATTTTATAAATTGCATTTTTAATCCAACATTTGGGTTTGTCCATATTTGACCCAAAATTGGGTTAAAACAACCCAGCATTTTTTAGAGTGTAGTTACAGTTGTGTTTGATCACTTCTCGGTAAATAAAGATGTGCAACATTTGCTCACATTTCAAATAAAACACATAGGGCCGGATTAACTAAAGAGAGCCAATCTATTGTGCGTGATTTCTAGACAGCCGGATCATTTCCATAATGACCAACACAATCTAGAACAGTGTAAATTAGGGTCTAGTTTAAGACATGCTTTTTTGGGTGTTAAATAATAGCACAAACCTTAGTAAATCACCTAGCATGATTTATTTAAAATCTCTCGTCCAATAAATTTTGCGCCTGAAAGTGAAACTCGCAAAAAGTTCAGGCGCAAAAATAACTGTCCAGGACTTTTCAGCACTAGTTTTTCTCTGTTTGTCTTTAGTAAATCCTGACAGTAGTTTTTAAAGCCAAAAAAGGGTTTTATTTCGCTCTTATTGAGTTAAAAGCATCTCTATAAGTTGTTAAAGTAAAGGGAAGACCGCTTACATTCACAATGTGGATGAATCGAGAATTTGTGTGACACAGAAACTCAAAGCAAAAACACTGATTTTTGTGTGTGAATGTTTAAGTATTGTCACTCACCATCCCGCAGCTGCAGATGTCTGAGGTACAGTGGGTTTTGCAGGACATTACATCGTCCCGGTTCATCCTCTCGGGTCACCAACATCAGATCGGAGTAAATAAAGATTGTTACCTAAAAAGAGAGAGCGAGGGTGAGAGAGTTCAGCAGAAAAGGATCAAATGCAGATGTTTCAAAAGAACAGTTTGAGCCCGATACACTGAACTGGAAATTAAGAAAATAGCAGCTTTATTAAAACATAATTTCAGTCTGCGAGAATAAATCAGGTCGGCCCGTCACAGCCCGTCTTTATTTAGCCCAAAAATAGTTGGGTCTGATTGGGTCCACATTTATCCCAAGATGGATATCTTTTCACTGACCCAGGATCATTAGAAAAACGTGCCTGTGGCGACTTTTCACAATGACATTACCTTGCATTTTGCACGTTTCTCGGCAGTTTCAACATTAACCCTCTGATGGTCCTCGGCCACTTTGACCGAATAATTTTCTGTTTTGAATTATTAAAAATCACAGCTTCATCGGAAGGTTATGATACTTGGTGACTTTTTTGGCATTTGGTGTGTGAATACAAAAAAAAAATTGAGGTCATGATCCGAGCATGCTAAGTGGTCGTAAAAAATAGTCACACTTGTGGTCTTCGGTCAGAAATAACCGACCCATAGGAGATGAATGGGAAATTTACAGAAAAACTATAATATATTTGTTTTTGTATAATCTTCAAATCGGATACGATTCTTAAAAGAAGTACACCGCAGTAAAGGGGTGACACTCTACAACATCAAGAGTGCAAAAAATTTACACCCACACACACACACACACACATACAAACACACTTTTATACACATACACCAATAAATTCAGACTACAAAAAATCTGTTTTGAATTTTTAAAAATCACAGCTTCATCTGAATGTTACGAAACTTGGTGACATTTCTGGCATTAGGGATGTGAACACACAAAAAAATGTAGTTCATGATCCGATTCCGAGCATGCTAAGTGGTCGTAAAAAAATTAGTCACGATTTTGGTCTTTGGTCAAAAATGACCCCCATAGGAAATGAATGGGAAAAAACACAAAATTTCACAATTTTTTAATTTTTTTTTTTTACAATTTTTTTAATAAGAATTAGTTTTTGAGATTGTTTCAATATTATATTCAAATCCACCAAAAAAAATGTGTTCATAAACAGCTGGAGAATTCACATGCCTCTCCATAGAGAGTTGTACATGCCATCTAGTGGTTACACCATGATTCTACGCTTTTTCACTATACTGTAACCAGATGGTGCTAATTTTCTTCAAAAAACATTTTTTTCTGAAGGCCTAGACTCTATATTAAACTAAAATACTGCATTAATAATATAAAATATATATATATATATATATATATATATATTTTTAGAGAGAGAGAGAGAAATATATATATATATATATATATATATATATTTCCATTAAAGAAATAGACCATAAATATTGCATAAATATTAATAAATTAAATCAAATTGTCTCAAAATACTAAATTAAAAAGAATAAATATTATAGAACAAAAATAAATTGCATTGGTTTTACTGGGATGGAAGAAGTTTCATTTTTAGGCCTCCGGTCACTTCTGACCGGGAAGGCCCAGGACGTGACTCATAACGGAAGACCATCAGAGGGTTAAATGTCCAGTGAGTGGCACTAAAAGAGTGTTCAGTATTCTCCTGAATCTGGCATTGTTTTATTATGTCGGTTGTTGAACATATTGTTACGTTCCGTGGCTGTGGGCAGATCCAATAGTTTCAGACTTCAACAGAGGCCCCGCCTACAAGGAAGTTAACGCTCATCAATGGAGCGAGGCCAGACTCTCTGTTGAAATGAAATGTACCCTGATTACCCTGTTCAATTTGGATCCTCAATTTTCTTGTCTCGGAGCAGTTCGTGACACTCAAGTAGGGACAAAAGAAAGTTCCAGCGGTTTACACTAGACATTGGCGAGGTGTGGAAAAGAGAGATAAATCTTAAATTATCTATGAGTTCAGTTTATTCCAGGAAAAAGCACTTGACCCCACATAAAGGAAGTTATAAAACCGTACTACTTTTAGAACAATTCCAAGTGTGAAATGCCCTAAATCCACATGCACACTATGTAGAGTAGCTCTTACCTTGATGGAGAAGTGCCTGCTCTCATGTAGGATCATTTCCTCAGAGATCACCAGTGTTCTTGTTGGACTACACAGATCTACAGGCTTCAGAGAAGAGAGAAACAGACTCTGACTCCAACTCAATGAGCTTAATAACTCATATAATGTTCACTGGTTTGATTAAAGAAAGTGCTGAATTAGAAGTACTGCGTTTTGTGGAGTACTCAATCCCCACATGACATATCTTACCACAATATTCTCTATACTAGTACACTGTGACATCCGACAATTGTATTTGTATTTAAGCATGCAACCTCGGACAACCACGGACAGGTTAAATTAAATTAAATTAAATTAAATTAAATTAAATTAAATTAAATTAAATTAAATTAAATTAAATTAAATTAAATTAAATTAAATTAAATTAAAATTAAAATTAAATTAAATTAAATACTGATTCACTTGCAACAAGAATAAATATGGTTTGTGTTTTGATTGGCTGTTGAGAGCATGAAACATTTTGAGATTACACTCTATTCATATTCCTATGCATATATCTTCATATCATTGGCCAGATGCAGTTCGAAAAATCTGGGCTATCCCAGCTAAAAAAATAATATTATTTTCTAAGAACGTTTTGCTAACGTTCCTGTTAAAGTTATTTCTGAACGCTCCCTCATTGTTCAAACGTCCAGTTTTAAAAACATTCTTGGTTATGTAATCGTTAACGGAACATTCCATTTTAGAATTCTCCAAACATTATGGGAACGTTACTTTTGAATTTTGACTGAACATTCCGAAACAAGTCGTAACATAAAAAAAAAACATCACATGGTCATCCAACTAAAATGGTATAAACAATGCAAAAAATAATGTTTTTGAGAACATTATTAAAGTCCATATAACTCTGAACAAATGTTCTACTTGCGTTACTTCATAATTTTGAGAGAAACTTTTCTGCCAGAACAGTTCTGAGAACATTTCCTATTAGCAAACCCTATTGACAACTTGCTCTTTACAGTATTATCTATGTTATGTTATGAAGAGATCACTACTAAGGCTTTAATGTGTGTGCTTATTTTGAAGATATGGAAGATTTACCTGCACAAAGATGGGGAAGATGAGGATTTTAGGCGTCACTTTAACGTAGGTACCATAGTTGGCATGAGGCGTGTGTGACCTCACAATGGTGCAGTTTTGGTAGTTGGCAAAGTTTGAGGTGTGTGTTGGCTGTTGGTAATGTCCACTTTGCTGTGTTGTGGATTTGCTGTTGCCAGAGCGTCTCAGGAAGCAGGTTCTGCTGGCCAGTCCAGGTGCTGACTGGGAACCAGTGGCCGGAGGAGGAGGAACAGGCGTCTGAGGTGTGGGGAACATCTGGCCAGCTGGTAGAGAGTAAAGATCGTATCGGTGAGATTCAGTCAGATATCAGATGGATGAACGACAAGACATTTTCTGTGGTTTAGAAGTTTAGAAGAGCCTAGGCCCGCATGTGCACAGATACCCATATTAATCATAAAATCATATCTCTGTTATTGTTTGGAGGGTTTTGTGGAGAGGGGAGTGGGGGGACAAAGGACATATATTTCAGATTTCTTCACCTTTTGTTTTGCTTTTTTTTGTCTATTCTTATATTGTTGGTTTTTTTATGTGTATTTTGTAAAATGTCTATGTATTCCTGCACAGAAGTATAGACCCTGTAAGCATGTCCTTGATGAAAATCCCAACTTTTCTGGTCAGTATTTCTGCAGTAGGTTGTGCCATACGGGAGAAAACATCATGTCTTCAATGTCAGTATCCACTAGTAATAAGAAGTAGAGCCATGGAAAGAAATTAATGTAATGAGGTAGCCCTCAAACCGTATTCACTTTATAGCCCTTAATCCTGTAATTATGGACAAAAGTGGGCACTGAGGACTCAGGTGTGATCCTAACTTTTATTTATTATAAATGTTATATCACTGTCTTCGAGAAAGTTTTGTCTATCCATTTATGGTGGGGTTTTTTATTTTGGGGGTATTTTTGAATTTATTTACTTCAAAAAGTACCATATTTTCTATGTAAATTATGCTTATTTTTTAGTTTTATTTTTTTAACTACATTAAAATATCATTCCAATAAGTTCTTAGAGCTAAAACCTAAAGATGAAGTGGCTTTGCGGTCACCTGGTGTCTTATTTTGGCTTATTTTCGAATGCTCTAAATTACAGTTTTTCCCATTCATTTCTATGGGTGCCCATTTTTGACCCAAATACAAGATTAAGGAGTTTTTTTCACCCACTTAACATTGTAGAATTGAGTCAAAAAAAATTGTGTGTGTTCAGGAGGCAAACTTAGGAAAAGTAGTCAAGTCTTGTACCGCTCAGATCAAGGGATGTATTTTTTAAAAATAAATCAAAACTATTTTGCCCACATTTATCCAGAATACGGTTTTAGGGTCAATTGAAATGAAGTCATAATGTGTGCACTGGATCAAACAAAACATGAAGGGCATATGAAATGCTCAAATTCACAAATTCGGTTTGGTTTTACCATTTTTGAATGTATTCAGACGATTTTCTGATATTTAGAAGAATATCAGTAACCAGACAGTATCTGGTCTCATTGACTTCCATAGTATATTTCTTTTCCTACTATGGAAGTCAATGAGACCAGAAACTGTCTGGTTACTGATATTCTTCTAAATATCAAAAAATCGTCTGAATACATTCAAAAACGGTAAAACTCAACTGTTTAACTCTGGGGGAGTGGTAAAATGAGCCTATTTCCAAAAAAAAAGTGGAGTATCCCTTTAAGACTCTTACTCAAGGACACAATGTAGGGCTCAAGATAGTAACTTTCCAAACCCTGAGCCTTAACTACTGCACCACATCATGAACGGAAAATGCACTAAGAAAGAGGAACTCACTTGTCCTGTGGTTGTCTCCATAGACAGAGCCCAATGCCTGAAAATATTGAAGAGACAATGACAATCAATACATGTCAAGATATTAGTGGAGTTTTCTCACTACTTCAACGAATCAATGATTACAATATTAGGCCTTTTTTTCACACAATACACATAAGCAACACCTAAGTTCTGCTTTTACACTGGAAGCATTTTCATTCATACGTAAAATATAGTGATAAATATAGTGTTGGAATTTAGAATAATTACAACCAGATTATTGTGAACTGCAATTTATATACACTCACCTAGAGGATTATTAGGAACACCAGTTCAATTTCTCATTAATGCAATTATCAAATCAACCAATCACATGGCAGTTGCCTCAATGCATTTAGGGGTCAAGACAATCTCCTGAACTCCAAACTGAATGTCAGAATGGGAAAGAAAGGGGATTTAAGCGATTTTGAGCGTGGCATGGTTGTTGGTGGTCTGAGTATTTCACAATCTGCTCAGTTACTGGGATTTTCACACACAACCGTTTCTAAGGTTTACAAAGAATGGCGTGAAAAGGGAAAAACATCCAGTATGGGGCAGTCCTGTGGGCCAAAATGCCTTGTTGATGCGAGAGGTCAGAGGAGAATGGGCCGACTGATTCAAGCTGATAGAAGAGCAACTTTGACTGAAATAACCACTCGTTACAACCGAGGTATGCAGCAAAGACACAACACACACAACCTTGAGGCGGATGGGCTACAACAGCAGAAGACCCCACCGGGTACCACTCATCTCCACTACAAATAGGAAAAAGAGGCCACAATTAGCAAGAGCTCAATAAAACAGGACAGTTGAAGACTGGAAAAATGTCACCTGGTCTGATGAGTCTCGATTTCTGTTTTTGAAGAATCAGAATTTGGCGTAAACAGAATGAGATCATGGATCCATCATGCCTTGTTCCCACTGTTGGGCTGGTGGTGGTGGTGTAATGGTGTGGGGATGTTTTTTTGGCACACTTTAGGCCCCTTAGTGCCAATTGGGCATCGTTTAAATGCCACGGCCTACCTGAGCATTGTTTCTGACCATGTCCATCCCTTTATGGCCACCATGTCCCCATCCTCAGGATAATGCACCATACACAAAGCTGGAATCATTTCAAATTGGTTTCATGAACATGGCAATGAGTTGACTGTACTAAAATGGCCTCCACAGTCACCAGATCTCAACCCAATAGAGCATCTTTGGGATGTGCTGGAACGGATGTGCATCCCACAAATCTCCATCAACTGCAAGATGCGATCCTATCAATATGGGCCGACATTTCTAAAGAATGCTTTCAGCACCTTGTTGAATCAATGCCACGTAGAATTAAGGCGCAAAGGGGTCAAACACAGTATTAGTACGGCGTTCCTAATAATCCTTTAGATGAGGGAACATCCAAATGATTTAGCCAGAAACTAGACTATTTAGACTACATAGACTATTTTGAAATGAAATCACAGTGAAATCACACTGAAACTCTCATTTGGACCCCATTGAAGTCCATTATATGGAGAAAAATCCTGGAATGTTTTCATCAAAAACCTTAAAGGGTACCTATTATGGCATTTAAAATGTTCCTAATATTGTTCTGGGAGTCCCAACAACAGTTTTACAAGCATGCAATGACAAAAAACACTTTTGTTGTCTTATAATATGCATTTATTTTTACCTGATTTGCTCACTGACTCCCATATGAATCGTTTAGCGAGTCGTTTTCCTAAACCCGCCTTTGCGTGACGCTAATCTGCGGTGATTGGTCAGATGACCTAGTCAGTTGTGATTGGTATTCTCTGTGCAGAGATTGTCGAAAACGGAACGCTTATTTAACACACCTGATTCAGATCCTCAGCTCGTTAGGATAGAGCCGGCTCGCGAATCCATACTTTATAGCGTTTAGGTTTGTGAAGCAATCATCTTCAAAATGACGCGAACACAGAACAAGGTTTGGGCTATACTTGTGTGGTATAGCAGTACTTGTATATATGAACTGCAGCCACTTAGTCTTCAAATACTCCTCACTTGGCAGGTTAAAAAAGTTCACTTTTGCGTCGCACTTCAAAACACAGCGTCTCGTCGACATGATTGTTTTCCGAAGCCCAGATCTCGAAAAACGACAGAGTCCAAAAAGGTGCAGTGAGTCCAAACCTCCATGCTCTCAGACGTCCCTGGCCAGCCCAGGCAGGGTGGCCCGTCCTGGGCCAGTTTCAGATTTGCCCGCCACCCCTGGAGCTCCGGTTTCGGCGTCTCCGAGCGCAATAAGTGGGCGTTTCTTATTCAAATAACTTGTCAAGTTGACGTCAACCAGACAAAGGAAAAGCATCGTTCTTCCAACGATTCATATCAGCGACTCAGAGTCGACTCTTACTTTTGAGAGACAATAACTTTGTATACGATGAACTTTCATGTTTAAAACTTTGCAGGATGTTTTCGTTCACTTAGATCTATGTTAAACACTACATGAAGGGCAATTTTCAAAAATCCATAATAGGTACCCTTTAATTTCTTTTCGACTGATGAAAAAAAGACATGGACATCTTGAATGACAAGGGGGCGAGTAAATTATCAGCAAAAGTGACACACCATGATGATGGACAATGCTTGGCTGTACCTGATTAACCGGAGACAGGATGATATAATCGTCCCCGTTTGATGCTTTCACACGCGTCCCTCTGAGCGTCTGAGTGCCGGGCTTGCCGTCCACAACACTCCTGCGTTCTCCCCACAGGATTCCCGACCCTCTCCCTCCGCCGGCCAGCCCGTCGGACCCGTTCACCAAACCCCTGCGCTGGTGGGGGGGCAGAGGCGGGATTGGGGGCGGCTGGTCCCCCCTCTTGCTTCTAGCCGGGGACACTGGAGTGTCATAGTAAGAGGACTTGTAGGTAGGATGATGGATCAGTCGCTCAAAGTTGGACTTCACAGAGGGTCCCGTCCGCCAAACTACCACTGTGATTTCACTGAGACTATTTCTGGAGAGAGTGAGAGAGAGAACAGTACAAATGTAGGAAGAGAAGCAAACAGAGGAGAGTTGATTTATTTATTAATTATTGAGTGTGTTTATGAGCAAACTTAAGATTGTGTCAACACCTTGTTGAAAAGACACGAGCCGAATTTAATTAAATGTTGTACACTTCAAATCTTAAAAGTATATTTTTGGAAAGATTTTACTTATAATATATACCTATAATACCTATAATTAGGTATAATTACCTATAATATAATATTAATGAAATTAAAGGCTCAAAAAGAGACACTGTCATGACTTTGTTTCTTGCACTTTTGTAATCATGTCAAATTAAAAGATTAATAAACATTTTTAATAATTGTCTTTTAATCTTTTGAGGTGCGTTAAAGAAGTACACTTATTCTGATGTGCCGACTAACATGTAAAGTACAGTAATTTTAAGTGTAGTGTGCTATTCGTTATTGCATTTAAAGTAGGGCTGGGAAACGATTAATCGCATCCAAAATAAAAGTTTGTGTTTACATAATATATGTGTGTGTGGTGTGTATAATTATTTTGTATATATAAATACACACATATACATGTATATATTTAAGAAAAATGTGTTATTGATACATCAAATATTTATATTTATGTATAATATTAATTTTGTATATATATAAAGTATATACATGCAAATATTTCTTAAATGTTTACAAGCATGTGTGTGTATTTATATATACAAAATAATTATACACACTACACACACATATATTATGTAAACACAAACTTTTATTTTGGATGCGATTAATCGTATCCCAGCCCTAATTTAAAGATAATATATTTTATATGTACTAAATTACAACTGCATCATTACAAATGTGTATTTGCTAATATATTTAAATTGGGGCGGTGCAAAGATTTTTCGCGATTAATCGCATCCAAAATAAAAGTTTGTGTTTACATAATATATGTGTGTCTGCTGTGTGTAATTATTATATATATATATATATATATATATATATATATATATATATATATATAAATACACACACATGCATGTATATATTTAAGAAAATGTGTTATTCATATATTTATATATAATATAGATTATGTATTTATATACAGTATTTACATGCAAATAATTCTTAAATATAAACATGCATGCATATGTATTTGTATATACAAAATAATTATACACAGTACACAAACATATATTATGTAAACACAAACTTTTATTTTGGATGCAATTAATCAATTAAACCACAAATGCTTGTCAGTACACGTTAACCATATTTCAAAGGCAACATAAGTAGCTAATTATGAAAATACATATGAACATGAAGTCCTGCTTTAAAAAGTTGTGTTTAATTTAAATTTATTCTACATTTTTATTTAATAGCAATTAGGTGTTTTCAAGAAACATAACATTCAATTTGCACTAAAGTTTAAAGTTTAGTATAATAAAGTGTAATATTTAAAGTGTAATATTTCTGTAATAATAAAAAAAAAATTCTGTTTTTTTTTTTTTTTGTTTGTTTTTTTTTACAGTATGTACTTTTTCACAAAGGTCTTTAATCAGGTAAAGGTCCTAACAGCGTTTCTTTTTGCACAATAGCTTATGCATACAGTGTGCCTGACTGAATTATTATGAATAATTTGATCTTCACAGCATTAGTGTTATATGTACCTGATAGCATGTGCAAGATCTACACACTTCCAATGTTTGACCGGTTGACCGTTTAACTGCAAAACAGTGTCCGACTGCTGCAAACCAGCCTGATGCGCTGGCCCACCTGAGGGAACAAACACACACACATATTTAGTTTAGGGCTGTCAAACGATTAATCGCGATTAATCACATTCAAAATAAAAGTTTGTGTTTACATAATATATGTGGGTGCACTGTGTATCATTATTTTGTATATATAATACACACACATGCATGTATATTTAAAAAAAAAAATTTTATATATAAAATATTTATATTAATATATAATATAAATGATATATAAATATATATACAGTATATACATGGAAATATTTCATAAATATATACATGCATGTGTGTGTATTTATATATATAAAATAATTATACACAGTGCACCCACATATATCATGTAAACACAAACTTTTATTTTGAATGCGATTAATCGTGATTAATCGTTTGACAGCCCTACTTGGTTTCCATGTTTTATGGGGACTTTCCAGACATAGTGGTTTTATACAGTGTAAACTGTATATTCTATATCTTCAAACCCATCACAGAAAACATTTAGCATAAATCCTAAAAAGTCCCCAGAAGGACAAGGATTTCGGATGTTGCCATTTTTGAGGACACACACACGCACAACATTTATAAAGACGACAGTCAGTTACTCAGCAGTGACTCATGTAGCCTAAAACTCACAGACACACTGACCCATGTTTGACTGCTTAACACATGACGCAGACAAACCACACATTCCCAGCCTTCAGTTCAACAGCCACCTCTGGCACACACACACACACACACACACACACACACACCAGAGCAGTTCTTGCCTGGATCGACTGCTTGTATACGAACAGGCGAGTCAGAGCAGATGGTGAAGCCGAAGCCGTCCTTTCCTCGTAGAATGGTCACCTAAAGCACACACACACACACATATGAGTGCAACACACTGCCACCTGCTGGAACAGTACGAAACTGCAGCTGCCCATCAGAGGAACACCAACACTCAATTAAACTTTTACTTTTTTTTAGGGCTGGGAAATGATTAATTGCATCCAAAATAAAAGTTTGTGTTTACATAATATTTGTGTGTGTAGCGTGTATAATTATTTTGTATATATAAATACACACACATGCTTGTATATATTTAAGAAATATTTTCATGTATATTCTGTACATAGACTTATATATAATTTATATTATATATAAATATAAATATTTTACATATAAATAATATTTTTTTTCTTAAATATACATGCATGTGTGTTTTTATATATATACAAAATAATTATACACAGTGCACCCACATATATTATGTAAACACAAACTTTTATTTTGGATGCGTTTAATCACAATTAATCATTTTGACAGCCCTAATATATATATATATATATATATATATATATATAATCTATATTATATAAATATAAATATTTTATATATGCATAACACATTTTCTTAAATATATACATGCATGTGTGTGTATTTATATATTCAAAATAATTATATAGAGCACACACAAATATATTATGTAAACACAGACTTTTATTTTGGATGCGATTAATCACAATTAATTTTTGCACAGCCCTAAAATAAAGATAAATGGCATCAGAACTTTTGCACATTTAATATAAAAAATGACAACCAATGCAATACCACTGAAAGAAAAAAAGTTATTTTAGGCCCTGTTTATATGTGAATAAAAGCCTAAAGTCAATCTGTTCTTCATATAAAGTGATCGAGTTTGCACTAAACCACTCAATTCACATGGATTAGTCTTGTAATCTATGTGAATAAGTTGCCGTTTTCCTTATAGTTTTCCTGTTTCGTTGATTCATTCCCGTGTTCCCTCATGAATGAACTCGTTTACCCTTGACCTTATAAGCCCTCAGGATTGTTTGTAAGGAGGTTGTAATACCCGTTCCCTGAGTTTACCTGTGCCATTTGGATTGGATTGTTTGCTCGATGTGCACCGGTCATGACCCATGGCAATATTATTCTCTATTTTAATTTCATATTTGCTTTTTTAAAGCATTAAACTCACTAAATTGTGATGCATTTCTCTCAGAGCAAACTCTTTTAAAATGGTCAGAGTTTTCTTAATAAGTAAATACGGTAACGCTTCCTTTTACAGTACAGTACTTACAGTATACTTACAGTGTACTTACCTAGAAAATACTGGCTAATATAAGGTAAGTACATGGAACAGGGGTAGGTTCAGGGTTAGTACTAGTTATTACCCAGTAAGTTACTAAAATAAGTACATAGTAACTGGACTGTAAAAGGAAGCGTTACCGTAAATACTGTGTATCTTCAGATTTATATCTTTGGTAAGGGTCACCGTGATTGACATATTTTGTTGATCCAGGAACAACATTCCTGTCGAAAAATGTATTCCTACCCCTAAACCTAACCCTACATATAAGTTATGCGTAATATCAGAGGGAAATTATAGTTTATAGATAGCTAAACCTGAACTGGAAACTCGTCCCTCAAATCTGATTGGTTGACTGAAAGTAGAGCCCGACCGATAAAGGATTTTGAAGGCCGATACTGATACAAATATTTTTTGGTTTTAAAATCCGATTTCCGATATATTGGCCGATATTTTTTTTTTTCAGAAACGCGCAACAAAACATTAACAGATTTCTCTAACACAGTTATTTATGAGTTTTAATTGAAATAATATGATAAAGCATTCGGCTCGTGTCAGGTCAACATTCACCTAGGGTGTTGACACAATCTTAAGTTTGCTCAAAAACACACTCAAGAAACTTGTTTCTTTTATCGTCACAACATAACAGAGGAACATCAAAATATATTAAAGTTCTGATAAATAAAATAATAATTAGTCCCTATATTGCCTTATAAGCTACCTTATAATTACAATGTCAGGTTAGCTAGTCTATGATGAGCCATAATTTAGCAATAGATAACGTCATACCGCAAATTGTAAAACATACATTTTCAATATAACAGGCCAAGGAGAGATGATTGAAGCGTGTTTCGTCCATTTTTAATTTATTTTTGAAATATTCATTTATCGGCCATTATAACTGCAGATACCGATATTTTGGAAAATGTCTAATATCGGCCGATATTATCGGTCTGACTCTAACTGAAAGATGAAGGATGACAATTTGGTATAACTTGTGTCAGTCTAGGATGTGTGTGTGTGTGTGTTGGTCAACGGGGGTTATAAGGTGTAACCGTATGGGTCCCTTTTAAAAATCTGCTTAGGGCCCCTAAAATGTGAGGGCCGGCACTGGCTGAGAGAAGTCTACAGACAGCAGATCCACTACATCTTAAGCCTCCGTGTGTGTGATGGCTGATCCTTACATGAAATGAAGGGATTACAGCGTAAATCTGGATTAAACCGAGAGAGAGAAAGGGGGGATAGGGAGGTGACGAGGACATGATAGAATGAGAGGAGTAAAGAGGATATGAGAGAATAAAAGTTGACAGCACTGTAAAAAATGCTGGGTTGTTTTAACTCAAATTTGGGTCAAATGTGGACAAACCTATAGCTGTTGGGTTACATTTTTAACCCAACATTTGGGTTTGTGCAAGTTTGACCCAAAAATGGGTTAAAACAACCCAGCAAAAGTTTACTGTAACACTTCAATTATTCTTAAAGCTACACTGTGATTTTTACCCCCATCTAGTGGTGAAAATGTATATGACCATCCAGTGAATATTAGTTTCTGTTCCTCTCAATTCCGATTTCGTTTTAACTCCTACGGTGGCCAATGTAGTCCAAGATTAACATGGCTTCCAGTTCGACCTCGCCCATGAGTGTTAACTCAAATGTAAACGCGAAAGGCGAAGCTTGAATTAACGGGTATGTCCCTCTTTGGCTAATGTACTTTCAAGATGGAGCGGCAACATGGCGGCCGACATTAGAGCCCCTTACCCGTATGTATTTTCAATGGCATATTATACACTCACGACAATACTTTATTACTTGAACGAAGTAAATATACATTAATGAGCACACATATTTTTGAAAGAACTAACTGTTTATAGCTAAGAATAAACTAAAAGAGTTACACAGTGTAGCTTTAAAAGTGTACTTATACACTAAAAAGTGGGCCAATGTAGTAGTACTGAAATATAGTTACACGTATACTACTAGTACATTGATATTGGTATACTTTATATACTTTTTATATACTTTAAAGTATACTTAAAAATATACTTGAACTTAAGCGTACACTTAAAGGGATAGTTCACTCAAAAATGAAAATTCTATCAAGTTTTCCAAACCTTTATGTATTTCTCTCTTCTGCTGAGCACAAATGAAGATATTTTGAAGAATGTTTATAACCAAACAGTAATGGGTCTTCCATAGTAATTGACAGTAAATGGGTGAATTTGTTGGGTGAACTATCCCTTTCATAAAATGAACTATTTTTGTAAGGTCATATATGCTCGAAAACAAATGTGCTCACTTTATGTTAACAACACCGTTAAGTTCACAGCAGCATCAGGGATTTTTGCCAAATTACTACTGGGATAAAACCAACATTTTTCTGCTTTACGATTCTGACACCACCCTCTTACTCTGTGCCAACCCATTCAAAGACTGTATAGAAGAGAACGTTTTACAACCAAGTGAGAGGTTGATTTAAATAAATAAAAACGGGAAGACTTGCATTGGTAACCCTGGCGACCCTGATGAGTTCATAGCCTTCGTTTTCAGGCACATTTCTTTTAAAGCTGCACAACAGAAATCCAAGACCATAAAAACCACATGAACACTGATCTCAGAAGGGGATCCGTCGGGCAGTGAAGTCTATTCAATCCGTCATTTCACCTCCACTGGGAATTCAGAAGCTCTTTCTTCATTTAAAACGTGGGATTAGAGGAGGAGGTTTGCCTCCTGTTAGCCATGCATGAAGAAACACTTACAACTTTGGAAACAGTCGGCAGAAAGAGTGATCCCGAACTGCCTTGCTTCTCAGGGTAAACTATAGACATAGTTGCAGTAGGGAACGGCCTGATGAAAGAGGCGAGTTGATAAAAAATTCAAACTATTTTATGTGGCCATTAGCAGGGATGTAGTGGAGGCTAAACGCACATAAACGCCGTTTACGCACCTCTCAAATTCGGAAATAGCGTTTACCCACCTCCAAAGTGAATTTATCCACCTCTCAATTGCGTTTATCTACCTCTAAATATCCTGCATGTAGTTCCTAAGACATTTTAAATTACGCTTGTGTCGTTTTAGTTTCATATTGTTCATTATTAGTTTCATAGGTTGAAAAACCCAAGACGAACTCTTTCATATAGCGCTGCATTACTGTCAGTGTTGTTGACTATTACTGACGGTAAGGTTACACTGTTGACCCTCGCGCAGCCTCTCGAGCAGAAATCTACACAAATGAGCGCAGAACACACTCAGTTAACAACATAGGCTACTGCCTATAAAATCTAAATGTTAAACAACCTCAATTATTTTTCCTGAACACCATCGCGATTGAAAATGTGACATATTTCCTACAACAGTTTTTACAATAAACAGTAAAAATTAAATCACTTACATTTTAGTTCCAATATTGGATGTTTTTGTTCTGTTTCAGCAGCGAAAATAGTTCCAAACAAAAATCGCAGCAGAACCACGGCACATGTCACAGGAAAACTCGACCTGTTTTCATTACTGAATGATTCAGCATTTTGAACGAATCGATTGAGTCAAAGATTCAATGACCCATTCATAAACGTCTGTCTCATTCTTGAATGATCAGCCGTTTGAACGAATCGTTTGAATGAATGAATCAATGACTCACTCATTAAGACGGTTGCCTGCCACCACCTACTGGCGGTTTAGTGTTAAATGTTTAAAAGTAGTATTATTCTTTCCAAGTTTCATATGTAAATTTAAATAAATTTCATGACATTATTTTATACAGTTGTAATTTTTCAGTGTAAATGATTTAATTTGATCATTCCCTAGGGTAACAGCCCATAGTGTCTAATTATTCGAAATAATTGAATTTACAGTATTGATAGTATTCAATACAGTATTCAATTAATAATTGAATTTATTGTATTGATCAAAGTTAAGAATTTAAAATGAAAGATGAAGCATGCATTTAATAATATTGGGTGAGGGGATGCCCTTTAAAGGTGCAGATATTAAAATAATGTGATTTAATTATCAAAGCTGATTGAACACTAATGAGAATATTGTTTCAGAATAAATGAGCACACACAAAATAAAAAATCCGGACGACCGACTTTTTTACTCAGACAAATGAATGGCAGATTTACTTGTCCGAAGGACAAGCGTATGAAAAGGCTTAATGTCGAGGCCTCCCTATAGCAATGTTATCAGAAGATACACATACACTGGTAGACAGTGGCCCACCTTACGTTGACCACGTCGTGGTCCACCAGAATTTATAGTTTACCCACCTCTTTTTTTACCACTACACCTCTGGCCATTAGGTTTCCCAATGTGTACGTAATTTAGGCACACTCTCAGAAAAAAAGGTACAAAAGCTGTCACTGGGGCTGTACCTTTTCAAAAGTACCTAAAGGGTGCATATTGGTATCTTAATTGTACATATTAGCACCTAAAATGTACATAATAGCACCTAAAACGTACATATTAGCAACTAAATGTCCATATTAGCACCTAAAATGTACACAATAGCACCTAAAACGTACATATTAGCAACTAAATGTCCATATTAGCACCTAAAATGTACACAATAGCACCTAAAACATACATATTAGCAACTAAAATGTACATATTAGCACCTAAAATGTACATATTAGCACCTAAAATGTACATAATAGCACCTAAAACGTACATATTAGCAACTAAATGTCCATATTAGCACCTAAAACGTTCATATTAGCAACTAAATGTCCATATTAGCACCTAAAATGTACACAATAGCACCTAAAACTTACATATTAGCAACTAAATGTCCATATTAGCACCTAAAATGTACATAATAGCACCTAAAATGTCCATATTAGCACCTAAAATGTACTTAATAGCACCTAAAACATACATATTAGCACCTAAATGTACATATTAGCACCTAAAATGTACATAATAGCACCTAAAATGTAAATATTAGCACCTAAAATGTCCATATTAGCACCTAAAATGTACATAATAGCACCTAAAACATACATATTAGCACCTAAATGTCCATATTAGCACCTAAAATGTACATAATAGCACCTAAAACATACATATTAGCACCTAAATGTACATATTAGCACCTAAAATGTACATAATAGCACCTAAAATGTAAATATTAGCACCTAAAATGTCCATATTAGCACCTAAAATGTACATATTAGCACCTAAATGTCCCTATTAGCACCTTACTGTCCATTTTAGCACCTAAAATATACATATCAGCACCTAAAATGGACAAAAGTTTTCCCTTTTGAAAAGGCAGCCCCAGTGACGGCTTTTGCACCTTTTTTTCTGAGAGTGCAGTTACCAATGTACAGTTAGATTCATTACAGACATTTCATTACAGACATTACAGACAATTACCGTAACTAATTACCGTTAGTCTGGAAACTTCCTGTTAACCGATTAATGTTGTTTCACTGTAGCATTTTTACAGTCTTTTACCGTTAACATCATTTGTTACAGTAAAAGTTGGAATACAAAAGAAAAATGCTTTCAACAAATGTATAGAACCACTGAACAGTGACAAACTTAGTTTGTTGTGATCGTCATTTGTCATCCAGTTGCATCTAAATCACATACAGTAGCTACTAGATAGAAGTAGCTAGATAAAAGCAGTGAGTCTTACTGTATATATACAGACAGTTCAATTTGATGACTGATCAAAGACCGCGACTGACCTTAGATGCACATATTAAGCAGTCGGCCATCATTTTATCATCGCGTGACTATCACATAATTTAAATGCGAGTGACTTGTCACATTTTTCTTTGCCCAAGATCACACATGCAGAGCTGAAGCATACTGAAGCATATTATCAGCTATAATGTACACATTTTCAGGACTTGATGCTTACTTTTTTCCCCAAGAAGTATGAGTATGATAAAAAAAGAAAAATCTGCCAAATGTCTTCTTTAAAACGAGACCAATCTTACGTCTATATTCCAAAGCATTCTCGAATTACAACCAGTTTGAAATGAGCATTTCCATGTCTATTCAAAAAAGGGGGGGTGAGTTAAGAGGTTAATAAAAGGATACGAGGAAACATTTAAAAGCAAAATGATTTAATTCATTTGAACGCAAATAAATATTTCTGTTTAAAGCTGTAGTTATTAAGCAGGATAATGCATAATGCAGGACTTTTAATTATAAACAAACCCAAAAGGAATCTTACTTTGAAATGTCTTTATACTTCCAGCTAAGAGATCAAATATGCACTCTTTAAAATTAATCATCTAAAAGATATCAGAGTAAAAGCACCACAAAGTAAACAGAGTCGTAAGTAATCAATAGTTGATCACAAGCATTGCTGGGTGTCGGTTGACTTGAAAGATCCAACAATTTATAAGCAGCAACAGCATTTTTATTGGAGTAGTGAAAAAAACACAGAGGTTGACTTTCAGAAAATGAAGCGCACTCAGGCACTGAACCAAACACACCTGAGGGTCTTGTCGACAAAGTCTGGCTCTGATGTGCAACTGCATATGTGAAGCAGAGTTCAACAGGACAACTGCCGACTCAAGTCACAATCAGTTATCGTCCAGCGGAACAAGCATTCAATGCTGTCATTCAATGTGTGCACAACAACATTGAAGATGCCGGCACAAAAATAAAGAGAGCCTACGGGGATTCATGTTTGAGCAGCCAGAGAATCAGAGCTGGAGAAAGACCTCTCGTTACTGCCGTGCCGTCCAATCAAAATGGCCTTTTATCTCCATCCGAACTACATCAATGATGGATGGTGTCATGTATGGCCTATTGCTTTAGGATATTATTCAATTCGTAAGAGATCTCAGAACGCAATACAAAGCCGTCATGAATTCATGTGCTCACCTTTTTCATTCAAATCACGCGAATTGAAAATCCGCCCAATTTCACAAAAACTCCTAATACATCATAAAAAAGTTTTTACGCTCACATGAGGTGGTTTTTGAGGCAATTCGGATAAGGAATTTAATATAAAATCAGAAAAGGAATATAATATATATCTATATCTATATATATATATTAGGGCTGTCAAAACGATTAATCGCATCCAAAATAAAAGTTTGTGTTTACATAATATATGTGGGTGCACTGTGTATAATTATTATATATATATAAATACACACACATGCTTGTATATATTTAAGAAATATTTTCATGTATATTCTGTATATAGATTTATATATAATTTATATTATATATAAATATAAATATTTTATATATAAATAATATTTTTTTCTTAAATATACATGCATGTGTGTGTTTTTATATATATACAAAATAATTATACACAGTGCACCCACATATATTATGTAAACACAAACTTTTATTTTGGATGTGATTAATCGCGATTAATCGTTTTGACAGCCCTAATATATATAAAAAAGGAATATAATATAAAATATGACAGTTTTTTCGCATTTGCAGATCATCTGGCGTACGTAAAATGCGATCATTCTTTACTGATGACTTGGACAGAAGACGAGAGAGAGCTTTTTATTAAAATCCTAAAAGACAAAAGAATTATGGGAATACTGGATTATTAATATCAAAGAAATGCATTTTTTAACATTCAACATTTTTTAAAATTTGACCAAAAGTCATTTGCGGGTCAAAAAGACCCCAAAGATAATAAGAGGGTTAATAAACAGAACACTTTTTCTTTTTTTTTTCTTCCCTTTTTCTCTCCCTCTCTTTTCTTTTCTTTCTTTTTTTTCTTTCCTTTTTTCTCTCTCTTTTTTTTTTTTTACATTGACAATCAAATTCTGCCTGAAATGGAGTGGGAAGAAGAAAACTTATTTAATCCCACCCCAGTTCACCACTTGGTGATTAATACATTAAGCTTCATTTTTACTTTGGTCACGGATTGTTTACATAGGTTGTATCATGGTGGCGTTACCACAGCCACAAGAATTTATTAGAACAACATTACCAACAATTTAAGAAGAACAATACCAACTATGGTAATGAGCAATATACCAATGATGGTAATGAACAATATACCAATGATGGTAATGAACAATATACCAATGATGGTAATGAACAATATACCAATGATGGTAATGAACAATATACCAACGATGGTAATGAACAATATACCAACTATGGTAATGAACAATATACCAGCGATGGTAATGAACAATATACCAATGATGGTAATGGACAATATACCAATGATGGTAATGAACAATATACCAATGATGGTAATGAACAATATACCAATGATGGTAATGAACAATATACCAATGATGGTAATGAACAATATACCAATGATGGTAATGAACAATATACCAATGATGGTAATGGACAATATACCAATGATGGTAATGAACAATATACCAATGATGGTAATGAACAATATACCAATGATGGTAATGAACAATATACCAATGATGGTAATGAACAATATACCAATGATGGTAATGAACAATATACCAATGATGGTAATGAACAATATACCAGCGATGGTAATGAACAATATACCAATGATGGTAATGGACAATATACCAATGATGGTAATGAACAATATACCAATGATGGTAATGAACAATATACCAATGATGGTAATGAACAATATACCAATGATGGTAATGAACAATATACCAGCGATGGTAATGAACAATATACCAATGATGGTAATGAACAATATACCAATGATGGTAATGAACAATATACCAATGATGGTAATGAACAATATACCAGCGATGGTAATGAACAATATACCAATGATGGTAATGGACAATATACCAGCGATGGTAAGGAAACATTGAGCACATGTTAACGTTATAAGACAGAGTACAACATCAATATAAATTAAAGATCCTCATCTCTGTATTTTAACCAGACTCTATGTTTATATGACAATTTAAATTGATGGATAGTTTGACATTGCTTTTGTTCCAGTGTTTCACTCCGCATACAGACACACAATAATGTTTACGAGTAGTTTGGGCTCTCGGTAACGGAAAATATCCAACATTTTGAAAATATTAAGTTCATTTTCAGTCAGTGCAGGCTGAAGGGTTGGTCACAGACACACACCTCTATGAAACACATATCCTTTTGTCAAACATTGAGAGCCGGTACTCACCCCTGGAGTATTGGATAATGTCTATCCTACCACAGATCTGCCTTATGTTGAAGGTTTGCTAGCTTTGTGCAGTATGTCTCTTACGTCTCTTACGTGCAACAAGAGCAGAAGCACCTCCTCCACTGTCATAATCTCAATAAATCCTCTTTAAATCTACTTTGAGAGTTGTCTTAACTTAAATATATTAAACAATTAGATCCAGAAGCAGCTTATCTTATATCTACCTTAGCCCAACCCACCTACCCTTTTTAAGGTTTTTAAAAAGTTTTTTTTACATCACAAAGTATTAAATCAGGGTATATACAGTATTCCTTAAGTTAAATTTACTACTTTTTAATACCTTTTTTACTACCTTCAGAATTTTTTTTAAAACCATCACGACACTGAATTAAGTGTTAATCAGCAGTAACCTTTCTATTATTTACACAGATTTTGACATTTATAACATATAAAAATGGCAAAAGATCTGCTGCGTGACTGGATTTAATACGGGAAACTGCGAAAATGCGACTAAAACGAATAATTTTATCAATTTAAACTAAATGTTGGATTCAATATAGTGTTCCTTACAACTCACTAAAGATCGAGTGATCCGTGGATATTGACATGCAGCCAGGAATCGTGTTGCCTGACATTTATGTTTGCCTGATTTCGACAGCGGGGAAATAAAAGCAATATAGACCTAAACATAAAGCAAATTTGCCTGTGAACGCTTTATGTAAATACAATATAGGTAGGTCTAAATCCGGGTGATCACTTGTTCACAGATGATGTCGATCGACCATTGAATATGGCGTCAGCATCAAACATAGACAGAGACGAAAGATCTTTGATTGTGCCCAGATAAGCTAAAGCCCATATTTAAATGGACTAACACAAACACAGAATAGGACACCTGATAGTCTGAAAAAAATAATACCTAATTTTTAAAAAAATAATACCTCTCAGACTACATTTAACACTTTTAATGGCCTTAAATTTGACAATTTTGATTTATCACTTTTTAATACTTTTTAAAACCCCGTAGATACCCTGTAAATACACTGTATTAAATACCTGTTCAATTTCTTATTAATGCAATTATCTGAACCAAATACGTGTAATTTATACGCGAAAATGAGTTTTTCCGTGCATATGATACGCAGTTTTTGCATGCATTTGATACGCAGTTCATTTGCGTGTAATACACACGAACCCCACACCACTACTAAACCTACCCAAACCAACCCATGCATATCCTACGCACGTAAAAACTCACTTTAGCATATAAATTACACTACAATGCACATTCGTGTAATAAAGATGCATTTAGTGTAATCGTGTTGGCTCTTCAGAACCACCCATTTTTTGCACAAATGCTTGTAAATGCAGTTTGCATGACTATAGGCGCTTCCTGTGGCAATGGGTCTGATTCATACACATGAATGTGATCATTGATAATATCGTGTGCCAATACTTTTGTTCATATAGTGTGTAAATCATGCAATATTTGAATATACAGTACGGTTGTGCAAATGAGATTTGAGAGCTAATAGAGGTCAGGGTTAACAGAGAATATTAACAAAAATGTAGGTCTGTGTCTCACATTAAACCACAGTGCATGAGTCAACATATGAGTCATATGGGTTTCTTTTGTGGAGCTTGAAAAGAAAACAGTGAATAGCTTCATTTGTGCTCCAAAAAAGATAATTTGTTTGGAAAAGCATGAGGGTGAGTAAATGAGTGACAGGTTTTTACTCAATTGAGTCATGTGCCAATAATTAATACTGAGAGAACTTGACATGCATCGTGATGCCTTTATTTTCTATTAAATTCTCACAGAGTTATTTTTTTGTTGCAATGTAAAAACCGAATGTGGTTGAAGGTCCATGCATCTTTTGTTGTTTCAACTTGTTTATTTATTACATGAACAATGCTTAAGTTAGCCAATAAATTCATCAAGGCAGCTGCAGATTATTTGCTTTTTTTAAAAAGTACATTTTTAACAGTGCACCTTAAAGGAGTAGTTCAATTTAAAAAAACTTTTGCTGATAATTTACTCACCCCCATGTCATCCGAGATGTCCATGTCTTTCTTTCTTCAGTCGAAAAGAAATTAAGGTTTTTGATAAAAACATTCCAGGATTTTCTCCATATAATGGACTTCAATGGGGTCCAAACGGTTCAAGGTCCAAAAGACAGTTTCAGTGCAAACTGCAAATTATTCAAAGGGCTTTAAACGATTTCAGACGATGAATAAGGGTCTTATCAAGCGAAACGATCGCTCATTTAATAAATAAATAACAAAGTTTAAGTTTTATAAGCTCAAATGCTCGCCTTGCTCTGTTCTGTGATGCGCGTTCGTGACTCTCCTGTTCGAACTCGTTCATCAAAATGAACAAATCTTTGTCTGAGTCAACTCATTCATTTCGTTTGTTGAATGAACCCAATGACACGAAAAAAGATTCGTTCAGTTCGAACAGGAGAGTCACGAACGCGTTTCACAGAACAGAGCAAGGCGAGCATTTGAGCTTATAAAACTTAAACTTTTTTTATTTATTTATTAAATGAGTGATCGTTTCACTTGATAAGTCCCTTATTCATCATCTGAAATCGTTTAAAGCCCTTTGAACAGTTTGCACTGAAACTCTCATTTGGACCTTGAACCGTTTGGTTCCCATTGAAGTCCATTATATGGAGAAAATCCTGGCATGTTTTCATCAAAAACCTTAATTTCTTTTCGACTGAAGAAAGAAAGACATGGACATCTTGGATGACATGGGGGTGAGTAAATTATCAGCAAAAGCTTTTTTTTAAAGTGAACTACTCCTTTAATCAACATCCTAGGGTCAGTCTCAGACCACAACAGAAAAAGGGAAAGTCGGCACTCACCGTTAAGCATTGCATATTCTCAGGGTTTGCTGAGTTGGAGACAGCAGCATGGTTTGCTGTAGCAGCTTCTGAGGAGATAAAAACAAAGGAGTCGAGGGCTGTCTCTCTTTTACACACACACACACACACACACACACACTTGCTATACAGAAAACTAACAAAGCTGTGTATGGGGAAAGTTTCTCCAAGTTCCTCACGGTAAGAGGCGTCCTCTGTCCCAGACGAAACCTAAAATACTAAAGACGCAAGATAATTGAATAATTGTATATGACCGCTTGGTGAACCTATGAACCTTATATTTAAACAACTACTGCTTTGTTCACGCTCTCCATGCTACAGTAAGGCTTTCCTCTGTGTATACTCACAAGCACAATTTTGGCTGTATTATTTTTGTCCCCTTCAAAAATTGCCCTTGAGGAATGTTATGTTTATTAAACATAATAAACATAAAATTGTTTAGAAAAAAAATGTACGCCCATGCCAATAAACTTTACAAAATGGCCTGTAGAAACAACCCCGGGTAATAGTAGTTATAGCAAACTGACAAGCTGGTAAAAGGGCGCTTGACTGATCGCTATCAGCCGATAATTATGGAAGCTTGTTTCTGCCATAGAATGAAAAATAAAAAAGGTACTTGCGGCTTTTTATCTCACAATTCTGACTTTTTTTTTCTCACAATTGCGAGTTTACTTCTTGCAATTCTGACATTATTTCTCAGACTTGCGAGGTGGAAAGTCAGAATTGCGTGATATAAAGTCGCAATTGTGAGATATAAAGTAAAATTTGCTATATATAAATTTATCTCGCAATTCTGACTTTATATCTCGCAATTCTGACTCTGGACTGGCCTGGGCAACGATTAATCGCGATTAATCACATCCAAAATAAAAGTTTGTGTTTACATAATATATGTGGGTGCACTGTGTATAATTATTTTGTATATATAAATACACACACATGCATGTATATATTTAAGAAATATGCACATGTATATATTTTATATATATTTATTCACAATTAATATTATATATAAATATAAATATTGGATATATTAATAACACATTTTTCTTAAATATATACATGCATGTGTGGGTATTTATCTATACAAATGAATTATACACACTACACACACATATATTATGTAAACACAAACTTTTATTTTGGATGCGATTAACCGCGATTAATCGTTGCCCATCCCTAAAATGTCAAAATGCCCAGCTTCGCTTAAAATCAGAGCCATCATCAGAGGTGCTCACACTTTGTTTCTAACGTTCATTTAGTCACCATGAAATCAAAATCGACAGTTCTTGTATTTTGTATGGAATATTATGACAGTATTTATTACAATCATGTAACGATCCATGCACATCATCCTTTTTATTATCCATGTTCCTTGTATGTCTTTAATCAAAATATCTTTCCCTCCCTCCTGCAACGACATCTCTGATCACGTGAGATCCACCAATAGCAAACCTGTCAATCATGTTGACTTTAAGCCTGGTTTACACTGTCCACAGACTGTCCATGCAGCTCCAGGCATGTGTACATGACATATTTGACATACAATGCAATTTAAGCAACACGTTAGCTTTGGAGATACACAATTTGGGACATGAAACGCCATAGCAGGAGTTTCATCGTTTACAATAGCATTACGGTAGAATATAAATGGGAGAGTACTGCTGTGCCGCCCATTATTTAGAGGCTTGTGAAGTACTTCAGATCAATGTGGAAAAAAAATGCTAAATGAAAATGCACAATTTGCTTATAGAAAAGCAGAAATACTCGGGTTCCTCAAAATTGAGCACTGTTTTTGACACTTGCTTGTCATGGAGAAAATTTAAAAAGGCCAAACATGATTTATGTTTCCAAACAGCCATTCAACCTATGTAGTCAATACTATTCAGATTTTTGTGTTGCTTGGAGAGCATCAAACTACAAAATCTCCACTGCCAGTTACAGATTGTTTTTTTTTTTTTTTTTTGGTTTACAGACTGCTTTACTGTGGAATTGAATTTTGTTTGCATAATTGATAATTATTTTCCTGTTCATTCCTGTAAACGCAGCTAACGCAAACATTTTTAACATAAGTCTCCCTGTAGTTCATAATTTCATCCCTTAAAACTCATCTTTGATCACGTATTTAAAAGTTTTTTTTCCTGTGAATTTTGAAATTCTGCTTTTGGGGTCCCCCTACAGTTGGGAAACAGTATTGTCTGTCGTAAAATCTGTCAAGGTTACAGTAGGGAATACACGCGTGCATTTGTTAGGGCCCTATGATTTCCGCGATCAAGGAATCGCGGACAGAATTGCGGAATTGGCCGATTAACGCGGAATCTAGTGCTAACGCGGTATTTCGTGGAATTTGACATTTTTGGTTTGAAATTCTGGGAGAAGAAATGTCTGGCAAAAATGTAGACAGGGGGAATCTGGACGACACAACCCCCCACCCCGTCATTTCAGCTCCAATGATAACGAAATCAGCTCTCTGCGGCTATCCTTTCGTCTGCAAAATGTTAAGAAATTTGATGCTACAACCTGTCGGTGCCGAGCCGAGCAGTTCGCACGTGACTTATGCAGTGTTTCCCACACATCGACTAATTCGCCGCCACTCTGTTTCTGACGCTTCACATTTGGTTTTACTTGCTGCTTCAGCCATGACAACATACATAGGTAAAAAAACAAAAAAAATGCTCGTCGGGCTCTCGCGATGGAATTTGAGGAAGTGGGGGAAGTGACGTATGCCGTAAAGCAGTTGAATTTTGTAGTTCTTTTTGTGTTCGGGTTCCTACCCGCTCCCCGAAGTCACATAGTGCTAGTAAAAGCGATACAGAAACACTGTCAGGCTATGGCAGACCTGTAGGGTGACCACCTGCTAATAAGCCCAAGGGGGGACAAGGGGTATGTTTCTGAGGGACAATGTGGGACACTGTTTGGTGCGGCGGTGCCCCCTACCCCACGGGCAGACTGGTAGTTTACCCATATCTAGAATTGTTACTATTGCCTAACTGTTTGTACATGAATAATTGTTAAAAAAAAAAAAAAGCACATACATTAATAATGCCCTATACCCTAAACATAATTGCTGATATATGCTCATGAATAGGCCAACCAATGTGTATTTTTTTCTAAATAGAGATTTATGAACATTTTGAACATTATTTTGAACATTCAAAATAACAATATTTTTGACATTATTTTTTTTGACATTTTGAACATATTTTGAACATTCAATGAATTGACAGATGCACTTCCACTTACGATTTACTTTAGCTATTTAATTTTATTTATTTATTTTTCATTACAATTAGTTCACTTTGAATAAATAAAAATATAAAATTATAGGATTAACAGGAATTATAGTTGCTCAACACAAAAAAAAAGTCTAAACTCACAACTCCAGAGGTTCACGGAACGAGAAGGTGCGCTGTCATGACAACAATGAAAAAGTTGACATCAACCTAGTCAGCAGGTCACGTGGGAGTGGCAACCAGTGTTGGGGAAGTTCACTTTCTACATGAACTAGTTCAAAGTTCAGTTCACACATTTTAAAATGAACTAGTTCAGTTCAAAGTTTGCACAGAAATATAAGATTTTTCCCATCTCCACCGACCTCGTTATAAAATCCGTTTAAATTATTATCATACGACGCCTTTGTCGACGGCGACACTGGTGGCTTGTGTTGCCAGATTGGGTGTTTTTTTCGCTACATATTAAGCCCTGTTTACTGTGAGTTTTAGCCGGGTTTTCGCCTGGAATGATCTATAGAAATCTGGCACCCCGTTGAACGAAGTTAAACTGAGAGAGCGTGCGTTCACAGACACCAGAATGAACGAGTTCACACGAAATATGAACAAGTTCATGAACGTGAACGTGTTCAGGCACAACGTTTGGCTGCCTGGGTCTCGAGGATATAGAGTGACCGACTTTTTTTTTTTTTTTTTTTTTTTGAGGAAGCATTGATTATGTCTCAATTTGCGGGACGCATGAATTGGGCTTCAAACGCTACGTGGGACGGGTGGTCACCCTACAGACCTGTCATTCAACCTATTGCAAGTCGATGTACCATCTCCAGGGCTTTGGAAAAATATTATAAAGGTTAAAAAAAAACTACACAGTGCTGCTTTAAAATAGCATGAATGTAACTCGACACCCTTGCCTCATTTAGTATACGAGGTTCTATGAATATGTAAATGAGCCCCGCCTCCACTCACTCACTCACTCAGAGATCCACTGGTTGACGATCACACGTTGATCTGATTGGTTACAAGGTCGTTTGTGACGTTAGAAACACCAGCGATTTCAAACCGTGTTTTTGAGACTGTCTTTGGTTCACTGCAGTTTTAAGGAGGAAATACTCAGCAGTGCTGTTCACTTATGAATTTACACATGGTTTGACTTAAAGCACATTAAAAACACCATATAGGCATATAAACTACATTAAAAAATTGATTTTCACCACAGGGGGGCTTAAAATGTAAATGTATATTAAAAGAAACGTTCCTGTAATGTTTGCAAAATAACATTTCTCTTAACATGTGACTTGACTTGATTTCCTATTATCACTTGGAGAAATAATCTTTTTGTGAGCTCCACCAAGTCATAATTGTTATGTAACTTCATCGGCTCCAGGCACTGTCGGACCAAACGCACAAATCTTATTGGCTGGCCAGTGTTTAAATGTTGATCTGAACAGACACTTTAACTCAAAATGGTTATCGTCACACCGCATTTTCATGATGATGAACATTAAAATTGATGTGAACGGGCGTTTACTCTCGCGCAAACCATTTTTGATTATTTAATAAGATTTAATTTCATTTTAATAAGATATCTTAAGAACGTTGGCTGCTTCTCAACTTCAGGTTTAATATCCTGAAGGCTACACATGCAAAACCTGACCCCCACACTCACTCCCTGTGTGCAACCATTATGCAATCTACCCACACTAAAAAATGCATTAAAGAGTAGCATGGCCCACTTCTGCTTAGAAGGGTATCAACAATTTAAAAATGCTTAGGTAACTTGAGCGAAAAATCAGAGCGAAAATGAACAGGCAAACCGAGACAGATGGTTATTAAAGCATTAATGTTAATCCATCACTGACACACTGGCATACAACCCAGCCACAGAGAAAATGTTTCAATTAATTCACCCAAGGGAACAATAACATCACATGAAAATAAATGTGACGTTAAGGAAAAGAAACACACACCGGAGAGACGAGGACAGATCCCTCACCTGATCACTGATGTTCAGACAGATGTTGAGCGTCTGGAAGTTATTCCCTCAAACTCAGTTTCAGCAGAAACATGAGCAGAAATGATGTTGCTGCTGTTTCTCTCAGCGAACGCTTCAGCATGTGTGTGTGCGTGTGTGTGTGTGTGTGTGTGTGATTCTTGATGTTTGGCTTCTTCCATTCTCTCTCTCTCTCTCTCTCTCTCTCTCTCTCATATGTAGTCCCGCCCCTTTTCAGAGCTGCACTTGTTGTGCTCTGTCTTTCTGTTTGTATTTCGACAGCATAAAGGTAAGATCTTACAGATTTGTGAATGAATTAACTCTACAATAGAGCTACCGCAAAAACAGAAGTTTCAAACACAATAATCTAAAATGGCTGAACGCTTGTTTCTCTGGCACATGTTAATCCACATGTTAATCTCTCTCTCTCTCTCTAGTCCTTCCTCCAAATAATTATATGATCGGTAGGCCTAAGTCATGGGGATTTATATTTTTACACTAAATCATCAAAATAATTTGCCATTTCCTTTAGAAATTTTTTTATTAAATGAGATTCAACTCGATTTTTTAAACACGGTTTGATGTAAGTTTAAATGTATGGAGGCGTATTGCATTCACTTGAAACAAAATCTACTCTGTTTTTCTGAATTAACGAGTTAATTATCTCAGAATTGTGACATAATTTTTCATGGGAAAAAGTTTTTGCTCTTTTTTTCTGAATTAACAAGTTATTATCTCAGAATTACGAAAAAAATTTCGTGGAAAAACAGTTTTTGCTCTTTTTTCTGAATTAATAAGTTAATTATCTCCGAATTACGAGATAATTTTTCGTGGAAAAAAGTTTTTGCTCTTTTTTTTCAGAATTTTAAAAAATAGCAAAAAAACTTTTTCCATGAAAAACTATTTCGTAATTCTGAGATAATTACCTTGTTATTTCTGAAAAAAAAAGAGCAAAAACTTTCATGAAAAAAGTTTTTGCTATTTTTTCTGAATTAATGAGTTAATTATCTCAGAATTGTGAGATAATTTTTCATGGAAAAAGTTTTTGCTTTTTTTCTGAATTAACGAGTTAATTATGTCAGAATTGCGAGATAATTTTTCATGGAAAAAGTTTTTGCTTTTTTTCTGAATTAACGAGTTAATTATCTTAGAATTGCGAGATAATTTGTCATGAAAAAAGTGTTCGCTCTTTTTTCTTAATTAACGTGTTAATTATGTCAGAATTGCGAGATAATTTTTAATGGAAAAAAGTTTTTTGCTCTTTTTTGTGAATTAACGAGTTAATTATCTCAGAATTACGAGATAGTTTTTTTATAGAAAAAAAATTTTGCTCTGTTTTTCTGAATTAATGACTTGATTATCTCAACAATTATGAGTAACTCTTTAATTCATAAAAAACAGAGTGAAAAAAATGTTTTTTTCAAGAAAAATATATCTCATAATTCTGAGATGATTAACTTGTCAATTCAGAAAAACAGAAAAACTTTTCTTCAAGTGAATGCAATACGTTTCCGTATGATCCAGTGTTATTTTACTTAGTTTAATTATAGTTAAACTAATATTTTGAATTATATTTTATTTTACATTTTTAGTTTTAATGTAAATTTTTGTTAAATTTTTGTTATGTGCTTGCGTTATTTTACTAATTTTTAGTGTTTTATATATATATATATATATATATATATATATATATATATATATTGTTATTTAGGTTTAATTTAATTTTATTTCAGCTTTATTTTTTATTTATTACCATTACCATCTTAACTTATATTTATATATATTTTTTCATATATTTCAGTTTCATTTCAATGAACATACATGTTTTAATAGTGTTAATAATCCTGGTGTTATCAGAACAGTTGGACAGAGTTTCTTTTTTCTTTGTTATAATGAGCGTATTTTTAATGTTTTGCTTTGTTGTCGAAGGCAGGAATTTCTCTTGTGTGCAGATGCACGCTTCAATCTAATCTAATTATCCTGCATCTGCAAGTCAAATAACAAACAGCTAACAAATGTAAGTGACTCTTTTGATAAGCATCCACAGAACGAGAGTGAAAGATGATTCATTTTCTGCACATCAGTGGGTCAGGAAGAATGAATCATGAATCATCAGTGTGTAACGATTTAATGACAACTCGTGTTGTGTCAAATAAATAGAAGGAAAAAAAAAACTATAATTCAAATTTTTTGGACATTTCTAATTCTTATTCACTAACCATATTTATAGCTCTAAAATATTCTACAGCAATAAACCTTCAGAGCTGTTTTGTGCCAAACTGATTTGATCCCATGGACAATAATCGTCTGTAGAAGCATCTTAACAGAGCGGGGAGAGAGAGAGAGAGAGAGAGAGAGAGAGAGAGAGAGAGAGAGAGAGAGAGAGAGAGAGAGAGAGAGGGAGGGGGGTGGACTGACAGATGTCAGGCTGAAAACAGAAGATAATAGAAGAGAGGAAGATGCAGGAGGTCGAATGGGTAACTGTTGGAGTCTCTCTGTGATCCCTCATATAATCTGCTAATTAGTCAATTAAGGCAATTAAATATTCATTCAGCCAGACCCAAGCTCCAACATAATCGCTCAACTCAACCCTCTCATTCACAGAAGAATATAACCCTAAACATTTAAAAAAACAGACCTATTCATTCAACTTATGTTCATGCTGTGAAAATACAAGTCAGAACATGACGGGAAAAGAGGCGGGAAACGTTTAATCATTTTGTCGAGCGATTTACAAATACTACAAATAATAGAAGCAATCAAATCAACAATAGAGCAACAGTGTGTAAGTTGATGGTCATTCATGGCCTATAGAGGGCGCAACACCATAAGAAAGGCCACTTTTATTAGAGATGCACCGATGTGAACATTTTGGCCGATACCGATAACCGATAATTCTTTATATTTAAGGCCGATAACCGATATACTGGCCGCTAAATCTAAATACAATTTTTATATAATTTTTGAGAGCCTGATTCCAAAAACAAAAGTCTAACAATTACACAATTATAACGTTCTCATTATAATTTCAAGTAGCCGATATGACGGCACATTTTGCTCTAAACTATATTTTCCTTTGATTCCAATCATATTTCAAGCAAACGTGTTGAACAGTGCGCATCTTAAGTGTCTTTCATTATTTATCAGCTTTAATATATCAGCCAAATTTTATTATCGGGCCGATAACGATAACATAAAAATGAACAAATATCGGCCGATACCGATATGGGGGCTGATATATCGTGCATCCCTAACTTTTATACTCCGTTTAATTTAAAATGACAAATAAATGCATTCTCAAAGAGCGCTCCACAATATTTATACCATCTGGATGCTCAAAAATTGATCGAGTGATCGCACTTTTACACAGCTTTCTTCAGTCGAAAAGAAATTAAGGTTTTTGATGAAAACATTCCAGGATTTTTCTCCATATAATGGACTTCAATGGGGTCCAAACGGTTCAAGGTCCAAATGAGAGTTTCAGTGCAAACTGCAAACTGTTCAAAGGGCTTTAAACGATTCCAGACGATGAATAAGGGTCTTATCAAGCGAAACGATCACTTGTTTAATAAATAAATAACAAAGTTTAAGTTTTATAAGCTCAAATGCTCGTCTTGCTGTGTTCTGTGACGCACGTTCGTGACTCTCCTGTTCGAACTCGTTCATCAAAATGAACAAATCTTTTTCCGAATCATTTGGTTCATTCAACGAACAAAACGAACGAATTGACTCGGAAAAAGATTAGTTCATTTTCACGAACGTTGATTGGCCGCCTTAGAAACCAGGCTGGTTGTTGTCCATGAGGTCGTCCTGCTATGATTAACCCCTTCTGTTTCATGAAGCTTTGAATCATTTACTAATCTTGTCTTTCAAATGAGTGGTTCAGAGCTGGTATCAAACTCACCAAGTCACATGATCTCACAGACATGCCTAGTGGATATTTCAGCCATCAACTAAGCTAAATCATGTCCATGTGGCTGTTATTTAAAGGGATACTCCACTTTTTTTGGAAATAGGCCCATTTTACCACTCCCCCAGAGTTAAACCCGTTTTTACCGTTTTCGAATCCATTCAGACGATTTTTTTATATTTAGAAGTTTATCAGTAACCAGACAGTTTCTGGTCTCATTGACTTCCATAGTAGAAAAAAATATATACTATGGAAGTCAATGAGACCAGAAACTGTCTGGTTACTGATATTCTTCTAAATATCAGAAAATCGTCTGAATGGATTCGAAAACGGTAAAACTCAACTATTTAACTCTGGGGGAGTGGTAAAATGAGCCTATTTCCAAAAAAAATGGAGTATCCCTTTAAAACATCCATCATTTTCAGTTTCAGGATATTAGTTTCAGTGTAATATTTGGTCACAGAGCCTAAAGGCTGTTTTATAATGTTTGCACAGTTACTTTCAAAAATCAAAATATCCACTCTCTCTTAGTTTTTCAGTTCATTTTTTTTTAAACTTACAAACATTGTTTTCATTTTACATTGAAGTCACTTCAACTCAAGTATAGATTATCTGTGCTTTTTATACTCCTATATATCTATGTTATCTGTGTGAGACTGGCTTCCTAAAGTTTCTCATTGTTACCCAGACACATATTTGTCCATCCACAGAGATTGCCATCAGAACTTCACGTCCCGTCATTATTCAGAATATTCTTTCATCTCTAGCTTTAGGCAAGAACAGAAAAGTCTCTTGCATCATTCCACAGATGTGAGTTGCTTTATATTGTATGCTGGTGGAATGGAAAAACTGTACAAAAACAAGCAAGTTCAAGAATTATTCAGTTTCAAAGTCATGAATTTCAAATCTGTTATGCAATAATATCATTAAACCATATGGAAAAGTACTGGAAGTTTAAGAAGTTTATTCGTCTTTGTATAAAAACTTTTTTGATGCCTCTAAAGATCAAGACGGCCCGGCTCTAAAGGGGAATATTTAACAAGTGTGTTAAAGATTAGTTAACTTGAAGTGTACTACTTTGAAACAATTATTTTTGGACTACTTTAGTTGTAATTAAATTGCAGTAAAGCATAAATTTAAGTAGAGTGTATTTTATTGAGACAGACTGACATCAATAATCAGCCTATGAATCTCAACAATGGTGACAATAATAAAGCATGTTGCCGTGCATTCTGGGTGTCACTAATCAAAACTCATTCATGGCTCCCATCATGCATTGCGGTTTGAATAAATTATAATCTGAATCGTCTTCATATTTTCCTTTCCCTAAAGGCATATTCTGTTTCACTGATTATGCTTATTCATACACTGATGCTTGATGTCTGCGTGTGGCTAAAGGAAAGTTTTTCTTTTATCAGAACAACTTTTTAGAAATCTTTTGGATTAAAATTCTGGATATTCGAATCTGGAATCGACAATATTCATTTAAGTCAGAGATTAGACTCTAAATAGCTAATTTTTTGCTAATATGTACATTTATAGGTGCTATTATGTACATTTAGGTGCTAATATGTACATTTATAGGTGCTAATATATACATTTTAGATGTTATTATGTACATTAAGGTGCTAATATGTAATTTTAGGTGCTAATGTGTACATTGTAGGTGCTATTATGTATATTTAGGTGCTAATGTGTATATTTTAGGTGCTATTATGTACATTTTGGTGCTAATATGTACATTTTAGGTGCTATTATGTCATTTTAGGTGCTAATGTGTACATTGTAGGTGCTATTATGTATATTTAGGTGCTAAGGTGTACATTTTAGGTGCTATTGTGTACATTTTGGTGCTAATATGTGCATTTTAGGTGCTATTATGTACTTTTTAGGTGCTAATATGTACATTTATAGGTGCTATTATGTACATTTAGGTGCTAATATATACATTTTAGGTGCAATTATGTACATTTAGGTGCTAATATGTACATTTTTAGGTGCTAATATATACATTTTAGATGTTATTATGTACATTAAGGTGCTAATATATCATTTTAGGTGCTAATGTGTACATTGTAGGTGCTATTATGTATATTTTGGTGCTAATGTGTATATTTTAGGTGCTATTATGTACATTTTGGTGCTAATATGTACATTTTAGGTGCTTTTATGTCATTTTAGGTGCTAATGTGTACATTGTAGGTGCTATTATGTATATTTAGGTGCTGAGGTGTACATTTTAGGTGCTATTATGTACATTTTGGTGCTAATATGTGCATTTTAGGTGCTATTATGTACTTTTTAGGTGCTAATATGTACCATTAAGGTACCAATATGCACCCTTTAGGTACAAAAGTGTACCTTTTGAAAAGGTACAGCCCCAGTGACAGCTTTTGGACCTTTTTTCTGAGAGTGTAGGGAATTTGTATTCTGTTCAGTTTTAATATTCTCTGTGGATTAATTTCGCCTCCTTACATTCACAACCCAATGTAGTATTAATATTTACTGTTTATTTGATTAAAAGCACCAAATTGGAACAGTATGGCAACAGCGCTGACCTGGATAATCTTATAAGCGATTCATAGACCATTGGGTATCCATGCACAGAGACAGCTTTGTGTTATGTTAGCTATTTCAGGGTTTTATGATCATATCAGAGATGCAGTGAAGTTTGCACAAATTTGACTTGAGTATTCTTTACACACAGTGCCAAGTGCATGTCATATTATGAGTCAAATACGCCTCTTCACGAATGTTAATGGATCAGTGCACCCAGTAAAAGGAAGGTTATGTCTTGCCTTAAAAAAATGTTACTCCACTTGGTAAGGGATGGATATGTTTTAGTGTATGTGTGTGATTATATTGTGTATATAATGCAATGCAATATTATTCATACAAAAAAATATGTATTACATGAAATGCAAGAATTCAGACAAAAATGTGGCAGCTGTGGAATTAGAGCGCATAAATGTGGCGCATTTGGGGAGGTGAGGGGGAATACCCTGCAGTGTTTTCTTGTGTAACCTCACACACACACCAGAGGAATCTGATGCACACACAGTTCAGAAGAGGTGGCTGCTCTGTGAGGCATTATGATGTCAGGCTCCTGTTCATTGGCTGAGGGAGAGATAATGGTATTCCCAGATTTACATGGCAAACAGGACCATTAAAACCATCAGGGATGAGACCTCCGTTCATATTCAGAACACAGTTTAAGATATTTTACATTTAGTCCGAGAGTTTTCTGTCCCTCCATTGTAAATGTATATAAATGTATGTGTATACACTCTCAAAAAAAGGTACAAAAGCTGTCACTGGGGCTGTACCTTTTCAAAAGGTACACTTTTGTACCCAAATGCTGCATATTGGTACCTTAGTGGTACATATTAGCACCTGAAATGTACATATTAGCACCTAAAATGTCAATATTAACACCTAAAATGTACATATTAGTAGCTAAATATACATTTTAGCACCTAAAATGTACATATTAACACTTGAAATGTACATATTAACACCTAAAATGTACTTATTAGCATATAAAATGTACATATTAGCACCTAAAATGAACAAATTAGCACCTAAAATGTACTTATTAGCATATAAAATGTACATATTAGCACCTAAAATGTCAATATTAACACCTAAAATGTACTTATTAGCACATAAAATGTACATATTAGCACCTAAAATGTCAATATTAACACTTAAAATGTACATATTAACACCTAAAATGTACTTATTAGCATATAAAATGTACATATTAGCACCTAAAATGAACAAATTAGCACCTAAAATGTACTTATTAGCACATAAAATGTACTTATTAGCACCTAAAATGTCAATATTAACACCTTAAATGTACATATTAGTAGCTAAATATACATTTTAGCACCTAAAATGTACTTATTAGCACATAAAATGTACATATTAGCACCTAAAATGTATATATATTAACACCTAAAATGTACTTATTAGCATATAAAATGTACATATTAGCACCTAAAATGAACAAATTAGCACCTAAAATGTACTTATTAGCACATAAAATGTATATATTAGCACCTAAAATGGACAAAAGTTTACCTTTTGAACAGGTACAACCCCAGTGACAGCTTTTGTACCTTTTTTTCTGAGAGTGTACGGTATACTGTCCTTGTCCAGAATGGAAATAAAGACATCATCAAAGTAGTCCATGTGACATCAGTGGGTTAGTTACAATGTTTTGAAGCATCGAAAATACATTTTGGTCCAAAAATAACAAAAACTTTATTTTTATTATTATCTTTATTTCCTTTCTGGACAAGGACAGTATACCGTACACACATTTACAATGGAGGGACAGAAAACTCTCGGACTAAATCTAAAATATCTTAAACTGTGTTCTGAAGACGAACGGAGGTCTGACGGGCTTGGGACAAAATGAGGGAGAGTCATTATATTAGACTAATTATATTAGACATTATATTAGACTATGACTAATATTAGCATGTATAGCATACATGCTAATATTAGTCATATTAGCATGTAATCACTAAAACAAATGCATATGGTTCGTCCAATGTAATTGTATGTCCATGTCAAATAAATATATTAATTAATTAATTAATTAATTAATGACATAATTTTCATTTTTGAGTGAACAATCCCAATTAAGTACAATTTATATGCGACTAACATCAAGCATTTCGATTCTTGGGTGTCTTTATGGCTTGTAGTCTACAGTATGTTGTGCCCTAACGTATTGTGTGGGATAATTTCAGCAGAGCTTCAGTCTGATCTGAATAAGGTAATGCATCTCTGTCATATTTAACAGGCGCAGTAAATCAATATTACATTATTGATGAGAAGGTCCTTTGAAGCCCGTGAACTCTAACTGATACCAGCATTAATGATTGATTGATTTTAAAGACAGAGGTTCCTAATTGCTTCCCAAATAACTGTGGGCACCTTAGTTGGGCTCCTCAATTTTTTAACAGACTTTACAAAGAGACTTTACAAATGACCTATGATAATATATCTGAAGATAATAAGCTCAACTGTGAAAAACAGCGCAGGATCTCTCTAAAATCCCAGATTGGGCATCGAACGTAAAATCCGCCTGAAGTAAAAATCCAGCTTTTAATGTAGTTTATACGTCTATGTGATGTTTTTAATATGCTTTAACCCTTCAATTATCTTCATTTGTGTCTACACTCATTATCTTTGGGGTCTCCAGGGACCCCAGACAATAACATTTAATTTTGAAGCAGTATAATATTTTTTTTTTTACAAATGTAATTTTACTCTATTTATTAATGTTTTTACTCAACATTTGTGCAGTTTTTGGAGGATTTTTGAAATCTTTTAAATTTCTATAAATTAATAAATAAATATTTATTTAAATAGGCTTTTTACAAAAAAACGGCATTGTATGTAAAATTCACTTTATGAAAGACCCAGATTTCTAATTATCGTTCATGGAGATAACATGGATCATTTAAAATGGTTTAATGAAAGATTTTTGACATTTGTTTGGAAAATGCACTTTTAAAATAAAAAAAAATATCACTTTAACCACTAGATGGCCATAGACCTCCACTATAAGCTATTTGACTAACCAAACTATATTTATTTCACAAGTTTTTCCAGTTGGATTCATATCTAAATATTATAAAATCACAATTATAACAAAAAAAAAACTTTTTATCAAAGTTAAGTATTTTTTGTCCTGACAAAAGTTTTTTTCAATAATGTTACATTATGATTAGAATCAAACCTGAACATGATGTTACAAAGAGAAATGTTGGAGTCTTTAGATTTGATCATTTATTTCAATTATCTGTTTTTAATATAATTCTATAATTTTAAATCAATGTTTCAGTTACGAACAGTAAAAGAAAAAAAATTAACAGAAATGAACAGTTATATTACATGTTGAAAAAAAAACACATGCAATGAACTGAACAGCAATAACAAATGAGAAAATAAAGCAGTAAAACAAATAAAATCGTTGTAATAAATAAAAGATTTCCTAAAAAATGATTTTCAAGTAATTTTTTTTTTGAACAATTAGGAACAAAAACTGGTGGTGCACTGGAGGTGTTTACTGTTTACTGGAGGTGTTGGTATTTGAAATGTGTGTGTGTGTGTGTGTGTGTGTGCATTTTGGATGTTTTTTGCATTGTTGGAAGTGTGCCACTTTATTTTCTGTCTATGTGATCTGCGTTGTTTCTTCGTTGTTTCTGATTTTAATGATGAATTTTGTATATTTACTATGCGGGGTCTCCAGGGACCCCGAAGATAAAGAGTGCTGGCATTTTTTTCATGCTAATATAAAGACAGACATCATTCCAAAATATTTTTTTGGTAGATCATGACAGTGTAAAGAGTTGTAGAAAGTTTCATACCATTTGGAAAAAGAGAACATTTTTTAAAAATTGACCAAAAGTCATTTGCGGGTCAAAAAGACCCCAAAGATAATAAGAGGGTTAAGACAGCATTGCTGAGTATTTTCTGCTTAAACCTGCAGTGAACCAAAGAAAGTCTCAAAAACACGCTTTGAAATCGCTGACGTCACAAACAACCTTGTGAACCAATCAGATTAACGTGTGATCATCAACCAGTGGATCTCTGAGCTGAGTGAGTGAGTGGAGGCGGGGCTCATTTGCATATTCATAGAACCTCGTATACTAAATGAGACAAAGGTGTCGAGTTACATTAAAGATATTTTAAAGCATGAAAAAAATGTAAGGAAAAAACTTCTAAATATGTCCTTTTGGTGATCAAAGATGAGTTTTAAGGGCTAAAATTGTATTTTAATCATTCAATCGACATGAAAGGCTGCAGTAGGTGGTGCAAGATGAAATTAACCAGAGATAATGAACTGGAAAAACTAAATTAATAACATGACATTGCAGGGAGAGCCGGAATTTAAAAGCTTAAAGTCGACGTTCTTCTCTATTTTTATTCATTAAAGCATTGGTCCATGAAATTAAATCAATCAAATTTGTGCTGTAGCTGAAAAATATTTGCATTCATTCAATATTCCCCTGGATTTAACCTCTTAGTGACTTCACATGATGACTTATTAATAGTCATCTTGCAATAATCCCATAATGGCCTCTCATTAATGATCAATCAAGTTGTGGCTGAGATAGAGATCACAGGTGTGTATCAAGGAGAAATTGCTGGAGTTCTCGCAACACGAAACCCCTTGGAGCCTCAAACCACGACTCGCCATTTCATCATCACAGCGAGCGCCACATTTACTGTCACTGCATCTGAGGATAAACTGGGTCACCTCTGAACTCTCCTGTCCCGAGACGTGCATCACTCTGCCTCTTGTGGTGAATTTCAAATGCTGTCAAATCAAATACTGTAAATAAGTGTAATTTAAATGCCGATGCCAAATCAACGGGAAAAGTACGTTTTGAATCAATAATGCTAAAAATGCACCGTCTTGCTCTGCTTTTACCTGCGGCACACAAATGTTTCTGGTACGATAAAGACCACCAGATACACACACATTTTATATACTATATTTGATTCCACATTAAAAGTTAGTTTCATTTGGAATCAATCCAACAGATTAAAACAAATCAGCACATTGTTATGGATTACTAGAGTTCTAAGGGGACAGGAAACATCAGCCTAGACTACAAGACACTAGAACACTAGCCAGCCTGTGTACTAGAGCCAGACCAATTTATCGGCAGGCCGATATTAGGCATTTTACACACTGTCGGTATCGGCAGTTATAATGGCCGATAAATGAATATTTCAGAAATAAAATAAAAGCGGACGAAACACGCTTCAACCATGTCATGAGTGTTGGAGTTGTGTAGTTTGTCCACCAGAGGGCGCTCTACACCGTCCCTGTTGGCAACACTAACATCCTGCAACCTGCTGATCCAGGTTGCAGGTAGCTTATAAGGCAATGTAGGGACTAATTATCATTTTATTTATCAGAACTTTAATATATTTTGATGTTCCTCTGTTCTGTTGTGACAATAAAAGAAAGTTTCTTTTTAAAATGCATTATCATATTATTTTAGTTAAAACTAGGGCTGTCAAAACGATTAATCGCGATTAATCGCATCCAAAATAAAAGTTTGTGTTTACATAATATATGTGGGTGCACTGTGCATAATTATTATATATATATATATAAAATTTATATATATATAATAATTATATATATAATATATATATATATATATTATATAATATAATATATATTATATATATAATTAATATATATAATATATATAACATATATTATATATATAATTATATATATATATATATAAATTTAATATATATATATATATATATATATATATATATATAAATTTAATATATATATATATATATATATATATATATATATATATAATTAAACACAGTGCACCCACATATATTATGTAAACACAAACTTTTATTTTGGATGCGATTAATCGCGATTAATCGTTTAATGAAAATATTTCTTAAATATATACAAGCATGTGTGTGTATTTAATACACACACATGCTTGTATATATTTAAGAAATATTTTCATGTACATTCTATATATAGATTTATATATAATTTATATTATATATAAATATAAATATTTTATATATAAATAATATTTTTTCTTAAATATACATGCATTTGTGTTTTTTTTATATATATACAAAATAATTATACACAGTGCCCCCACATATATCATGTAAACACAAACTTTTATTTTGGATGCGATTAATCGCGATTAATCGTTTTGACAGCCCTAATTAAAACTCATTAATAACTACAAATAACTAATGTTAGGGAAATCTGTTCATGTTTTGTTCCGCATTTCTAGAAAAAATAAATAAATAAATAAATAAAAATATATAGGCCGATATATCGTAATATCGGATTTTAAAACCAACAAATATTTGTATCGGTATCGGCCTATCGTGTACATGACCAAGACTACCAAACACTAGCACACACACACACACACACTCACCGCCAGCCTGTGTACAGGACCAAGACTACCAAACGGCACCGTTTTAAAATCATGTCGTGTGAACTAGGCTTAAATGAACAGAAAAACACATAAAAACTGTTGACCCGGGGTAAATTACGAGCAAGTTTACCCGGAGTTTAGAAAGACTGATAAACATAGCACAAGGACAAATCAATAAAGGATTCATACTTTCAACTTAATAAAAGGTACAAGAAAGAACAATACTGTATTATCAATGACGGATGGAAACCCATACTGAACATGTGCGATTATCCACACTGTAAGACTTTCCCTCATTTCTTTTAAGTACACTTACGGCTTAAGCTGTTTTAATGAAGCGAGCGTATGTTTTTGGACATATGGTCAAATCTCTGTCCACCGACAGGACGAAAGAGAAGAGGGATCTGGAGGTTTTGATCAAAGCTATCCACCAAAACATGCTAATTTTCCTGGACGTATATAGTAGTAGATGATGATTTCACTGTTAAGTTAACATATTTTGCACTTAGAATATCCCTTTTGCATCAGACTTGTAATAGACCATATATCTTATTTGTTACAAACTATTTTAAATGTCATTTGTCATAACATTAAAAGCTTGCCTGTTAGTTGTGTTTACTATGCTTAATCATGCTCAACCATCTTCAAACAGATTTTGTGTTGTTTTCAGCAGATTGATGTGTTTGTGCTGGTATACTGACCTGCCACTGACCTGAATTACAGTAGAAGAGAGAGACTTTAATCCTGATTACACACACACTCCGTCATTCAATCCCCCCAACAAGCTGGAAAACACCAAACCATCAACAATAATCTCAGATCTCATCTGACGGTGTCATAGCCTACTTTTATAACAGCTTGCACACACAAACGGGCGAGTTTCATTATCCTGAGCTGAAAAAATTGAAATGATTTGGCACTAGCCTACACATAAAAACCTAAAAAAAATATGTATGCACCTTTTCTGATAATATTAGCATCACATATATATTTTTTTCTTTTAGCAATTCACAGTAAACTTCAAATGAGTCTTTGAGGCGTTGCAGTTTGCAGTAGAATGAGTATGAAAGTCTACTGAGTCTCAAACACAAAGTGAAACAGAGTAAGTTTACACGACAACGATGTAGCCTAGCCTTGTAGTCTTTCTACATTCTTAGATGAAAACTACAAAAACGCAAATGCAAGTGTTTTACGTGTTCAGTCGCCTAGTGTTATTTACAGCGTGACATCGCCCTCTACTGGCCTGGCAGCAGAACACAGCAAGATTTTTAGTCGTTTTCATCGATCCATGCGACCGGTACGCTTATTGTTTTGACTATGTTGTCATCTGTTTGTGATTTTATGTTCGCAAATGACAATTTTTCCATTTTTTGTAGCCTACATCGTTGTCGTGTAAACATGCCCTAATCAATGAACATCTGAATTCTTCTAAATTCTGGTATTCATGAGATTGATTTATGATTAACAAACACATGCATATAGTGAAAAGCAAGACTTTGGGGGATTATCGTGACGCATATTTCGCGGAATTCGCCCAGAAATATTATATAATTATTGCTTGTGAATGGCAAGAATTCAGGTTGGCAGAATCAACCTGAATTCTTGCCATTCACAAGCATTAATTGTATAATATTTCTGGGCGAATTCCGCGAAATATGTGTTCAGATGCATAAGTGCTGGTCAGAATTATTTGCACCCTTGGTAAATATGATCAAAAATAAATTTTATTTTTGATTTATTGTAAAAAAATAAATCTACTTTGTTTATCCTTTTGATATATATATATAAAGAGTTCAGATGCAAAAGCCTCTAAGTGCCATTTGAAATTTTCTTCTAAAATGATCATTTTTATCAAGCTTGTATATTTAAGTTCAGTAATTTCACTTAAATGGCAATGAAGATTACCTATTAATTGTCATTTAAGTGAAATTACTGAACTTAAATATACAAGCTTGATAAAAATGATCATTTTAGAAGAAAATTTCAAATGCCACTTAGAGGCTTTTGCATCTGAACTCTTCATATATATATATATATATATATATATATATATATATATATATATATATATATATATATATATATATATATATATATAGGGGAGAGCGGGGCATAACCTAACGCATTTTGTAAATAATTAGGCACTTTGAAAATAATTTTTGATATGTTTTAGCTTACCTCAAAGGCATCCAAGTTGTAGGTGTCTTTTTTCCACAGCATTTTCAATTTTGACATTGTTTGGTCAAACCGTTGTTGTCTGTCAGTCATACACTGGAGGTTAAGGAGGTCCTCCCTCGGTTCACCTCAAAGCAGAGAAGTCAAAATTAAACAAGATTTAATGACTCGTAAATGTAAGTACACACGGGTGGCCTAAAACACGAAACTAGCGGTTTGTGTGAGAAAACGAACAGTATTTATATCGTTTTTACCTCTTGTTTAACGATGTCCAAGCGAACCGAACTGAACCGTTTCCAACGTTACGCCGGAAGTGATCTCTCGCGTCTACGCCATGCATTGTTTACACAGAGATTCGGAAGTTTTACCTTTCACTAAACATATTTAGATATATGGAAAGCGTCATTCCCGTATATCTAAATATGTTTAGTCCACTTTAGATTTATTTTTTACAGCCATCTTTGATCATATTAACCAAATAAGTCTGTCCAGCACTGTAGTGGCCACTGGATTGTCTCCCCTTCATTCAAAATGACTTTCTGATAATCGCAATAGTGACCTCAAGTGGTGATTGGATCACACGTCCCATCTCTGAGTCTGAACTGTGCACTCATACTCTGGGTACAACTTTCTATTATTACAATTTAGAAGTAAAAAGTTGTGTTTCAATAGCATGTGGGCTGCTTTCACCATGGAAAATAATGCAGACTTATGTTTGGGCACGGATGTCTCAAATTCACCATATTTTTCAATTTTTATTTTATTTTTGCTAAATCGTTTTAAATTATCGTCATATTTTACAAGTTGCCCAATTCGTGTGAACTAATGATGGGCATAGAATGCAATACTCTCCCACCAAAACGTTGTTCCACAAGACAATTTTACTGAAAAAAATAAA
>CM075865.1:3128342-3373342 GCA_038021265.1 Cyprinella venusta
GTCCTTCAGGACCGTAGCGAGATATCGCTCTTAGTAAATGATTCAACGTGACTCTTCCTCCACTAACACACAAGTAAATGGCATGAGATTAAGTACAAGGATGACTATTTACATTTCTGGGTGAACAATCCCTTTACTAAAGTTCAAAAGGACAAAACGTTTTTTGCCGTAACATTACATTTCTGCCACACTCAATCCTAAGTCTGGTAATTGCTGTTAATGGGACTGCAGAGAATCTTTCTGCACTGGTTTTGTTGCTTCAGATAAGGTCTTTGACTAAGACACCAACACGGTAACAATTTAACAGGCCAAAATGAAATCAACCATCGGACAAACACAGAGGCTTATTCAATGAAATGAAATCAGACGTCCATTTGTTGCATTAAATAGATCACAATCCTGATTCAAACACCCATTTAATCGTATTCCTACATGACAGTGATTTGGCTGTGTCTATTAAACTTTTGGTTTGAAACATTCAGAGAGAGCAGATGTCATGTTTGGGTATGAAACGGCCTTTTCAACCACACAGTATCATCATTTCTGTGATACAATAATTCACAGAAGAACTGGGATAAAAGTTTATAGTTCAGATATGAACACTGATGTCTATGTCAGCGATCAAAATAGAGCGAATCACCTTTAGAAAGTAAGGCAAAGCTTCAAAAGATGTTTAAAGTACACCGTTACACCAGTAGGTGGCGACAAGTGACTGTTAAAAATACGTATTCGCAGTTAAATCATTTATTCAAGTCTTTATGAGTGTCATTCACTCATTCATTCAGGAGATGTTCAAAAACGCTGATTCATCCGGTAATAAAACAAGTGAAGTCGTTGAATCATTCGTTCAACACGATTTTAAACCCGTAAAAAAAATGACGGTCTTAGTTTATGATGTTACTACAGAAGAGGCGAGTTTCAAATAGGAAAAATATCGAAACTCTTCGGTCATTTTTTTTTTGAGAGAGATGCTAACGGTCTAATCAGATTCAATGATGTATGCTAAGCTATGCTAAAAGTGCTACCGCCTGAATGGATTCAAAAACGATAAAACTCAAATGTTTAAAGGAGTAGTTCACTTTTAAAATAACTTTTGCTGATAATTTACTCACCCCCATGTCATCCAAGATGTCCACGTCTTTCTTTCTTCAGTCGAAAAGAAATTAAGGTTTTTGATGAAAACATTCCAGGATTTTTCTCCATATAATGGACTTCAATGGGGACCAAACGGTTCAAGGTCCAAATGAGAGTTTCAGTGCAAACTGTTCAAATGTCTTTAAATGACACCAGACAATGAATAAGGGTCTTATCCTGCGAAACGATCGCTCATTTCAAAACTTGTTCCAAAAATGTAACAAAGGCGCGTTTGTAACGTCACATAATACGTAATTACGTTAAAAAGGTCACGGGCGACGTAGCCAGAAGTACAGAGTCAGTGTTTACAAGTTGAACGCATAGGTTGAACGTGCAAACTAACTCAAACGCCGTTTACAAAAAAAGGAATTAAAAGGCAAAACAACGATGTCGGACGATTTTGATTCTGTACTTCCGGCTACGTCGCCCGTGACCTTTTGAACGTAATTACGTATTACGTGACGTTACAAACGCGCCTCACAGAATAGAGCAAGGCTAGCATTTGTCCTTAGAAAAGTTACATTTTTGGAATAAGTTTTGAAATGAGCGATCGTTTCGCATGATAAGACCCTTATTCATCGTCTGGTGTCGTTTGAAGCTGCACTGAAACTGTTATTAACTGTCTTTTGGACCTTGAACCGTTTGGACCCCATTGAAGTCCATTATATAGAGAAAAATCCTGGAATGTTTTCATCAAAAACCTTAATTTCTATTCGACTGAAGAAAGAAAGACATGGACATCTTGGATGACGTGGGGGTGAGTAAATTATCAGCAAAAGTTTTTTCAAAAGTGAACTACTCCTTTAACTCTAGGGGAGTTGGATTTTTCCTTTAACGTTTTGTCAGAATCTCTAGAAAATTACATGTTATTTTGTTCAGTTGTCTATTCACAATCATGATTTCTATTTTGAACCCATACAAAATGTAATAATACGTCAATCCCACCAGGTCTCTCAAAGTTTGGGATCCACAACAATTTTATTAAAGAGTACCAGTATGTGTACTGCACTTGTTGCTGTGCAACCAATTGGTGAAATTTAAATAGTCAAGATGGTTGACGATTATATTGGCTTTTATCCGCAAACTAATCTGACGAACCCAAATTATTTTGGTTTTCGTCATGAGGGGGTCTGTAAACGATACAAATAAAATTGAAGTCTCTGAGATTTACAGAATTCAAACTTATTCAGAGCAGCAAAATTAGGAAGTTGATGAAGAAACTCGTCAGCATGTTGTGACAATGACTAAAGTGTGTGAGTAATCAGCTTACCTGAAACAGTGAGATTGCACAAATAGTTACGAGAATCACTATCCTAACGTCTACTTTGGGAGCAAGTCTTCTCCTGTAGTAGGTGTAGTAGTGGCTGTAATATTCCTCCGGGTGGTCCAGCATGTAGTCATAATCCTTACGTAACTCTTCATCCTGAAAATCACAATATTACAGATCTTACAGTTTATTTAGCTGTTATGACTAGTGTTGCTTTCCTCAACAAAAATTATGACTAAATATAGTCGTCAACGAACCTTTATCACGTGACGAAAACGAGACGAGACGTAACGCAAATGCTGGTCGTGTGACGATGACTATAACGAAATTAGGGATGGGCAACGATTAATCGCATCCAAAATAAAAGTTTGTGTTTACATAATATATGTGGGCGTAGTGTGTATAATTAATTTGTATATATAAATACACACACATGCATGTATATATTTAAGGAAAATGTGTTATTAATATGTCAAATATTTATATTTATATATAATATTAATTATGTATAAATATATATAAAGTATATACATGCAAATATTTCTTAAATATATACATGCATGTGTGTGTACTTACATATACAAATTAATTATACACACTACATACACATATATTATGTAAACACAAACTTTTAATTTGCTATCGATTAATCGTTGCCCATCCCTAAACGAAATGTATAATGCAATGTCGTTGACGAATAAAAACGAGACTAAATGTGGTTTACAAAAATAAAAACTATGCTAAAATGTTTCTTCATTTTCGTTGACCAACACGAGACGAGACAAAATGTTATTTAACGTTATTTCGTCTCGTTTAGCCTACTTGCATTATTATTATGCAAACGGAGTGTGTGAAACGGGCGTTAGCATAAACGACAACAAACAAAGTTAAGTCTGACACAGAGAAAGGGATTCGTCTTTGGGAGAAAAAGAAGAAATGACATTTGGAAAAACTTTCATTTCATCATGTGTGTATAGGCTACTTCTAACATGTTTGTTTGGTAAAATAAATATGTTGTAAATTCAATTCAGAGCATCTTCCTGTGTCTGGAATGGATGTATTCTTGAAGAGAAGATTGTTTGAAATGGGTTTGGCTGAAAGAAAATTTTGGTTTCGTCTATAGGCTAGCCTATATATTAGGCAGGCTACTTATATATTGACTGGGTTAAATAGAATTGCCTATTAAAGAGACTAAAATACAATTTTATTTGACTAAAACTAGACTATGTTTTTCGTCGACTAAAACTAGACTAGACTAAAAAGAGTATGAACGTGACTAAAACTAATAAAAACTAAAATGTCAGTTTGACACAAAGACTAGGCTAAAACTAAAATTAAAACAGGCCGCCAAAAACAACACTAGTAATGACTATAGACTATTTACTATGTCTTAAATCTTATAAGATCAACCACAAATTTCACATCAGGTTGAAGTTGGTCATAAGATTTGCTTCTGAAATTTCACTAATGTGACCACAACTTTACGAAGTTGCAGACTTTTGTTTTAAATGCATAGTTCACCCACAAATTTGAATGTCATTAATTACTCGACCTCATGTTGTTCCAAAACCGTAAGACTTGCATTCATTTTTCGAAACACAAATGAAGATCTTTTTGACGAAATCTGAGAGCTTTCTGTGCCTCATTGACAGTTACGCGACTACCACTTGAAGCTTCAAAAAACTTCATAAAGAGATCGTAAAACAAATTTAACGGTTTAGTCCAAATTTTCTGAAGAGAAACGATCGGTTTAAATGATGAACAGATTTCAGCCGTGGCAAACTGAAGCTCAAGCATGTTCGCTTCAAGACCAAACCTCATTGGTTCTTGAGGAAGAGGCTCATAATGAGAATGAACTTCATTGGTTCTCACGCTTAAGCTTCCCTGACAGCAAACTGACATTGAATCAACGTGGAAACGACGTCTCTTATGACATCGAAACAACGTTGATTTTGCTCATCGAATTAACGTTGAACCAACATCAGACGCGGCATTCTTCAAAGCTAAATGAAAATCGAAATTGGTTTGCTTTCATAACGTTGATTTCAAGTTGATTTTCCGTTAGTTTTGAAAGAATGACGCGTCTGACGTTGGTTAAACGTTAATTCGATGAGCAAAACAATGTCAGATCAACGTTGTTTCGATGTTATGTTTCCACGTCAGTTTGCTATCTGGGTTGCGTTTAGCTAGTATGCTTTAATATGAATAAAATTCTGTTCATCAAATAAAGTGACCACGTCTCTTAAGAAAATTTGGACTCAACTCATATGGAAAATTTAGGTTCTCTTTATTAACTTTTTGTAAGCGTCAATGTGGTAGTTGTGTAGTTGTCAATGGAGGGGCAGAAATCACTCAGATTTCATTAAAATATCTTAATTTGTGTTCCGAAGATGTAAAGTCTTACGGGTTTGTAATGAGAACAAGCTGAATGACGATGACAGGATTTTTATTTTTGAGTGAACTATCCCTTTAATGCGCATTCTGACTATTATGAGACTTCCAACTCAACTACATTTGACGCGCAATCGGAATGAAGATGTTGATTTCTCACGCGCAAATTCAAAACGACTACACGGAAACAGGCGCTTGTATTCGGGGTTCACGTTACCTTGAGTGTCTCGTAAGCGGTAGCGACGAGCAGAAACTTTTGTTGCGCGGTCTCGCGAGTGTCTCCGGTCTCACCGGGCTGGTACCGGTCCGGGTGGTATTTTCGGGCCAGCTGGCGGTACGCGCGACCGATCTCCGCTTTACTGGACTCACGTGAAACCCCAAGCACGTCATAGCAACTCTGAGTCCCGCAATACAGGCCCTCGATGAGCGCGGTGACCGAAGAAAACCCCCAAATAAACACAAAACAGATCCATAAAGTGAGTCTCAGCTCCACGGACGCGGCCATGTCAGCATTCTGATGCTGCGTCGCACTCTGATGACGCAACTTACATGTGTTTTTTACTGTCTATGGTTGAACACTGTGCAAAAATCTTTTCCAATATCGTGTCAAATTACTAGTCAAGTCGCTCCCTTTCCAATGTTGACTACTCTAATCTAGCTTTTCAAATAATATTTCAAATATTATTAGATTAATTCTTAATTAAACTCAGATATCTTTGACTAATAAAGTTAGTGACCAAGAATGGAAAGACTTTTGGTTTCTTAAAATAAAAATAAATCTTCTGGGAGGGTTTCTTTCTTTTTTATAACTGTCTGGAACTTTACTCTATGAACTTTCGGTTTAATGACAGTATCCCCCCCCACACACACACACACGCACACACCACCACCACCACCACCCACCTCCCACCTGGTCTCACAGAATTCCGTGAAATTAACACAGACTCTTAACTCTGCTTCTTTTGATCATCTATGAAGAAACAATTACTCACTTATTTCGAAATAGTGTAGTGTTTATTGCGCAAAATGTATCCATAAACTTCTGTATTAGCCTTCTGGGTAATGCTTTAAATTACAGCCCGGAAAGTACCTACTGCGTAAAGCGATTTCACAACGTAACCTTCGGTAATTATAGTGTAGCTATATGACGTACTTAAAATAAGGGAACAATGTTTTAAGTCTGGGGAATAAAGGGGTAACAACCAGGAGAAATTAAAAAAAACTATATATTTATACTGTAAGTATTATAGAACTAAGGGGTATTTATTCTACTATTATGATACAACAATCTAACATTTGGGAGCAATTTAGCAAGAACATAGCCTACCATTTTGAAATAATGGTGAACCAGTACGCACTGTATCACTCTTAGAAGGAAAGGTTCTATATAGAACCTTAAAAGGTTCTAAAGCGCTACGTATTTGGAACCCCATATGCAATGCATGTGATATGGTGGTTAAAAATATCACACGAAGAGTGACATTTCAGTTTTTATCCTCCAAAAATCAGCATGATTAAAATGTGATATTAAGTTACTACAACAGTTTAATAAACAATAATTTAATAACAACTACAAAATGTTGCAGAATAATGTAATATATAAACGAATAAGCCTTTAAAGAACCTTTGTGCTAAAAGTGTTCTTTCTTGTCATTATTGAACCTTTTATAGCATAAAATGTCCTTTGGAGTTGAGTAAAGAACCCTATGCTATACATAGAACCTTTTTTTCTAAGAGTGATAGGCTTTATAAAAATTACAGAGTATATATGCATTTATAAAGTAATCTTTTTAACAAAAGTGCACTGAAAACGAAAATTATAGCAACTTTTGCTTAAAAAAGATTTGTTTCATGCTTGTTGTTACCCTCTTTTGTTCCATGTTTTTTTTCATATTAAGCTTATAATTACTTAATTACTTATTCTGTGCATTGTACATTGTTAGTTGGTGTTACACAGAAAATAACTCTTAAATTTACTTAGCTTGAAAGATATTAGACACAGCTCAAAAAAGCATATTTAGTTATCAAATGCCTATATGTATTGCTTTTAAAAATAAATCCAAATTAGTGCCCCATAACAACTCTAAAAAGCCTGTGCTTTTCTTTTTTTTTAATGCTCTAATATTGATTCCCCTTTTCTTAATTGTGAAAGTGACGTTTTTTTAATGAGCATTCCTTAATTTTTGCTAGATTTCCCTGCCAGTGAAATAAAAAAAATATTTATATATAAAAAAATGAATAAGCAGATATACAAGCATCCCGGGCCGTCATACAACTGACGCTTTACCTTTAACGTCAGTTAGGTGACGGGTTAGGTTTAGGGGTAGATTTAGGTCTGGGGTAGAGTTAGGATCCCATAACCTCATCTACCGACGTTTAAGGGGGCCCTAAAAAGGCGAATATTGACGTATGGTCAAAAGACGTCCCAATACGTCAGTTATATTACATCTTGGGATGAGACTATTTCTTTAAAACTAAAGCTCGGGCAAGACCTTCCCCTTTATTTGATTGCATAACTTTGTCTTTACATGTTTCCATGCTGCCAGTAGCTCTCCTCTATACATGCTGATCCTGCTTACTGTGCGCAGAAGTTTGTCCTCCGCTGTCATGAGTCCCAGAAGAAGCACTAGTCTTTTCCTTTTGCTTGTTCTGCTGAACCTGAACCTGAACCTGCAGTGTGTGTCAGGAGGGAAGATCCTCGTCTGGCCTGCCGAATTCAGCCACTGGCTCAATGTAAAAGTCATCATAGACGAATTGATCGAAAGAGGACACAACATCACAGTGGTCACCCACACGGCCACACCGTCTGTCAAAACCACTCCATCCGAGGGCTACAATGTGGAGATTATACCGGTTCCTGAGACAAAGCAGGAGATCCTGGAGAACTTGGAAAGGATGCTGAAATACTGGAGTCATGAGTTACCGAATGACAACATCATCAAGGCTTCACTGAAGATCAAGGAGATTGTTGACATCAGCACAGAGCAGAATCAAGCCATGTGCTCTCGACTCTTTGCCAGAGAAGATCTCCTCGAGAAGTGGAGAGAAGAGAAGTTTGACGCATTACTGGCCGACCCGGTGTTCATGTGTGGGGAGCTGCTGGCGCAGAAGTTGAACTTACCTTTTATTTTCAGTCTGAGGTTTTCCTTTGGTAACACGGTGGAGAGACTTTGCGCAAAACTGCCGGCTCCGCCATCCTACGTCCCTTGCATCGTCTCGGAGAATACAGATGAGATGGATTTCCTGCAGAGACTGAAAAATGTTCTCTCCTATGCTGGACAGGATTTTTTGTTTCATCTACTCACTAAATCAAAGTGGGATCACTTTTATTCAGAAATCCTGGGTAAGTAAGAACGCTTGCTTTTCATTTCTGTGGCTGGACTGCATTGCCTTTGCATTGATAGAATAAGTTGCCTCTTCATAAATGTTTTATCAGATAATTTGCCTCAGTGTAAGATTCATGTATTTGTATCGCATGTAAAATTCCCATTCGTTTTGATTACAGTTTTTACAAATAACCGAATGTGACCAATAATTGAGAATAGTTCAGAAGCAAATTTAGGAACCGATTGCTTTCAAAAATGAAACCTAATCAAAAACAATTAGATCTAAAAGACTTAATTCTGTCCTTCCTTTTTAATGCTCTGAAAGTGATTCCTCTTATCCTAATTGTGTTAGTGAAGTCATGTTTTTTTTAATGAGCATTATTTAAATTTTGTTCGATTTCGCCAGTAAAATATAATAAATAAAAAAGAAACAGGAGATATCTGTAGGCTAATTGTATTAACAAACAAAAGTGTTTTAAATACTCAATCAGGTTTATATCAATAAATTGAATTTAATTCTCATTCATTTTAACGGAATAGCCTATATTGGTTATTTCTCAGCTAGCCATATTTTAACCAAGTTCATTCTAAATGTATTTGTTTTCACAATGCTGATTCTAAACAAGTTGGCTGCATTTTGAAACTACGATTTTTTAGATTAAATAAAATAGATGCAAATAATTATAATAAACAGACAAACAAGCATCACATTATGTTTGGTTTACAATAAAACCGGTAGTCCAAATACATAACTCTTAAATTTGTGCCACAATATTGTTTTGTGTAGGTTTATTTTGAATTAGACACTGATAATTGCCCAGGTAAAATCGATATACATGACCGCTTGCCGCTACTGAGAGGCAGTGAGGATGAAGGAAAACACACATGTGATCCTGCACTTCACCGACAAGCTCCTCCCTCTCTACAAACTCATGTAAAATGATTGACAGGCAGAAAGTGTTCTCTGATTGGTTAAAAAAAAAAGCTCAGGCCACTCTTTCATTGCTGTTTCATTGCTGTTCAGTGTATAAAGGGCAACTATATATTCCAACATGACATCATGACTTTTGCGTAAACATACACGCCACTTTCGAGTCAAGTGGCGTATTATTTATACGCATTTTGAGCTATTCGCGTGTATCCGCGTGTATGCGTGTATGTTTACGCCATTAACGTCCGCGTCATCCCGCGTGTCAGAACACGCGCGTCAAATGTCCAGTCATAAATGCCATTAACCCCAGTGACGGTTAAGTTTAGGGATAGGGTTGAGGTAAGTCATATCTTTTTTTTCAATAGGATGGTAAGGAAACAGTCATAAATGCTATTAACCCCAGTGACGGTTAAGTTTAGGGACAGGGTTGAGGTAAGTCCTATATTTATATAACGTTAAGTCAACGGCGTTCATAAACACGCTGAAAAGTGATTATGCGTCTTGATAACACGCCAAAAATGCAAATACGAATTGGCGTGTCATACACACGCTACTTAGAGTCATTAGGGATATAAAACCGGGATTAAACACAGGGAATTAAAATGAGCTTAAAGAACCAAAACTTCACTATGTGACACAATTCGGCATTTCAGGTCAAAACTTTAACCTAGGTAATAAACTTGCATTTATTAACAGAATAATGCGTCTTTCGGAAAGAACAGTGTAGCCGGAACTACTTGTACGTCTATGACGAGTCACGCAGGTACTGCGGCAGCGATCCGAACCAGTGTAAAATAGTCCCAATGTAAACACTTATGGTGTACCATAATGCAGTGTTTCCCAACCCTGTTCCTGGCGGGACACCAACACTGCGTGTATTCTTTTTCTCCCTAATCAGACCACACCTGATTCAACTCATTAACCCATGTTATTATGAGCTGATGAGTTGAATTAAGTGTGTTTGATAAGGGAGACAAAGAATACGCGCAGTGTTGGTGTGCCGCCAGGAACAGGGTTGGGAAACACTGGCATAACTTACATGTTTCCATGCTGCCAGTAGTTCTCCTCCACATGCTGATCCTGCTTACTGTGCGCAGAAGTTTGTCCTCCGCTGTCATGAGTCCCAGAAGAAGCACTAGTCTTTTCCTTTTGCTTGTTCTGCTGAACCTGAACCTGCCGTGTGTGTCAGGAGGGAAGATCCTCGTCTGGCCTGCCGAATTCAGCCACTGGCTCAATGTAAAAGTCATCATAGACGAATTGATCGAAAGAGGACACAACATCACAGTGGTCACCCACACGGCCACACCGTCTGTCAAAACCACTCCATCCGAGGGCTACAATGTGGAGATTATACAGGTTCCTCACACAAAGCAGGAGATCCTGGAGAACTTGGAAAGGATGCTGAAATACTGGACTCATGAGTTACCGAATGACAACATCATCAAGGCTTCACTGAAGATCAAGGAGATAGTTGACATCAGCACAGAGCAGAATCAAGCCGTGTGCTCTCGACTCTTTGCCAGAGAAGATCTCCTCGAGAAGTGGAGAGAAGAGAAGTTTGACGCATTACTGGCCGACCCGTTGTTCATGTGTGGGGAGCTGCTGGCGCAGAAGTTGAACTTACCCTTTATTCTCAGTCTGAGGTTTTCCTTTGGTAACACATTTGAGAGACTTTGCGGAAAACTGCCGGCTCCGCCATCCTACGTCCCTTCCATCGGCTCGGAGAATACAGATGAGATGGATTTCCTGCAGAGACTGAAAAATGTTCTCTCCTATGCTGGAAATGATTTTGTGTTTCATCTAGTCTCTAAATCAAAGTGGGATCACTTTTATTCAGAAATCCTGGGTAAGTAAGAACGCTTGCTTTTTATTTCTGTGGCTGGACTGCATTGCCTTTGCATTGATAGAATAAGTTGCCTCTTCATAAATGTTTTATTTGCCTCAGTGTAAGATTCATGTATTTGTATCGCATGTAAAATTCCCATTCGTTTTGATTACAGTTTTTACAAATAACCGAATGTGACCAATAATTGAGAATAGTTCAGAAGCAAATTTAGGAACCGATTGCTTTCAAAAATGAAACCTAATCAAAAACAATTAGATCTAAAAGACTTAATTCTGTCCTTCCTTTTTAATGCTCTGAAAGTGATTCCTCTTATCCTAATTGTGTTAGTAAAGTCATGTTTTTTAATGAGCATTATTTAAATTTTGTTCGATTTCGCCAGTAAAATATAATAAATAAAAAAGAAACAGGAGATATCTGTAGGCTAATTGTATTAACAAACAAAAGTGTTTTAAATACTCAATCAGGTTTATATCAATAAATTGAATTTAATTCAATCTCATTCATTTTAACGGAATAGCCTATTGGTTAGGCTATTTCTCAGCTAGCCATATTTTAACCAAGTTCATTCTAAATGTAATTGTTTTCACAATGCTGATTCTAAACAAGTTGGCTGCATTTTGAAACTACGATTTTTTAGATTAAATAAAATAGATGCAAATAATTATAATAAACAGATAAACAAGCATCACATTATGTTTGGTTTACAATAAAACCGTGTAGTCCAAATACATAACTCTTAAATTTGTGCCGCAATATTGTTTTGTGTAGGTTTATTTTGAATTAGACACTGATAATTGCCCAGGTAAAATCGATATACATGACCGCTTGCCGCTACTGAGAGGCAGTGAGGATGAAGGAAAACACACATGTGATCCTGCACTTCACCGACAAGCTCCTCCCTCTCTACAAACTCATGTAAAATGATTGACAGGCAGAAAGTGTTCTCTGATTGGTTAAAAAAAAAGCTCAGGCCACTCTTTCATTGCTGTTTCATTGCTGTTCAGTGTATAAAGGGCAACTATATATTCCATGAAATGCCATAGGCTATTTAGAGTCATTAGGGATATAAAACCGGGATTAAACACAGGGAATTAAAATGAGCTTGAAGAACCAAAACTTCACTATGTGACACAATTCGGCATTTCAGGTCAAAACTTTAACCTAGGTAATAAACTTGCATTTATTAACAGAATAATGCGTCTTTCGGAAAGAACCGTGTAGCCGGAACTACTTGTACGTCTATGACGAGTCACGCAGGTACTGCGGCAGCGATCCGAACCAGTGTAAAATAGTCCCAATGTAAACACTTATTATAGGTGTACCATAATGGTTCAGGATTAGACAAAAACACGGATTGGAAAATGGATTCATGATGGACTCACTCATTATATACGTTTGGTAAATTTTGAACAGAAAAAAATTAAGGACATTTTATTTAATGCTCATTGCTCAAACCTTCAAAATATGCCGCGACCCCCACAGAGCTCGCTGAGGCCCCCTTGTGGGCCGCGACCCCCCTGTTGGGAACCGATGGATTAAACTGCCAATCACTTCTTTAATTCAACAGGTTCACCTTCATTGTCAAATTTGATTTTGATTTGACATGGAGTTGATCTTGGTTTGCAGCGAGTCATATCAAATCTCTCCAAAAATTTTGAAATGTATCTTTCCTGATTCATTTTTACTTTGTTCTTGAGTGAAGTCAATGCCTAAGAAATGTCGACGTTTTCCCAGATCTTTTACTTTGAATTTAATTCCCAACATTTCCTTCACATCTCTGAGTATTTGATCATTACTCGCTGCGATAATAAGATCGTCAAGCCAAATAATCAGTATGATTCGGTCTTCATCAATTTGTTTACTAAACACAATGATCTGCTGATCTCTCTGAACAAAATCATTTTCAATTAAAAAAATCATTCAACATCTTTCATTTTATTTAGGCGTATTTCAAACCCCTGAAAGGTTCTATACGGTGTTCCTCTGGGTTCTATATAGAACCCTGGGTTTCCATACTTGGCCAAAACTTTTTACCAAAAAAAAATGGTTCTATATAGAACCATTTTGGAGTTCCATATATGAAGCGGGGGATGGAACCATTTTTTGGTTCTAAATAGAACCATTTCTCCTAAGAGTGTATTTCTTTAAAACTAAAGCTCGGGCAAGACCTTCCCCTTTATTTGATTGCATAACTTACATGTTTCCATGCTGCCAGTAGCTCCTCCTCCACATGCTGATCCTGCTTACTGTGCGCAGAAGTTTGTCCTCCGCTGTCATGAGTCCCAGAAGAAGCACTAGTCTTTTCCTTTTGCTTGTTCTGCTGAACCTGAACCTGCCGTGTGTGTCAGGAGGGAAGATCCTCGTCTGGCCTGCCGAATTCAGCCACTGGCTCAATGTAAAAGTCATCATAGACGAATTGATCGACAGAGGACACAACATCACAGTGGTCACCCACACGGCCACACCGTCTGTCAAAACCACTCCATCCGAGGGCTACAATGTGGAGATTATACAGGTTCCTCACACAAAGCAGGAGATCCTGGAGAACATGGAAAGGATGCTGAAATACTGGACTCATGAGCTACCGAATGACAACATCATCAAGGCTTCACTGAAGATCAAGGAGATGGTTGACATCGGCTCAGAGCAGAATCAAGCCGTGTGCTCTCGACTCTTTGCCAGAGAAGATCTCCTCGAGAAGTGGAGAGAAGAGAAGTTTGACGCATTACTGGCCGACCCGTTGTTCATGTGTGGGGAGCTGCTGGCAGAGAAGTTGAACTTACCTTTTATTTTCAGTCTGAGGTTTTCCTTTGGTAACACATTTGAGAGACTTTGCGCACAACTGCCGGCTCCGCCATCCTACGTCCCTTCCATCGGCTCGGAGAATACAGATGAGATGGATTTCCTGCAGAGACTGAAAAATGTTCTCTCCTATGCTGGACAGGATTTTTTGTTTCATCTAGTCTCTAAATCAAAGTGGGATCACTTTTATTCAGAAATCCTGGGTAAGTAAGACGCTTCATTTCATTTCTGTGGCTGGACTTTGCCTTTGCGTTGATAGAATAAGTTGCCTCTTAAATATTTTATCAGATAATTTGCCTCAATTCATGTAGTATTTGTATCGCATGTAAAATTTCCATCCATTTGGAATACATATAACCGAACGTGACCAATAATTGCGAATAGTTCAGAAGCAAATTTAGGAACCGATTGCTTTCAAAAATGAAACCTAATCAAATACCGAAACAATTATTAGATCTAAAAGACTTAATTCTGTCCTTCCTTTTTAATGCAATGAAAGTGATTCCTCTTCTCTTAATTGTGTTTGTAAAGTCATGTTTTTTTAATGAGCCTTATTTAAATTTTGTTAGATTTCTCCGCCAGTAAAATAAATAAATGAAACAAGAAACGGGTGAAATCTGTTTCACCCGTTTCAATCTCATTCATTTTAACAGAGTATTGGTTATTTCTCAGCTAGACATATTTTAACCATACTCGTTCTAAATTTAATTGTTTTAACAATGCTGATTCTAAACATTTTAAATACGATTTTTAAGATTAAATAAATTAGATGCAAATAGTTAATAAACAGACAAACAAGCATCACATTATGTTTGGTATTACAATAAAGCCGTGTAATCCAAATGGGTACATAACTCTTAAATTTGTGCCACAATATTGTTTTGTGTAGGTTTATTTTGAACTAGACAGACACAATTGCCCGGGTAAAATCGATATACATGTTGGCAGATAGCTTGGCCCTTTTCAGAGGCAGTTACAATGAAGGAAAACACACATGTTGTGATCCTTGCACTTCACCGACAAGCTCCTCCCTCTCTACAAACTCATGTAAAATGATTGACAGGCAGAAAGTGTTCTCTGATTGGTCAAAAAAAAGCTCAGGCCACTCTTTCATTGCTGTTTACAGGCCCTACATCAGTTCAGCGTATAAAGGGCAACTATACATTCCATGAAATGACATATTTACAGTCGTTAAGGATATAAAACTGGGATTAAACACAGGGAATTAAAATGAGCTTGAAGAACCAAAACTTACACAATTCGTCATTTCAGGTCAAAACTAGCCTAACCAATGTTATTTATAAAAAAACAAAATACTAATATTTTGTTGGCGTTAGACTGTATTTGATCTGAGATCAGTTATTGTGACACAATCCTCCACATAAAAAGTTGGAAACACAGGATTTTCCTTTCTTGAGCCGCGCCTCTTATTCCTGTGTTCTGAATCAGTGTCATGTTGCACTTGAGAATACAACCAGGATATGTTTACAAATGGTCTTAAACATGAACAAACATGAAAAATGTAACAAATTCTGGTTGACCAATTCAACCTTTGCCCTCTGGCAACTTTCAAAAGTGTTTTATTATATTCTATAGACTAGTCAAAGTCCTATCTGACCAATCAGCAATTGAACAACATGAGTTAGAGGCTTGTATAGAGTCCCTTTGAATAGCTTACCTTATCCTTATAAAAAAAACTTCATTGTCATTCTGAATAGCCTCTACCTTTACACACAATACAAGAAACATAAAACCACTGATAATGTGCATGTCATGTAATTTCAACCTCAAGTGCACTGGAGTAGTACAACTACAATATATTATCAGAAGATTATATGGGCAGTTCCCTCCATTTGATGCCTTATGCACTTTGAAATCTTTCCTTTTCAAAGCCATCAAGAGCATTAATTTATTCCATGTCTCCACCTCTGCACTACATTTCCCATCATCCTCTCTGACTCTCACCTGCACACACTCCATAATCATCCGTACCTGCCAGCAATCACCCTCATGCACGCAGTGCCAGGTAGGACCTAGGAATGGGATGGAGCATAGCATAATTATAAAAGTAGGAATAAATAAGTAGATAGCAAAAGTTGGTGCCAATATGCACACAGGATGCAAAGTACCAAAAAACTGAAGAAGATTCGCCTTCATCTGCTTCACACTGTTTTCCATGGAGGTTTGGATGAGCCTTTGCGTTGTAGGATGCTGTGGGATGTGCATGGCTACACATTAGAGCAGTGTTTCCCAACCCTGTTCCTGGCGGGACACCAACACTGCGTGTATTCTTTGTCTCCCTAATCACACCACACCTGATTCAACTCATTAACCCATGTTATTATGAGCTGATGAGTTGAATTAAGTGTGTTTGATAAGGGAGACAAAGAATACGCGCAGTGTTGGTGTGCCGCCAGGAACAGGGTTGGGAAACACTGCATTAGAGCAATATATTCTCTGCTCTCCTACTCAGCAGGACCACTCCCGAAAGACTCCGCTCCAGTCCTGGCCAAATCAGAATCCAATCCCAACCAATCTAGACTCCACACTCGTTCAAACCAATTCAGAATGCACTCCAGAGTTTGCTCATGAGTCTGTCCAGGAGTTCACTCCAGTCTTAGAGTCAGTTCGAGAATTTCACCAGACCAACAGTCCGTTCCAGTGAGAGAGATACCTGAGTCCGTTCCAGTGAGAGAGATACCTGAGTCCGTTCCAGTGAGAAAGATACCTGAGTCCGTTCCAGTGAGAGAGATACCTGAGTCCGTTCCAGTGAGAAAGATACCTGAGTCCGTTCCAGTGAGAGAGATACCTGAGTCCGTTCCAGTGAGAGAGATACCTGAGTCCGTTCCAGTGAGAGAGATACCTGAGTCCGTTCCAGTGAGAGAGATACCTGAGTCCGTTCCAGTGAGAGAGATACCTGAGTCCGTTCCAGTGAGAGAGATACCTGAGTCCGTTCCAGTGAGAGAGATACCTGAGTCCGTTCCAGTGAGAGAGATACCTGAGTCCGTTCCAGTGAGAGAAATACCTGAGTCCGTTCCAGTGAGAGAGATTCCCGAGTCCGTTCCAGTGAGAGAGATACCTGAGTCCGTTCCAGTGAGAGAGATTCCCGAGTCCGTTCCAGTGAGAGAGATACCTGAGTCTGTTCCAGTGAGAGAGATACCTGAGTCCGTTCCAGTGAGAAAGATACCTGAGTCCGTTCCAGTGAGAGAAATACCTGAGTCCGTTCCAGTGAGAGAGATTCCCGAGTCCGTTCCAGTGAGAGAGATACCTGAGTCCGTTCCAGTGAGAGAGATACCCGAGTCCGTTCCAGTGAGAAAGATACCTGAGTCCGTTCCAGTGAGAGAGATACCTGAGTCCGTTCCAGTGAGAGAAATACCTGAGTCCGTTCCAGTGAGAGAGATACCTGAGTCTGTTCCAGTGAGAGAGATACCTGAGTCCGTTCCAGTGAGAGAGATTCCCGAGTCCGTTCCAGTGAGAGAGATACCTGAGTCTGTTCCAGTGAGAGAGATACCTGAGTCCGTTCCAGTGAGAAAGATACCTGAGTCCGTTCCAGTGAGAGAGATACCTGAGTCCGTTCCAGTGAGAGAAATACCTGAGTCCGTTCCAGTGAGAGAGATACCTGAGTCTGTTCCAGTGAGAGAGATACCTGAGTCCGTTCCAGTGAGAGAGATTCCCGAGTCCGTTCCAGTGAGAGAGATTCCCGAGTCTGTTCCAGTGAGAGAGATACCTGAGTCCGTTCCAGTGAGAGCAATTCCCGAGTCCGTTCCAGTGAGAGAGATACCTGAGTCCGTTCCAGTGAGAGAGAACTGCACTTAGGTGAACTGAGTGCTTTTTAATAAACTTAAGTAGGCTTAAGTATATCATTACATATAATTTCATAGGCTTATTACTTATTTTATCTTTGTAATATTTGTGGTTAACTGAAATATACTTTAAAGTCATTTCTATTGAAACTTTAGTCACATATTAGAATTTATTTGTATTTCCATATTTCTATTGTGATGATGAGTTGCAATTCAGTACATTTAAAATATATTAACTTTAAATGTAATAACACACTATAGACCATTTCAAAAGATGTAAACAACACTGGTCCAGAAGCACTTCCTGTTTCAGTTTGTAACTGTTTTCTTTATTTCACATGTAAAGAAAACTTTTTAAAGATGTTTGTTTAACTTTTGATTCAGTTTTAAATGTTCTGTTGGTTGTATTTTATCCCAGCTTTTATGTAGTGTTAAAAAACTGAAACAGGAAGTGCTTCTGGGCCAGTGTTGTTTACATCTTTTGAAATGGTCTATAGTTAAAATTATGCATTATGTTACTTTATGTTAGTTGACAATGACATCAAAATACGTGTAGGCTACTTCAAAGCATGAACAATGATTATTAAAACGTGATTTAAAATGTACTTTAAAGTAAAACGTTTTGACATTAAAAGTGCACTTTTTAAAAACAATCAACAGTGTACATTCTCTCGTTATGTAGCCTACGCTTAACCTTTTATTTTATTGACATTGTCGGCAAGTGCAGTTATGTAATACATTTAAAAGGCATGCAGGCTCTTCTTATTCACACGTGAAAGTAGTGTTGGTTTTTCTGCGAGTCTCTCCTGAGTCCTGACTACTACGTGACGTCACTTTCCTCCAAAGTCCTCCGCCCTTAACACTAAAACCTTTTTACTGCATACCTCTTCCTTATTAATCCACATGCTACGTGGAAAAGGTTTTTATCTGCTGCGTCTTCACATGTGTTTCTGCCATGCGCTGTTTGGGAAAGTCATGCACGCTTTTCGTAATCATATTGACTGACGTGAGCTTTACGCACGGTGGAAATGTGCTCGTGCTCCCGGGAGAATACAGCCATTGGCACAACATGCGCAACATCGTGGACGAGCTTTTGAACCGCAATCACAGTGTGACCGTTCTGGTGAACACGGGCTCGCCGTCCATAAACTTCACAGCGCAGGAGAGCTTTCAGTTCCTGGTGTTTGACGTGCCTCTGAAGGCGGACGAGGTGCACAGTTTGAGCGAACAGCTGCTCAACATCTGGATGCAGTACCCCACACCAAGCATGGTCACAATTGGTCTCCAGATCGTGGAGTTAACGGGGAAAATGCTCGAATTTCAACGCGTCGTGTGCGACTCCATGTTGCGTAATGACGCGCTCATCGCGCGCTTGAGGGATTTAAAGTTTGACGTGCTCTTATATGATCCCATGTTCCTGTGCAGTGACTTGCTGGCGGAGATTCTGGACCTGCCATTCGTCCTTTCTCTGCGGTTATCACTGGGGTTTTCCATGGAGAGGATGTGTGGACAGATGCCCTCACCGCCCTCCTATGTACCGGTTCCTCCGACGGTGATGACAGATCGCATGTGCTTCATGGAAAGAGTGAAAAATATGATAAGGAATGTTGTTTATTCCGTCATGTTTTGGTTGGCCTCGATGAGATTGGATAATTACTACAGTGAAATATTAGGTAAGGACTGACGAAAGAATTCATGAACACCTTTATAGGCCATTGTGGAAAATGTAGTTTAGTTAAAATAAGTTTACGCCACTGGAAAAACATCTCACAATTCTGACTTTTTCTCTCACACGTTAGGCTTTTAGTGAGATGGAAACTTGCAATTGTGAGGGAAAATCAAAATGTCCACTGGAGCATGCTGTCTGCTTTTTGACATTTATTCCCAGTATTATTGATATCATGGATGATGGATGGAGATTTACATTACATATTTACATAGTGATTGGCAAAGCAACATTGTCCAAACTTGTGTCTAATGATGTACAGTATGTGGTATATGTTCTTGTACTATGCATACTGTATATTAGTCCCTTTTAAATGACAAGAAAACCTCTTATATTTTTATATTTACATTATCATTTTTGCCCCCCAGATACCAGATTATTCAAATTAACCCTTTGTAGTGAAGGGACATTTAATTTTTTGCTGTTCAAAAAAAAAATTCTTGATAAAATTTCCAGGCTTTATGGCCAAAGGAGTCCAAAAATATGAGACCAGTTTCATGACATTTTAACACAAAGTATTCACATAAATAGCTTTTTTTAATGACCTGTAGGTGGCACTATCCTCAAACTGCTCAGGTCCCTCCAGATTGTACACTTATTTTCTAATTAATGGTCATTTTGTTCATTAATTTAATTATCTTTATGAAAAAGTATACGCTAGCATAAAAAGTAGTAACTATAATGGAAATGTACATTAAGTGCAAACTGTATAACCAAGTACTTTACATTATGTTACTTTATGTTAGTTGACACATCAAAATACGTGTAGGCATGACCAAATATTATTAAAACATGATTTAAAAGGTACTTTAAAGTAAAACGTTTTGACATCAAAAGTGCACTTTTTAAAAATATCAAGGAGTCACGAAAGTGTACATTCTCTCTTTATGTAGCATACACGTAACCTGCCACCATGATGAAACTTGGTGTATTTACTAGTTGCCATTTCAACCGTAATAGAGAAAAAAAATGCGCCAACATTCAGAAATCTGTTAACACTTAACATTTCAATAAATCATTGAACATTTATTTTACCATAGCAAAAGTATTTTAAAGTTATTTTTAGTTAAGCCGGGCTCACACTACAGGAGTTTTAGGCCGATTTATGCCCGAATTTCCCCTCACGAGAATCGGAGGAAAAATCTTGTTGATTATCGGTTCCGATGTTCGGCGCAGATTATCTGGTAATGTGAGGCGTTCACAGATCGAATATTGCACCTCCCGGTCTGCTCTCACACAAATCGAGCTCGCTCCGATCAAATCAAACATGTTTGATATTTATCGGGATGAGCAAGATTGTGATTAACGTCAGTACTGTCTAGCCAATAAGAAACAAGGCTGTCGTGGTGAAGGAATGTCCGCTGTTGTAATTGACCGTTCGCTAAGCCCCGCCCTCCCTAGTTACTGTTGCTACGCCTGCAGCGCCATGACAGGTATGAAAGTGAGGCTGTGAGGGATAGACTTACAGTGTTTCCAATGGCATCCACTGTAAAAAGCTGAATAAAGCGGCTAGATTACTTATAATTTTCCACAGTTTACATTGTCATGGGGTTTCTTGTCAACTGACATTTCTTGGAAATATATTTTTCCAGTGTTTCATGAGCAGAACAATCCGAACACACATTAAATAACAGTAGCTACAGCCCATTGAAGAGATGCAAGTCTATCCCTCACAGCCTCGCTTTCATTCTCATTAAAAATCAAAGATGGCGCTTCAGTGAATAAGGCGAACGCGGTGTCAGACATTCCCAATGAGATAATTAGTAATTTTCGGCGAACAAGTGAAATATCTGAGAGAGCAAGACAAAAGGGACTACAGTATGCATTCGAGGGATATATTCACGACATTATATGCAACCGATTAGAGAATAATTTCTTAAAAATTGAAGTTAAAGCCTAACGTTATAGTCCCAGCGCAAGCAGCAGCGCCTCATACGCTGACCGTTCAAATGGGAAACACAAATTGAGGAACAGCTATGTTCATACACAGGGTATGTGAAAATAATCTTAATAATTATAAATCAAACAGTTTATCACTTATAAGCTTATATTAACACTAATACCGGGAGAGCCGCGATCGGATTGGGTTAAGTTAGTTAGTAAGGGGTAACGTTAGTAGGACGTCGATTAACAAAATGCTGAAATATATTTTAAAGTATGTCAGTGAGTCTTTGTCTTGTCTCTTTGATCGTCTTATTTTACGTTATATCATTATGACCAAAGAACCGTCAATATTTCCAAGCAACAGGTGTTTTTGTTAAGCATGTCGACATTTACCAGAATGGGTCTCGCACATAGATGCTAGATCACGCCAATCATTTCTCCCCTTGGCTTTTAGATTTTCTGGAAGGAAAACAATTCCTCTCCCCATCCAAACTTTTAGTATACCGGTATCAGATTTGCACAATCCATACGCACAATGCTTCAGCATGTTCCCTCGTTCGAAAGCTTGACAGACCTCCCGCGCATAGTTACGGTTGCTAATGCCAAGTTCAGACTGCACGATTTTCAAAGTAGTCGGGTCGCTGTTCTTTACACACTGCATGACTATCTTGGCCAGCATTCAGTCACTGCTGTATTCACACTGGACGATTGATCGGCGACAGAAGGTTTCAAACTGCGTGACTTTACAATAGGAAAAATCGCCGACAGACTCCGTCTAGCACGCAAACTACATTTCACAACAAACACGCGTGAGATATGACAAGTAAACAACGCGCGACACCACACGTGGAAGACCGGAGTTCTCACGTGAGACTTTTTTTTCCGACCCAGTTGTGGTATACAGCTTAGGTGAAACATCTAACAGACACGAGTGCTCCTGCAAAATTTCTACTAATTTTTATTCCATTTATTGTGTCCAAATAGAGCGAGAAGAAGCTTTTTTTCTGAAACAATGCCATATCATGTTGATATATAGCCTATACGTGATCCATAACTCCTCCCCGAACTCCCTGCTGCTCTGTATCTTGCTCTCTCACTGGCTGCCGGTGATCGCCGATGTATTTTTAGTCAAAACACTTTTCACACAGCAGGATTTTGAATCGCCGACAGGTCCAGATATCAAGCATGCCAAATATCTCACGGGCGTCGGCGACTCGTCGGTGATTCTCTCAGTTCGCGTCTTTGCTCATTCACACTGCGTGATTGTCACTCGCGTGAACGAGCGCCGATTTGCCTGTGATTTCGGGCATTTGTCGGCGATTTCTCAAAACCTGTCGGCGAGCCAAAATCGTGGCTAAAATCATGCAGTCTGAACTCGGCATAAGACACGATTGGCCAGTGGCGGTTTTCGGGCGTGGCTTAGCGAAGGGTCAATTGTCGTATTGAGAAACGGCCGTGGTGTTGTTTTTTCTGCGAGTCTTCCCTGACTCCTGCGTGACGTCACTTACCTCCAAAATCCTGCTGTGCCGCCCTTAAAACCTCTTTCCTGCATACCTCTTCCCCATTAATCCAGATGCAAGGTGGTTATCTGCTGCGTCTTCACATGTGTTTCTACCATGCACAGTTTGGGAAAGTCATGCACCCTTTTCGTAATCTTCCTATTGACTGACGTGAGCTTTACGCACAGTGGAAATGTGCTCGTGCTCCCGGGAGAATACAGCCACTGGCACAACATGCGCAACATCGTGGACGAGCTATTGAACCGCAATCACAGTGTGACCGTTCTGGTGAACACGGGCTCGCCGTCCATAAACTTCACGGCGCAGGAGAGCTTTCAGTTCCTGGTGTTTGACGTGCCTCTGAAGGCGGACGAGGTGCACAGTGTGACCGAACAGCTGCTCAACATCTGGATGCAGTACCCCACACCAAGCATGGTCACAATTGGTCTCCAGATAGTGGAGTTTGCGGAGAAAATGAACGAATTTCAACGCGTCGTGTGCGACTCCATGCTGCGTAATGACGCGCTCATCGCGCGCTTGAGGGATTTAAAGTTTGACGTGCTCTTATATGATCCCATGTTCCTGTGCAGTGACTTGCTGGCGGAGATTCTGGACCTGCCATTCGTCCTTTCTCTGCGGTTATCACTGGGGTTTTCCATGGAGAGGATGTGTGGACAGATGCCCTCACCGCCCTCCTATGTACCGGTTCCTCCGACGGTGATGACAGATCGCATGTGCTTCATGGAAAGAGTGAAAAATATGATTATGTATGTTGTTCATTCCGTCGGGTTTCGGATGGCCTCGATGAGATTGGATAATTACTTCAGTGAAATATTAGGTAAAGACTGACGAAAGGGTTCACGAATGTTTTTTTATTATTATTATTATTTCTCATGAACATCTTTATAGGCCATTGTGGAAAAATGTAGTTTAGTTAGAATAAGCGCCACTGGAAAAACATCTCACAATTCGGACTTTCTCTCACACGTCGGGCTTTTAGTGAGATGGAAACTTGCAATTGTGAGGGAAAATCAAAATGTCCACTGGAGCATGCTGTCTGCGTTTTGACATTTATACATTCCCATTTCCCGGTACATTTTTGATATCAATATAATTAGCTACATTGTCACTTTTTGAAATACTAATTCTTGATATAAGAAATTGGATTTTTCACTATATGGCTGCCATTCAAATTCAGTTGTTGATATCAATAATGGATTTCTTAATTGAAACATACAGCTTTGCATTTCTTAGTAGAAATATAATTTTTGATTAAAAATAATATGTGGTAGTAACCATGTAATAATTTATATTAGAAATGTTGATTTTTTATATGAGAATTTGGAATTTCAATTATAAGAAATCAATTCTATACACATCAACAATTGAATTTGAATGACAGTGGTGATATTTAACTAGTGAAAATAAATTACAGATAGCAAGAATGATACTTTTTACTAGTTGAAATAAATTCTTAAGGCCTATAGGCCTATTAGAATTTCTGCGAGTGATGCCGTCATTGTTCATATCCTTGTTGCATATATATATATATATATATATATATATATATATGTATATATATACAAGTACATCTGTCATCGGCTATACAACACTATAATGAGAACATCATTATAATCGTGCGCTTGGGACGTGGATTCAATTGTGAGACTTTTGTTTTTTTGTAATCAGGCTCTCAAAATCAGATAAAAATTTGGATTTAAATTTATCGGCCGATATATCGGTTATCAGCTTTCAAATATAAAAAATTATCGGTTATCGGTATCGGCCAAAATTTTCATATCGGCGCATCCTGTGTCTGAAATCGTTCCCTATCCACTATATAGTGCACTATATCGGGTGTCGGCCATTTTGTAGTGGTGTCCGAAATCTGAGTGAACGACATCATTCCCTACATTCATTCACTACTTTTACCCACAATCCTCTCTGAATTCGAGTGTACATTCGATGTACACTTGCTGAAGCCCTATTTCCCACTGAGCGCGCATGAAAGTGCGGCGTGAGCAAGTTTAAACCAGAGATTACATTACATCCAGTGGAGGATTTGAAAAATATCCGTTAATTGTCGTTAGGAAGCGCATTCATTTGAATATAATAACGGTCGCCGGAGGGCGCTCGACGACACGTCATCTGTGAACGTGAGAGTTACAATTTCAGTCGATTAAACTACAAAGCTGGCACGGAGGTATATATATATAATTACAAAAAGTCATTATGATTGTTATTGTTGTTAATATTATTTTATTAAGTAGGTAATGTAAGATAAAAGGAGTTTTATCAGTACGCGTGACGACGCCTTTTCTGCGACGGCGCCGACTCTCCGACGCACAGTGTAAACGTCAGCGTCCGAATTCACTCACTTCATCTCGTTCACTCCTTGCAGATATAGCGCACTCAAATGCTATACACACTATATAGGGATTAGTGAATGAGTGAACAAGTGAGCGGTTTTAGACACAGCTATTGTCTATACGCACAACCGGCGCTGCGTCATCATAGAATGTTCACGCCCACTTTTGGGGGAAAGAAACTAGACTCGCCATAGACTTCAATACAAAATAACGGCAAAAACCAACATCTGCACACTGTCGACAGGCGTAAATAACTTAAGAAATCACTTACAGAAAACATGTCAAGTAATTATATGTCCAGCCTGCCTGCCATAGAGCGTGAAAGATACATTTTTTATGCCCGTTATCAACTAGCCCAGGCTACCTGCCATCATAATCATTAATTCATGAGATATACATTAAGGTTTTTTACTTTAAAAAGCGAAATAAAATCATTCATTCGCTTACCTCGTGACTCGACGAGGTAAAAGTAAATGTCCGGGTAAGACACCTCTGGCCACTGGGTGGGGTTGTTACCCCAATTTGACGCTGGGAGAATAAAGGGACATGTTTTTAAATTGGCCAAATTAAGTTTGTGTATGTATTTTTCACGCTCTATGGCAGGCAGGGTGGACATATAATGACTTGACATGTTTTATATAAATGATTTCTTAAGTTATTAACGCCTGTCGGCTGTGTACGGACGTTGGTTTTTGCCGTTATTTTGTATTGAAGTCTATGGGGAGTCTAGTTTGTTTTCCCCCAAAAGGGGGCGGGACAAAATTGACAGTTAAGTTCCCGGATGTGCCGGTTGTGCGTATACTTTTTTACTAGTGGTTGTCATGTTAGAAATTAACTAGAATAGGCTATAATAAACTTGAGTCTAGAATGATCTGACTCAAAATTGCACTTACATTTTTATAAAAACAAAATAAAGCTGTTATGACCGTGTTGTTCAACATTTACATATTCCTTGCAGTATTGGAAAGTAAACAATTCAGAGTGGGAATTGAGTGAAACAAAGTGCAATTAAAGATATTATCCTTCCTTTGGCAAAATGACAAAGTGCGCCTATACCCTCCATAATGCAACACGACCTTTGCCCAAATCCCGTTGTGCAAATCGTGTATTTGGGTCACTGCTCCATAGATTACACTGCACTTTTCCAAAGGCACAGACACTTGACCATGCTTTCTGGGACTTTGCTTGTGTTCGTACTGTTGTGTGGAGTCGAGGCGGGCAGGGTTTTGGTGTTGCCCGGCGAGTACAGCCACTGGCACAACATGCGTTCAATCGTCGACGCGTTAATCGATAAGAACCACAGCGTGACGGTTCTGGTCAGTTCTTCATCTCCTACTGTGCAGTACGCACGGAAGGAGCGGTTCACCTTCAACATGTTTAAAGTCAACATGAAGAAAGAAGAGGCCAATGTCGTATGGATGGACTTTATTAATCTCTGGATGACCGACGCAGACACCACATTATACGAGAAAGTCTCCATGTTCAGGCGAGTGATGTCAAACTTCATTGCGCTTTCTGCCGATACATGCAAGGGAATGTTCCACAATGAGGATCTGTTACGCACGCTTGGGGAATCTCATTATGACGTGCTTTTATCTGATCCGATGATGCCATGCGCTGACTTGATGGCAGAGACGCTGAAAATCCCGTACGTGCTTTCACTTCGCTCAACGTTCGCGTATAGTTTCGAGCAGTTTTGCGGTCAGATCCCCACACCACCATCATATGTTCCTGCGGTCGCTGTGCAGGGTCACCTCACTGACCATATGAGCTTCACAGAGAGAGTTGAAAACATGCTCCTCTACATCATGCATATAACCATATTTCAATTGAACATGAGGTTTACTTTTGACCGGCTTTACACTGAATTACGGGGTAACTATTTTTTTTTTTGTTTGATCTAGGCCAACTTTTACGCTTTAAAGGTGCATTGTGCAACATTTCATGTTAAAATAGCCATTTTTCTAACCCATACATGCTTAAACAATTGCCTTGCTGAGTGAGCCCTTCTCTGATCACTGCGATCGCCTCTATAATGCTGTACAGTAAAAAAAAATCTTGATGGTTTAACTTAAAAAAGTAAGTAACCTGGTTGCCTTAAAATTTTAAGTTCATCGAACTGGAAAAAGTGAGTTAATACAATGAAGGAGAATGATTTGATCATCAGAAACTCAAAATTATATGTCATCTGAACTAAATAAGTGATTTAAGTTGATTTGACTAAAGAAAAAATGTTGTGATTACTACACTGTAAAAAAATATTGTTGGTTTAACTTAAAAAAGTAAGTAACCTGGGTTGCCTTAAAATTTTAAGTTGATTGAACTGGAAAAAGTGAGTTAATACAATGAAGGAGATTGATTTAATCATCAGAAACTCAAAATTATATGTCATCTGAACTAAATAAATGATTTAAGTTGATTTGACAAAAGAAAAAAATGTTGTGATTACTTTACTGTAAAACAATATTGTTGGTTTAACTTAAAAAAGTAAGTAACCTGGGTTGCCTTAAAATTTTAAGTTCATCGAACTGGAAAAAGTGAGTTAATACAATGAAGGAGAATGATTTGATCATCAGAAACTCAAAATTATATGTCATCTGAACTAAATAAGTGATTTAAGTTGATTTGACTAAAGAAAAAATGTTGTGATTACTACACTGTAAAAAAATATTGTTGGTTTAACTTAAAAAAGTAAGTAACCTGGGTTGCCTTAAAATTTTAAGTTGATTGAACTGGAAAAAGTGAGTTAATACAATGAAGGAGATTGATTTAATCATCAGAAACTCAAAATTATATGTCATCTGAACTAAATAAATGATTTAAGTTGATTTGACAAAAGAAAAAAATGTTGTGATTACTTTACTGTAAAACAATATTGTTGGTTTAACTTAAAAAATAAGTAACCTGGGTTGCCTTAAAATTTTAAGTTCATCGAACTGGAAAAAGTGAGTTAATACAATGAAGGAGAATGATTTGATCATCAGAAACTCAAAATTATATGTCATCTGAACTAAATAAATGATTTAAGTTGATTTGACAAAAGAAAAAAATGTTGTGATTACTTTACTGTAAAACAATATTGTTGGTTTAACTTAAAAAATTAAGTAACCTGGGTTGCCTTAAAATTTTAAGTTGATTGAACTGGAAAAAGTGAGTTAATACAATGAAGGAGAATGATTTGATCATCAGAAACTCAAAATTATATGTCATCTGAACTAAATAAATGATTTAAGTTGATTTGACAAAAGAAAAAAATGTTGTGATTACTTTACTGTAAAACAATATTGTTGGTTTAACTTAAAAAAGTAAGTAACCTGGGTTGCCTTAAAATTTTAAGTTGATTGAACTGGAAAAAGTGAGTTAATACAATGAAGGAGATTAATTCAATCATCAGAAACTCAAAATAATAAGTTATCTCAAACTAAATAAATTATTATAAAGTTGATTTGATTAAAGAAAATATGTTGATATGTTATGATAACAAATCTTGAAAATATTTTTTACAGTGTGTACAGTAAAATAAATAAGACGGATTCGGGCCGCGTTCACGCTCGCCTGGCGATGTCTGGCGGGTTTGTGTATTCGCCGCCATTCTTCGTATCAGCGAAGACTCGAGCGACAAAACTTTAGTCGACTTTCCACAAAAGTAGAAGATGAATTCAAAGAGACTGGCTCGTAGTTCATTCCAAACCCCGACGCAAACTCCACGTAAGACAAAGACAATAAAACTTTTGTCTAGCGCCAGGCGTCGGAATAAGACAAGAGTCGACATCGGGAAGCTTTCAACAAACGGAGAGATCTCCGGTCGGCTCTAGGGCTCAAACGGGTCCTGTACGAAGTAATAACTTATATTGTTCGTGAACGTGTTTTCATAATAATACAATCATAAGTGGATACAGTAAGCACATAAAACAGTTCAACATGGAGATAGATGGAAACAAAAAACTAAATTTTCCCCTCACACACACATAAGTGTGTAATTCAATGCCTTTCCTTTCATATATTTAAAATGACTTGCAGATTTATAAATTTATTACCTCTTAAGATATTATGACTGTAACAAAAGATGTGTGCGTGTGTGTGTGGTCCGTTAGCGTGCACACTTCTGGTTGCAGTTTCACTTGTCGCCATAGGGGGCGTAGTTCTGCAAAAACTCAGAGACTTGCGCAATGCACCTTTAATAGTGCAGTAAGCTAGTCTTCCGGATACTGTTTAAACTTGACCTACTGTATATCAACTGAGTAGAAATATTTCTTGTGTCACAGGCAAACCTACAACAATGTGCGAGACCATGGGGAAAGCGGACATCTGGTTGATTAGAACTTACTGGGATTTTGAGTATCCACGCCCACTCCTGCCTAATTTCAAATTTGTTGGAGGACTGCACTGCAAACCCGCCAAACCTCTGCCAAAGGTAACGACTTTGCTTTGCCATATATTATTTTGAAACGTGAAATAATTTTGATGCCTTTACACTTTATTTGTATTTGTATTAAAATTAAAGGAATCCTCACTTGAATTGATCAAATAACATTGTAACGTTGGCTGTGTTGATCTTAGATATGGATTAAATTAATGGAAACTATGGATTAAAATTTAATGGAAACTATGGATTTGCAATGTCATCCCATTTTGTAAACTGCATATGGAACACTTTGGAAAATATCTTCCGTTTAGTTCAGTTATTGAAAGCTGTGTAAAGGAAGAATTTGCATATCAGGCCAGAAAATGTAACGAATTTTTACATTAGTTTTGTAACTTAGCACAAGAATAGTTTTTGAGCCAAACACCTGATCTGTTGATACTATGTGATTTATAATTTCACCAAACTGAATTTGCATGGTTCCAAACTTCTCAAATATTCTTTGCAGTGCATGAAATAACAGGAATGACATATTGCACAATACAATATTGATGCATGCAGTAATACACAGCAACTTTAGTACGACAGTTGTTTGGGGGGAAATGCTTTTTGGACCCAGTTAGTGCAATTATGTCATCTACATTCAGGGACAACCTTGAACCTTGGTAGAAATATCAAGTTTTCAGGGTGAGTTAGAGTGCATTATGTGTTTTTTTTGTGGGTTCAGAGCCAGAATGAAAACTTTCAAAGTCAAGTCAAGTCATCCTCATTTATATAGTGCTTTTAACAATGTAGATTTTTTTCAAAGCACCCTTAAGATAACAGAAATTGGTTCGGTTTTATGGCAGTTCTTGAATAAAGTTTTTTTTTTCAGCTAAAGTCAGTTTTGGTTGATTCACTTCCCTCGAAACGCTCATTTGTTATTAAATTAGGAGCCGCTAAGTTGACACTGTTCGCTCTAAAACGACTTTAAACTCAAAACCTGTGATAAATGCCGATGGCGTTCACATCCTCACTAAGAACTGATTCAAAGAGAGTGATACATTTCTATGTCCTATGTAAATACGTATACTGTTAAGTAGACATGGTGTATATGGTGGTTCAAGTCTTGTTTTCTGTTTCTGAGTTAAAGTATGTGGTCTTTTGTGTGTCTTTTAGGAACTGGAGAAGTTTGTTCAGAGCTCAGGAGATCATGGCATTGTTGTTTTCTCACTGGGTTCCATGATCAACAACCTGACATTGGAAAGATCAAACACTATAGCTTCTGCTCTTGGTCAGATCCCACAAAAGGTGTGTAACTTTTTTTTATCTCTGTCTTTATAGCAATAATAAAGTTAATCCCACCACGCAGAAGCCACGCTCACTGAGACAAACTGCTCTCATTGAGCTACCCCTATCCCCGGCCTAAGATAACGCTGGATCCTGCACCTCTGGATACTTCAGGAAGGAAGAGTCCGCCAAGTTAGAAATTATTTTTAGGTTGGAAAGCCATTCCCGGAGTGTCAAGATAGATATTGAACACAGTAAAACAAGGTTAGTCGCTACAATTTGCTTGCATGCCTCTCCACTTCTGGGGTGTCGTCACTTGTCACCACCTCGGTATAGGGAGCAACGTGGCTCATATCCTTCGCACTGAAGTAATGAATTTGCTAGCGGAAGGAGCTGTAGAAACAAGAAGCTGAGAGTGAGCAGGAGTCTGAGTTACTCTGCCCGGCTCGGGCCTTAAGAGTATATATGTCACAGCGTCTGGTTTGTGTTTCCTTGGGTAAACACCAGAGGTTCCTCTTTCACCACGGTGTCATTCACTCATACTACATTTCCCATCATCCTGTTCTGTTACTCATTGATCATTGCTAGACTTGTAGTCAAAACGGCCTAAACCGAGACCAAGACCAGAGGGTATCGAAACTAAGACAAGACCAACACCAAGACAGGCCAAGTCGAGACCAAGACCGACCAAGTCGAGACCAAGATCGAGACCAAGACCAAGACAAACCACGTCGAGACCAAGACCAAGACCAAATTGAGACCAATTCGAGACCAAGACCGAGACCAAGTTGAGACCAAGACCTAGACCAAGACAGACCAAGTCGAGACCATACTGAGACCAAGTCAAGACCAAGACCGAGACCAAATCGCGACTAATTCGAGACCAAGACCGAGACCAAGACAGACCAAGTCGAGACCAGTACCGAGACCAATTCGAGACCAACACCAAGACAGACCACTTGAGACCAAGACCAAATCGAGACCAATTCGAGACCAAGACAGATCAAGTCGAGACCAAGCCCGAGACCAATTCGAGACCAAGACAGACCAAGTCGAGACCAAGACCGAGACCAATTCGAGACCAAGACAGACCAAGTCGAGACCAAGACCGAGACCAATTCGAGACCAAGACAGATCAAGTCGAGACCAAGCCCGAGACCAATTCGAGACCAAGACAGACCAAGTCGAGACCAAGACCGAGACCAAATCGAGACCAATTCGAGACCAAGACAGATCAAGTCGAGACCAAGCCCGAGACCAAGTCGAGACCAAGACCGAGACCAAATCGAGACCAAGTCGAGACCAAGACCGAGACCAAATTGAGACCAATTCGAGACCAAGACCAAGACAGACCAAGTCGAGGCCAGTACCGAGATCAATTCGAGACCAACACCAAGACAGACCAAGTCGAGACCGAGACCGAGGCCAGTACCGAGACCAATTCGAGACCAACACCAAGACAGACCAAGTCGAGACCGAGACCGGGACCAAATCAAGACCTGCATCTCCCTGCATTATTCTATAATCTTCAGTAATCGGAGGAAAAGTAGTTTTCCACATTGCATCTAGCGATACAGTAATCGTTCCAGTTATCTCAGTGGGAAAAGGATAGGTTAGTAACAGAGTACTTTCTCCATATGTGTATTATTTGCACAGGTTATTTGGCGTTACAAGGGAAAAACACCAGAAACTCTCGCCCCCAATACAAAACTCTACGACTGGATCCCACAGAATGATTTGCTTGGTAAGGAAAGCGTTGTCATGTCTGCTCATTAAACACAAAGAACAATAACTGGTGTCAGATTGATACTGACTTCATTTTATCTGATAGGACATCCAAAAACGAAGGCCTTCATTACCCACGGCGGGACAAATGGACTGTATGAGGCTATTTATCATGGCGTCCCAATGGTGGGTTTACCACTGTTTGCTGACCAGCCTGACAACCTGATGCACATGAAAACCAAAGGAGCTGCTGTTGTCCTTGATATCAATACAATGAAGTCCGAAGACCTGGCAGAAGCTCTCAAGACTGTATTAAATAATCCCTCGTGAGTTAAGTTTCATAAATTTTCAATAATCCACTGGCTCTACCAGTCTTTTTCAGTAGTTTAGAAACAACCCTAAAATGGCCACCTAAACTATTCACTTTAAAGGGATACTCCACTTTTTTTGGAAATAGGCTCATTTTACCACTCTCCCAGAGTTAAACATTTGGGTTTTGCCGTTTTCGAATGTATTCAGACGATTTTTTGATATTTAGAAGAATATTAGTAATCAGACAGCTTCTGGTCTCATTGACTTCCATAGTAGGAAAAAATATACTATGGAAGTCAATGAGACCAGAAACTGTCTGGTTACTGATATTTTTCCAAATATCAAAAAAAATCGGCTGAATATGTTCGAAAACGGTAAAACCCAACTGTTTAACTCTGGGAGAGTGGTAAAATAAGCCCATTTCCAAAAAAAGTGGAGTATCCCTTTAAAACTGATGTCATAGAAAAACACTATTTCAAAGCATAGCTTGTCAATATACTTTTGTAGAGCTTGTCTTGTGTTGTGTTAAGCAGCGCTTCTTTTTCCTTTCCAATCAGATACAAAGAAAGCATCATGAGACTGTCCAGAATCCACCATGATCAGCCGATGAAACCTCTGGACCAGGCAGTTTACTGGATCGAATTTGTGATGCGGAATAAAGGAGCTAAACATCTACGAGTTCAGGCACATGAACTGAACTGGTTTCAATACCACTGCCTGGACGTACTGGCCTTTTTAATCTCAATTGTTGCACTGATCACATTCCTCTTTATTAAAACGTGCAGTTTCTTTTTCCATAAATGTTTCAGAAAGACTCGTCCTGATGGCAAAGCACAAAAGAAGAATAAAAAAGAGTGAATGCCTTGCCCTTGCCCTTAATATTTCTCTACAGAGTCCTTACGAGTGTGTGACGGCCAGTGTGCATTTTGTATATATTGCAAATCTACTTAAAGGTTCAGACTTCAGTATGTAATATTGAAAGCTAGCGGTTGAATTGTGTGCTGCAGTCTAAAGTCAAATTGTTGTTTTTTTATGGGTTGTTTACGCCCCTTCCTCCGTCATGCGGGTTGCCAGATTTATGATAGAACTGTGATCAATCACCTTCATTTCTGATCCAACGCTGTATTCCACCAACTGGCAACCTGGTGTGCCGAAATACTATTGGCTAAATTGGCAGTGGGTGGAATCACAGACCAAAACAAAAACATACATTCTGACCCTGAAAGCACATTTCAAAACTGGCAGCATTGTTTTTCTGAAAACCTGTTGAATTAAACATGTTTCTTAGATATATGTAAACATATGGCATTTTTAAGGCTTTCTACAGTCAACAAAATTACATATAGCACTTATAATGAAACAAATACATGTGAATGTTCACGTAAAATAAACATTACTTGATTTGCCATGCCGTTTTTCCTATGTAATAAGAGTAACCGGCAGTTCTGGGAAGTAATTGATTATATGTAATCTAGCTTAATAAAATAAAGTATTTGTTATTACAATAAATTACATTTTAAAATGCTCATGATCAGAGTACAGTTCTTTCTTTATGAATTGCATGATTACATATTATTCACACAATGGCAGTAAATTATCCATAATTTATTCATCCTATCTAATAATTCTTTTTTTTTTTTTAAATTTCCTTTCTAAAAAAATCCTTGTGTCATGACATTTATAGCTTTGATTTTTTTTTCACAATATAGAATTGCAAGTAAATGCTTCTGGATTTGTTGACCAAAGCACCTCTAAATCAATTAGACCATCGATGAGACTAATAATCATGCAAGTTGATAAAAGATGATGTGATGATGTGTAACAAAACAACATATATGTCTTTATCTTACCTTTTATTCATTATAGACAAATATATTTCAAACATGGAAGTGTCCTGGAAGTATTATTATTATTGCTGTTTCCATGTTTAATCATGTTTTTTCATGCAATGCAGGGATTCCTAAATGTTTTATCACTCGAACAGCAATAAAATATTTACTTCAAGTACCCCTGAGTCAACAACACTTTTGCATAATTGCACAATTCTCTGATGTTGGTTAATGTGTACGGCTCAAACAGCTTTCTTAGGCCTTTGAGTAGAAACAACAAAGCATGCCAGTGATGGCCGACATCCCAGCAGGGAATGCAGGGAATAGGGCATGATTTCAGCTCATGGTTTTATAATATCCATGAGTGGTTAAACCAGGCTTTACTATAAAACTATCACCAGAAAATCCCCTCAAAAATTCTGATTGGGGGAAATAGGGCAGTACGTTTCGACGTGAGCAACTAAGCTTTTTAACCTAGATTTTACATCAGTGCTGTAAATTGGGTTGCTGGCCTACACCAACTAACCGTCTAACCCTAAATTAGTTAGGTCATCAAACTAACCATAACCCTTAGGGGGAAATTATGTTAAAACGGGAACATTTTTACTAGTAGCAATTCAACTGTTGATGTCAAGAATTCATATCAATGCAATACTGCTTGCCATATTTGTTATGTGCCAGATCACATAACAAAGGCGTGATAACCTGAATATTTGGCAACCCTCGTTCACACACTGCGATGCGGGAGGAAGAGAAACGCCATTTTAAAGCAGACAAACACGCTCTAAGCACAAAACATTTAATGGTGTGCCACATTTTCTAAAATATCGACGAATTGACATATTAACAAAGAACAAATCTAGAAAGAGAGAAGGGGGCCCTTTAAAGCGTGTTTAATCCACGGGGGGCTGAAAATGTCTGTCGACAGGAGAGATGAGAAAGGTAAAGATTTTTTTCTTACCTGTAACGTTAGCCTAGCCACAGATTTGTTGAACAAATACCGTAATATGTTTTTTATTTACACTTTATAAACTACTAGCTGTTAGATATTAAGTTTTAGTTTTTAAATTCGCTCACATTCTTCCTAGACGTTGATCTGTTGAGGAATCATAACCTCTATTATTAGCATAGCATGATGCTAACGTATCATGGAGGATTTTGTTTTAGACAGAAACATGTATTTTATTGATTTAAGGTAACGTTATAGGACATCTGTGTGGTTTGGTTATGCATCAAAATAGATCTGTTTTGCTTAATAAATTTTGTAAAACACGTTATGTAACTTTAATATTTGATGTCTCACAATGAATTAATTACATTGTTTGCACATTTTACACTAACATGATGTTCAACCGAACAGTAGTTTAATATTAAACGTGACTTTGGCTTTTTTGCTGAATTAATTTGAATTGATATTATTATTGTTTTTATCTGTAATCTATTGTGACGTATCTGTTGTATTGAATGCTATAGGGATGCAAATTATCGATTAATTCATTAATCATTAATTGATTGACCTTATCGATCGATAAACGATTAACTGATAAGCGGCAATTTTCCTGAGAATGTACATTTCTCACTGTATCAATAGTGTCTTTAACATAAAAAGCAAAATATTGCTTATATACTCAATAAAACTGCTTTATACTGAATAAAAATGTTATATTGCTCAAATGATGTTAGTTGGGATATGGTACAGAATGGCATTTATGTAGTTTAACAAAATAAATTATGCACAGAAAATTTAAATACATAAAAAATATTCGTGCACTGGCTAAAAAAATGTCAATAAAAATCCATATCGGTAGGTTAGCCCTAATATATCAAGTCTACATATAATAATCTGTCTGGTAAACTACTTGTATGAAGAACTTGAAACATTAACAGCAGCACTTATAATTCCCCTTGGCCTAGTAGGATTGTAAAATGTTAGAATATTATAGATAATTAAATTAATTATTTAATAATCAAATATAACGACTCATCATCGTTATTATTAGTAGTGCATTGCTGCTTGAGTGAATGAATAACCGCTGAGCACTTTCGTTATTTAAATCAAAGAAACACAACCGATATGAGATTAGTCAGATATGTACAAAATGAACATAATATTACAAATTATATCTTCACAAAATGACGTGAATGCACAAGTGAACTTGAACCACGTCACGCGCCATTCAGAATGACTGAATGTTGTGCACGCGCTCTTTCTGGAACGACGCGACGGGGCAACTAAACCCAAATAATTCACCACGTTTAATTACAATATTGTTCTCTTTATAATGTTATTGTAATATGACACTCCCAATAGTCATTATTAGTCGTCGTGCATTGCCGTTTGACCTGCACGCGCTAAACATCACGCTTCAATTCTTAACAAAATGCACCCAATATGAGATAAATCAGATATAGAAAGGCGTACACATAATAAAGTATTACAACTTACCATTTGCATAAAACGAAAGGCTGCGAATACACACGCAAACGTTGTCATGATGAAGTCTCAAACATATCTCCGGCGCGCTCGCTTACATGTTTCACTTGAGTTGCAGGCACGCGCATAGACCTGGTTAGTCGATGCTCGATAAGTTTGATCGATTCGACAGTTAATCGATTAATCGTTGACATTTTTTTTAATTCAGCTTTTACAAAAGCTTATAATGACATTTTACAACAAAAGACAAACACATAATGGGGAAAACACATAGACATCCCTACTATATTGTAATGTTTCATGTTGGTGCAGGTAACCAATGACATACCAATATAGATAAAACTAAAATGCAACATTTTTGTGCTTTTATTTCCAGATGGGGAACTGAATGTGCTGGAAGACATTTTGACTGATGCTCCTGACCAGGATGATGAGCTCTACAACCCTGAGAGTGAACATGATGTTAATGAGAAAAAAGGTACAGTTTCAAAGCATTGACCGGTTCACACTGCATCCAATTTTGACAAACTATTCATACTTGTAAGCTAAGTCATTTTACAAGTGTTCAGATTTGTTTGTTTGGGTACTGTAGTATCAATCCAAAGTCACTAAGTCACCTTGAAATCAAAATGGACCATTCCTGTTTTTTTATGTAATATTGCAGTGTTTATTATAAATAATGTATCTGTGCACATCATTATTCTTTACACACTTCCTTGAAGTCTTTAATTAAAATAGCTTCCCTTTTGCAACATCATCTCTGATGTTAACCGGGGCGAGGGCGGGGCAACCTGTCACTCACATGAGATCGACCAATAGCAAACCACCTCTCTCTGGCTCTGTCACCACATTAACTTCTCATTCACCTTATGCCTCAGGGTCTAAAAGGAAGCACGAACGAGGAGACAGCCAGGATGCAAAGCGGCTCAGAGCCTCAGGACACACTACCAGACAGCAACTAAAGAGAGCTGCAACTTCGTCTGGCTCAAACAGCAAAAAGACGAGCAATCCCAGAGGAAGACACGCACCGGAAGATATCTATGATGACAGAAAGAACCATACTGGAAGAGGATCCCGGGCTGATCTGCCTAAAGGATATAGTGAAAAAGGCCTGTCCCGCAGCAGAGACTCCCAGAGACGAATCAAACCCCTGCTGCCTGAACTGACAGAGGTGAGAGAGGATGGTTTTTGCATTGAGATGGGTCTAAAACTAATTATTCATTCCTATCTTAATAACAAATGGCAAACAGAATGGGATCTATACTGTATGAACAGAGCAGCATGACTCCTGTTTCTGGTGAGCTTTTAAATGTAGTTTGACTGGGGTTGGTAATCATTGGGAATCGTAAGAAATTTTCCGGTTCCGCCTTACGATTGGGTTTCATTAAAATGATTGAAGCAACTAATGAAAAATAGCAAGGAAAAAAAATGCAAAATACTCAACTCAAACATTCCTTTTTGTGTTTATTCCTTAAACGTGTCAAAGGAGTTTAATAGGCTGTTAATGGCAACAAATTCAACATCATATTTAGCAGCTTTTGCAAAAGTATTTAACAATTTTTCTGATGGAAAATCAACATTTCTGCTTTCCCTGGGAGATTTCGGTACCTCTCTGTATCTCCAGCAGTGGAGAAAACTAGGGCTGGGTAATAAATATCGATTTCTCGATATTAATCGATTCTCATTTTTACGAACCGATATCGATTCTTAAATCTCAAGAATCGATTAGTCATCCTGTTTCATTTGAATGAATGGGACATTGTATCGCGGCTGCGCGCATCCAAAAAAATCACAATAATCTTTGTCCTTTGTTACTATTGATATGAAACAAAGTCTAAATTTCAAATTCCGTCCATTTTCTTTAGAAATTCAAAATCATAAATAACGTTTTGAGATCGCTCTGGTTCAGCTCAAGAGAAGCAGCAGCGCTGATCTCTCTTCCGGCTTAATAATACCAGTCACAGCGCCAAATAAACATGAACGAGCATGTGAAAGTGTGTTAAAGATAGAGTACAACTTATCCAAATCCGTATCATATCACATTGATTCGCTCAATCAGTGTTTTAACCGTGGAAAGACGTCAACAGCTTGTAATCAATGTCATGTATCGTCATATTTACCTCAGAAAACCCACATAAACTCGTTAGTCAGCTCGAAAAAATAACTCTAGAGAGGAGCATTTTGCTAAATATATACACCATATTACATATGCATTATAATCTTAATGTTCTTCAATATTTAATGCATATTTGAAAAAATCTGGCAAGTTTTTATGACACCATTTAAATGTTTATATTTCATATAATCTTATTATAAAAATAAATAAAGTGTAATTTAAGTGTATGTATAGCTACAAAACAGTTAATTATCACCTTCATATTAGGGTAATGAAGCATATAGGCTACAACTAGACTCCCACAGTTTACAGCATTAGTTAAGAGATTTGATTTCCTTGAGAAAATTTGCTATTTATTGTAACTGATATCCAAAATAATCAATATCGAATCGAATTGGAATCGAATCGAATTGTGTTTTAACCGAGGAAAGACGTCAGTTAAACAGCGCCAGAGCGATCTCATGCCACAGCGCCAAAATGTTATTAAACGTAGGGTGTTTAATACATGCACTTGTTTTCAGAAGATGCGGAGGACCAGCGAGGAGAGTACAGGCAGAACGAGTCGCTCGTCCAGAGAGGAAGAGCCTCATTCAGATGAATACGTGACTGGCAGCTCTGTGGCTTCCTCTGAAGGAAACTGCTCTGATGTCGAAGAAGGAGCCATGCAGGAGGAAGGGGAAGAGAAGGAAGTGGAGGAGGAGGAGGTGGAGGAAGAAGAGGAGGAGGAAGAAGAAGAGGAAGAGTATGAACTGGAGGAAGAGGACCCACAGGAGGGAAATGAACCGAATGACTACGACACCCGCAGTGAGGCCAGTGATTCCCAGTCTGAGTCTGTGTCCTTCTCGGAGGGAGAGTCTGTACATTCAGCCTCGGGCTCAGAAGCCTCAGGTATGAGCTACTCAAGTTTGCAAGCAAAAAAAAAATTGTGTAGAATTCATGTGTCAATCATCACCATGGACCAATGGTTGATGTTTACCAATTGGAGTGAACCAAAAACAAGCTCAAAACATACTTTTTTTTTTTGGTCTGATTTGGCTCGAAATTGTCACACCAGTTCTTTATTTGATTTTAGCTTGACGTGTATCAGGGCCTTAATTGTTGATTGGCTTACGTGTAAATTGACTAAATATTCGGCGGAGCAGGTCAGACTACAGATAGCTGAATGCTTCTGAAATAGTGTGTGAATTTCTAACAACTAGATTTTGTCTCTCTAATCATATACCATGATGTAAGGCTTGTGGGAATGAATCTTAATCAGCTTAATGTTAAAGCCTGATTCTCTTTGACTTTTAGGGTCTGAAAAGAAACACGAAAAACTGTCCTCTTCTGTCAGAGCCGTGAGGAAGGGTAAGAACATCACGCTCGCATTCAGATAATGTTTGCGTATTTAATTGTGTTGTCATGTCTGTAATCTAGCTGTAATATTTTTTCAAGCAGTTAATACTGGGTTTGTTTTTTTTGCGAGTTTTGAGTTTGTGAACCCTGTAGCCCTCAAACCGTATTCACTTTATAGCCCTTAATCCTGTAATTGTGGACAAATGTGGGCACTCAGGTGTGATCCTAATTTTTATTTATTATAAATGTTATATCACTGTCTTCGATAAAGTTTTGTCTATCCATTTATGGTGTTTTTTTTATTTTGGGGGTATTTTTGAATTTATTTACCTCAAAAAGTACCATATTTTCTATGTAAATTATGCTTATTTTTATTTTTTATTTATTTTTAACTACATTAAAATATCATTCTAATAAGTTCTTAGAGCTAAAACCTAAAGATGAAGTGACTTTGCGGTCACCTGGTGTCTTATTTTGGCTTATTTTAGAATGCTCTAAATTACAGTTTTTCCCATTCATTTCTATGGGTGCCCATTTTTGACCCAAATACAAGATTAAGGAGGGTTTTTTTCATCCACTTAACATTGTAGAATTGAGTCAAAAAAAAGTGTGTGTGTTCAGGAGGCAAACTTAGGAAAAGTAGCCAAGTCTTGTACCGCTCAGATCAAGGGAAGTATTTTTTAAAAAATAAATCAAAACTATTTTGCCCACATTTGTCCAGATTGTTAGATTGATTACTTATAAAATGTGGTCTGATCTTCATCCAACTCGCATGTTGAAGACATTAATTATTCACACCGCTGGCTGGTAAAATTAAGTGAATCAAAACCATAATATGATGAGTTTTGTGATCTGTTGAACCACTTGCGTTTGCCAGTATGATGGCAAACCTTTGAGGGTGCTTAGCATGATGTGACATTGTAATTTTTTAATTACCATGTTTTAATTTAACAAAAAATAATTTGTGATCAAACATTAATTAGAGAACTCCCTGTTTGAAGAACCATTGCAGCATTTTGTTAACACGAAACGCTCATGACCGATCTAAAATTAGCTTCAGGCAAATCTCCTTTAGCAAATTTATTAGTCTTTATTTGTCGCATAAATCGTTTTTGTTGTTGTTGCTTTACTACTGAAATGTGATGCCTCTTGACACATATTCTCTGTGCAAAGATTTGACTAACTACTATTAAAATTCGTTGTCAATTATTAAAATTTTTGGTGTTGCCTGGCACCATTTTGTGACTAGTTTAATAATGTTTTTCTCCCCTTTTGTCTTTTTTTCAAAGATCAAACCAGCAAGCTGAAGTATATCCTGAGAGAGGCCAGGTTTTTTCTTATTAAGAGCAACAACCATGAGAATGTTTCCCTGGCTAAAGCAAAGGTTTGCCACTCGCAGCCCTGTTTACAGTTTGATTTAAGAGTTTAATGGAAGCTTAACCCAGTTAACATGACTTGCTTTCTCTCTTCACAGGGTGTGTGGTCCACTCTGCCCGTCAATGAGAAAAAACTCAACGCTGCTTTTCGCGCTGCTCGAAGTGTTGTGCTAATCTTCTCCGTCAGGGAGAGTGGAAAGTTTCAAGGTAGGTCTTAAAAAGAAAAACTGCCGTGAGGAATACCAAACATAAATGGACTAGAGCCAGACCGATATATCGGCCGATATTAGGCATTTTCCAAAATATCGGTATCGGCAGTTAAAATGGCCGATAAACGAATATTTCAAAAATAAAAACGGACGAAACACGCTTCAATCATCTCTCCTTGGCCTGTTATATTAAAAATGTATGTTTTACAATTTGCAGTATGACGTTATCTATTGCTAAATTATGGCTCATCATAGACTAGCTAACCACAAAGCTAGCTAATGCCACTATCATCAGTGGAAGACCGCTAACGTTAACATTAATGAGCTTGGAAACCACAATGAACTTTTTCTGGCTAAATAAAAGTAATGATTACTGTATTTATAACTAGCATATCTCTAGTTACAGTTCCTGCATTGTAAAATGTAAGTTATACTTGCGAGGAGTGAACATTTAGACATAGAGGAAAAGTATCAAACGTATCTTGTGCAGAAAAGTTAGCTTTTCTTTTACACGTGTGTGAAATCCAACAATATTTAATTAAATATCGGCCGATATATCGGAATATCGGATTTTAAAACTCAAAAAATATTTGTATTGGCCTTCAAAATCCTTTATCGGTTGGGCTCTAAAATGGACGATAAACCCATAAGCAAGAATTTGAGCATGTGATTTGCCATGATTTAAGAGTGACTTGTATCCTCAGAGTGCCAATAACTAGGGCTGTCGCGGTTATGGAATTTCCCTTGCGGTAATGTTGAGTGGCTCAATAGCGCGATATGCGGTATTACCGCCATTTATTTATTTAATTTATATGTATTTGTTGCTGTATAAATAAAGTTTACGATGTGGACAAAAACCAGGACATTTTCAGTAAACAATGTAACCGAAACTAAACAGCGTCTACAGTATATGCGCATTGAAAGACTTTTCACACTTTCGCATATTGTTATGACAACGGACTTTGAGCGAGTCATTGAACCGTTCATTCAACGAACACGTTTAAAAAAGCCGATTCATTAAAAGAGATGTAATGAAACAAGATGTTAATTATTTTTTAACTTTGAGATTCAACTTTTCAAGGCTCAGCTGAGCAGCAATGCGTCGCATGGGCAACGCTGAAGCTGATGCTTCACTTATTAGAGACCAATATAGCATTGATTCAATGCGTGACTCACTGATTTTATTTCCCCGCGGCTTGTGGGGAAAATACCCGTGAAAAGAACGTTAAAATGATAATGCGACAAATATTTCGCTTCCCTTTGACATGACAAGCTTTTCACGACTTCAAAGACAGACGCAGGTAATTGCGCGCGCTCTGCTGATCTCTCTCATTCACTGTCTGTTTGAAGCCTGTAGGCTACATATCACCATGATAAACAGTCTTATCATTATGAACTTGTTTAACATTCAATACACATGTATTTAGTTCAAAACGAGAAGGGTATAGCCTTATAAAAAAAAAAAATAAAAAAAAACATGAATATCGCGGTTGCTGCGGTTACGTGCAATCCTCTGCGGTTGACTTGTCAGAAGCGCGGTACTACAATATTGCGGTTATCGCGACAGCCCTACCAATAACACTTGTTTGTTTTAGCAATTAGAACAAAAATTACTGCACATTTCTATGGACTGCCATACGTTTTGATTAAGAACAACAGCATTGATGCTTGACTAGGACTGGGCGATAAAACGATAACGATAATTATTGCCAATTTTACTCGATAAAACAATATCAAGAGTTCGATAAATGTTCGATAATGTTTATGCGCCAAAAGCGGAACGAAACTCACGCGCACGCCACACGGAGCATTTATCTGCTCTGCTCAAAGTCCAAACGGCAGCGCGACCTCACGCATACGCGATTACTCTGATCATCTCGCTCACGAGATCCAATGAGAAGCGCTTGAGTTCAGCGAAGAACACAAATGTCAAGTTTAAACCAGTTTGACGTGGATGTGTATGATTTGGCAATAGGGGACAGTCTAATAGGGCTGTCAAATGATTAATCGCATCCAAAATAAAAGTTTGTTTACAAAATATATGTGGGTGAACTGTGTATAATTATTTTGTGTATATATATATATATATATGAAGAGTTCCGATGCAAAAGCCTCTAAATGCCATTTGAAATGTTCTTCTAAAATGATCATTTTTATCAAGCTTGTATATTTAAGTTCAGTAATTTCACTTGAATGACAATGAAGATTACCTATTAATTGTCATTTAAGTGAAATTAATGAACTTAAATATACAAGCTTGATAAAAATGATCGTTTTAGAAGAAAATTTCAAATGGCACTTCGAGGCTTTTGCATCTGAACTCTTCATATACACACACATACATGTATATTAAATAAAATAAATAAATAACAAGTATACATAAATATTAAAAATAAAATATTTATATAATATAAAATAAAATATTAATAATTATATATAATATAAATTATATAAATAAATCTTTATACAGTATATACATGAAAATATATACAAGCATGTGTGTGTATATATATATATATATATATATATATATATATATATATATATATAATAATTATACACAGTTCACTCGCATATATTATGTAAACACAAACTTTGATTTTGGATGCGATTAATCATTTGACAGCCCTACACTGGTGAAAATCGGGCCATCTTCCCCAAATTTTTATACGTGTTTAAACATTTTTGAGAGGTGCTCGTATCGTGCTTGGCTCGTAATTCCTCTCACATGCTGCGAAGTGCGAGCATCACAGATTTCCACTCTTTCTCCCGAGTGAAAAATCATCTGCAAGCTCATAAAACGGCAAGAATCGTGTGTAAGTTGAACAGCAAATCAGAGTGATCTGTCTCTCATCCATACCAACGAATGCTGATTCAACATGCTCAATCGTTTAAAATACACCAGACGGTGTCCAACCAGTTCGGAAACACTGCAAAAACTGAGCCAGCCGTCGGCTTGGTGTGTTATGGCCTTAATATCATCATTCATTGTCTTGTAAAATGGCATAATTTTAGTCCGTTGTCCATAATTTCTGGTTACATGCTCAAGGGACGACCATATTCATTAAATCCATTAAAATGGAAACTCATATGGAGTGGCTTAATGCAGGTTCACTTAATTAAGCATGTGTGTGTGTTTCAGGCTTTGCTCGACTCTCATCCGAGTCTCATCACGGAGGTTCACCCATTCACTGGGTTCTGCCCGCAGGCATGAATGCCAAGATGCTTGGAGGAGTCTTCAAAATTGACTGGATTTGCCGGTATTAAACCATGAGAAAACAAAATCCCGTCTGGCCATTTGTTGTTAGTTTACAATTGAGCTATTGAGGTGTTTTCTTTGTTTAAAGGCGGGAATTACCTTTCACAAAAACTGCTCACCTCTCCAACCCGTGGAATGAGCACAAGCCTGTGAAGATTGGACGTGATGGACAGGTTAGTCGTATTATCGTGATTAACTCCTTTTACTTGGGTTTTATTCATTGATTGGATTGTGAGGAGAGGATGTTGTACCAGAAGGGATCCATTTTTCCCAGCATTTTTCATTTAAAATATTAAAGTAAGTTAAGTTTCCAGAATTAGATTTTAGATTAGATTTTTATAGCGGGAAATTTCACATCTATAACCTAATCCTGACAGCTTTTCATTCACACACAGTTTTGCTGGAATTAATAACATTTGTTGATGACAGCTAAAGGTCGAAAACTGAGGGGGGTAATGTAAAAGTTATGAAATGTCTGTCTAATTTTTTGTTTTAATTTTACAAGCACTAAAGACTCTGAACAAACATAGAGGGAAATCAAATGTGTAATTAATGCTATTTACGTGTCATGCTTATTGATGAGACCAAACACTGACATGCACTAACAACGCAATTTTGATTTCTCACTAGCCTCTCATGCCATTTGCTCTTTAGTGGGTGTGTAATGATACCCTGTTGATTAAAATGCTAAATTTGGTATTGTAAATTTGGAAACCCAAAGCACAGAACTATAGAGACACCAGAATAACTATATTCATGATTCTGGAGATGAAAATACAGAATTATTTTAGACAAAAAAGCATGCGCTCTTGCGTTTTAATAGGGCTGGGTAACAAATATTGATTTCTCGATATTAATCGATTCTCATTTTTACGAACCGAGATCGATTCTTAGATCTCAAGAATCGATTAGTCATCCTGTTTCAGTTGAATTAATGGGACATTGTATCGCGGCTGCGCGCATCCAAAAAAATCACAATAATCTTTGCCGTTTGTTACTATTGATATGAAATAAAGTCTCAAATTTCAAATTACGTCCATTTTATAGAAATTCAAAATCATAAATAACGTTTTGAGATCGCTCTGGCTCAGCTCAAGAGAAGCAGCAGCGCTGATCTCTCTTCCGGCTTAATAATACCAGTCACAGCGCCAAATAAACATGAACGAGCATCTGAAATTGTGTTAAAGATAGAGTACAACTTATCCAAATCCGTATCATGTCACATTGATTCGCTCAATCAGCGTTTCAACCGTGGAAAGACGTCAACAGCTTGTAATCAATGTCATGTATCGTCATATTTACCTCAGAAAACCCACATAAACTCGTTAGTCAGCTCGAAAAAATAACTCTAGAGAGGAGCATTTTGATAAATATATACACCATATTACATATGCATTATAATCTTAATGTTCTTCAATATTTAATGCATATTTGAATAAATCTGGCGAGTTTTTATGACAGCCACCATTTAAATGTTTATATTTCATATAATCTTATTATAAAAGTGTAATTTAAGTGTTTGTATGGCTACAAAACAGTTAATTATTGCCTTCATATTAGGCTAATGAAGCCTGTAGGCTACAACTAGACTGCCATAGTTTACAGCATTAGTTAAGAGATTTGATTTCCTTGAGAAAATTTGCCATTTATTGTAACTTATATCCAAAATAATCAATATTGAATCTAAATCGAATCGAATTGTGAAATTTGTCTCAATACCCAGCCCTAATAACAATATTCACGATTCTGAAGCTGAAAATACAGAATTATTTTAGACGAAAAAGTTTGCGCTCTTGACGTTTTAAAATAATGTCGGCCATTTTTTACTGCTAACAAGACATTTGGCATAATTAAGGACCCTCACATATTCCCCCATTGCATTATTATTAGGGCTGTCTAAACGATTAATCGCATCCAAAATAAAAGTTTGTGTTTACATAATATATGTGGGTGCACTGTGTATAATTATTATATATATATATATATATATATATATATATATAAATACATACACATGCTTGTATATATTTAAGAAATATTTTCATGTATATATAGATTCATATATAATTTATAATATATATACATATAAATATTTTACATATAAATAATATTTTTTTCTTAAATATACATGCATGTGTGTTTAAAATAATTATACACAGTGCACCCACATATACTATTTAAACACAAACTTTTATTTTGGATGCGATTAATCGCGATTAATCATTTTGACAGCCCTGTTTATTATACATTAAATTCAACATTAGTAGTTTAAAAACTCCTAAATTTGATTTTTTTTTCTCACACTTTGGCTGAACGATACACAATATTCAGTCACTATCCACGAAACATTGTTGCATTTTTGTATTGTGACACAATATAGACCATTTCAAAAGATGTGAACAACACTGGCCCAGAAGCACTTCCTGTTTCAGTTTTTTAACACTACATAAAAGCTGGGATAAAATACAACAACAGGACATTTAAAACTGAATCAAAGAGTTAAACAAACATCTTTAAGATGTTTTCTTTACATGTGAAATTAGAAAACAGTTAAAACTGAAACAGGAAGTGCTTCTGGGCCAGTGTTGTTTACATCTTTTGAAATGGTCTAAATTGTTTCGCCACGTAGACGCCAAGGAACATATTAGCTTATTCATGAAAACAAACGCTAACGTTCTTTCTTTTCACTGTCCCGCATGATCCCTTGGACGTCCGACCGCAGGAGATCGAACCAGACTGCGGGACACAGCTGTGCATGCTCTTCCCACCGGATGAGAGCATTGACTTGTATCAGGTCATTCACAAAATGCGCCACAAGAGGAGGATGCACTCAGAGCCTCGATCTCGGGGCCGACTGCCCCACAGAGAGCCCGTCCCTCGGGACGTGGGAAGGTTAGAAATGTTCTTTGGACTGATAGTGCGCACTTGTGTCCCTGTCACCTGATGCGAAGGGAACAAGTGCGTGTTTTTTTTGGTTATTTTTCCACCTTCCGGTCTTCATCGTCACATGAGAGCGAGGGTCAGAGAAGAGCGACCGACCAAGCCGACCAGAGCAGACCGGACCGGCTGCGGCTTTTGTGGGAAGGTCACAGCATAAATCCTGCGTGCTGTTGTTAATTTCGATGGTTAACGGGAGCAGAAATGGTTGACCTGATATGCCTGTGTTAACTGTTAACAACTTAAGAATGGTCTAGTTGTAGCACTCTGAGGTCTGTTTGTTTCTGTAGATGAGACTGTGTTTAAATTTGTTCCCAAAGCCTTTTCTTGCAGGAGTGTCCATGGGGGAGATAGAGCCAGTCAAATTTGGGACTCTTTTAAAAGGAGCCTTAATAATTAAAGAGAAGACGATGGCACGTCGATTTGAGGGGCAGAAAGCAGTCGTTGTTTTAAAAAAAAAGCTTTCAAGAGGACTTCTTTGCAGAAAAAGCTCCAGTGTGTGCTTTAAGGATATAGATAGTTGAGGTGTAGCGTCAAACGGTGAACAGGGAGAGACAGGGAGGGAGGGCGCTGCTGGAGAGAGAGCGAGTAGTCGTCCCGTTTGCAGTGCATATGGACTCGAATCGCACCAGGGACTGTCCCCATTGAGCACTGCTTTACATGAACTCAAACGTGCTCAAAGCAAGGCCCCAAAACGGACTTAAACGAGACAAACGTTATGAGGAAGTTTGTCAAATTACACGTTGTCTGGCCAAAGCCCCAACTGATGGACTCCGCTTTGGATGTGTACACGTCCCTCCCCTTTCCCCACCCTCTTTGTTACAAAAAAGCCCCTTCCTCTCAATCAATGGGATGTTCCAGCTGGTGGTAGGTAGGCGGTTTGGACTAAAGATGGTGTAAAATGATGATGCCTCCACCCTTCCCGTTTCTCTGAGCCCCTCCATGGACTGAGTCTCCCAAGAGAAGGGTTGTTTCCAGATGTCTGGATCTTCTCTTGGTCTTTTTGGTTTTGCTTTGCAATGGACTGCACCACTCCTTATCACTCCCCCTTCTTCTGCTTTACCAGGCCCTCGCATTTAAAACGTGTTAAAGCATAAGATGGACTTTTATATGAACTTTTACTCTTACTCTAAAAGTATTTGCCAACGTTAGCAGTCACAAAACTACAAGAATGCGGTATGTCACACTCTCAACCAGATTTTATTGTTCTCCACTGTTTTTGACATTGGGTTTCTCACCATTTGTTAGAATGACACTTTCACTAAGGGACTAAGGAACAGTCTTTCTAGAAAGACTCATCAAGTGTTTAACAATCAATCCCTCATGGCACAGTTCAAGGGTATTTTCTGGCTTCAGGACACACAGCGAAAGCTTTATGCAATTCTGAGCAGGGCTCTACTGTTACACTGCTAAAGTCCAGGACTATGACGTTAATGCTAACTTGGACGGTTTTATACGTTTGATATTTGATATCTTTGTCAGTGCGAAATAGTAGCAGGTTTGACCGATCAACAACTGGTATCCAAACATATATATATTGGTAACGTAATTTAATTAGTCATAGGGCTGTCAAACTATTAATCGCGATTAGTCGCATCCAAAATAAAAGTTTGTTTACATAATATTTGTTGGTGCACTGTTTAATTATTTTGTATATATAAATACACACACATGCTTGTATATATTTAAGAAATATTTTCATGTATATAGATTTATATATAATTAATATATAAATATATATAAATAATGTTTTTTCTTAAATATAATATACATGCATGTGTGTGTATTTATATATATATATTAGGGCTGTCAAACGATTAATCGCGATTAATCGCATTCAAAATAAAAGTTTGTATTTATTTACGTAATATATGTGGGTGTAGTGTGTATAATTAATTTGTATATATAAATACACACACATGCATGTATATATTTAAGAAAAATCTGAAAGTATATACTTTATATATATTTATACATAATTAATATGTATAAATATAAATATTTGATATATTAAGAACACATTTTTCTTAAATATATACATGCATGTGTGTGCATTTATATATACAAATTAATTATACACACTAAGCCCACATATATTATGTAAACACAAACTTTTATTTTGAATGCGATTAATCGCGATTAATCGTTTGACAGCCCTAATATATTATACATATTGCACCCACATATATTATGTAAACACAATTTTATTTTGGATGCGTTTAATTAATCGCTTGACAGCCCTAATTAGTCATTAACATGCATTTGATATATTAATCACACTTTATTGGCGTTCATTACTATTTGGGTGTCAGTGGCTGCTTTTTGTAGTTTTTACTTCCAAGTCAACAGAGAAATGCGCTTTGTTTTTTAAAACCTGACATAAAATATAGAGATTATACTTATTTCAGTTAGTTATGTCAGCATTTCTTGAAGCACTTAAATTAGTCAAATTAAAGCTGAAAAAAATAAACTAAAGCCTAAATGGTGAAAACTAATACAAATGACTGAAGCACATAACGAAATTACTGAAAATGGAAGGACAATTTAAATAAAAAGCTTTTTCAAATTACTAAAATAAATAGTAAAATGACACCGCACACTGAATGTTTTTGCATGGTAGATGGAGGACAACAGGGTTTGGTGAACTGGACAGGCCAATTTAATGTGAAACTCATCCTACCAGACACACTTATCCAGAATGCAAGCACAACGCATCCTGTTGACTTGAACGGAAGACAATGAAAGGCAGCCAAATACTCCATAAAACAATTTTCCAATTGGGTGAGATGCATTGGGAGGTTTATACTGATGGTGTTATTGGAGTTCACGAGTTGATTTAGGTGTCTGATTTCACTTGCATGGGTGTGCAAAAAGTTGGTAGTGAAATACTCACAACGTAGAGCTCTGCTGAGGATTGAGCATTAAAAAAACACATCAATGTGGCCTTAGGATTAAAGGACTGTTCTGGGTTCAGCTCTAGCAACAGCATTTGTGGCATTGTGTTGATTATCTGTTTTGGTATCTTTGCAAAAGTTATCTGCTATGCACTTTTTTAATTTTCTAAGCACTTGTGGCTTTACTTTCCAAACTGCATTTTTAATGTTTATTGTTGTTTATCTAAACATCTTACTGTAGCCATGACTTTTTAAAATGAGCTCTAACGTTCACCTGACCCCAGTCAGACATAATTTTTTGACATGTTTGTAAAAAGTATAACTTTAAGATCAGTTTAAGGTCTTGAGATGGTTTTTAACTTGATGCAGTTTTTTTGAAAGTCCCTAATAAAAGCACAGTTGCTACAAATATAAAAAATAAAACATTTAAATAAAAAATCTAGCCAACTAGTTGATCAATTATGATCCAGGCCTAATTAACATTTTGTCCACAAATGCTGAGAGTAAACTGTATTGAACCCAGACTATTGTTTTATGCAGGGCAAAAAGATGCTAATATGCAAAAAAAAATACTTGTGTGAATGCACAGACGTGTTTTACTTGATGTCATGCAGTTTAGGAATTAATTTAGTTGTATATCATTAACTAAAATGAGATTGTACAGTGAGAAAGAAATCTGCTAAAATATGTAATCCTGCACAAACACACACACACACACTGTAAACTGTTGTTGACTGTTTGCTTCATGTCTGTCTGTTTTCTTAAATCAGTGCCATCTTTCACATTAATGTACCTGATTTACGTAGGCGTCGTCCTGAAGAATATGACATGCACAACCGGAAGCGGCCCAGGATTGATTACACTCCAGAATTCCCCCAGAGACCAGGTCAATATCTGCAATGTGTAGTGCTCATGTTTCCTCTGGTGTCTGAAAGAAACGAGACGATACGGCTCTTTATCGAGTGACTTGTGTTGTATCGTAGGTGAAAGTATGGCATCTGAACTGCATTTTTTTCATTTTCTCTTTTTTTTTTGGTCCAATATTGTAGCTTTTGTGCTTTTAAATGAAATTGTAAATTTTGTGATTTTGGTTTTATCGTTTGTGCTGTTTATTTGTCGTTGGTGAAATCTTGTCTCACTTTCGCTGTCCGTTTAGGTTTTATGCAAGACCCTCGCAATCAGCCTGTGGACAGGTCGGTCTCGTCTTTCCCCTCATTATCCTGCATTTCTGAATGCTCTGTGTGTCATAACTTCACGTAATATCTCTTCACAGGCGCTTCACTGGTGTCAGGAGAGATGTGTTTCTCAACGGAGTAAGTTTTTCTTGACTTGAGTCAACATTAAAGGCCATTCGCAACCCATTTTATTGATTAAAATCTAAAAAAAGACTATTTCATCAAATGGAAAATCATTGAATTGGAAGAAATCGGCATTACAAACCAGAGTGAAGCTGAAAAATAAGAGCCTTAGCGATTAGAAAATTAGTTTTAAAGGTGGAAATATTATATATTTGTAAGATTATGAAGACTAAATAGGGTGATAAAATGCACTACATGCACAGTGACACCAGAAACACTCTAAAAAGCCAATAGTCTCAACTTTGGTTGACTTTAGTTTCATGCTAATTAACGTTTGGTCATGATTCATTCAAATCAAGTCATGAATGGACATATAAACATTATTAACACTTATTTTCTTATTTCTAGTCCTATAATGACTACATGAGAGAGTTCCACCACAACATCGGGCCTCCACCACCATGGCAGGGAATGGTAAGATTGACTGTATTCCCTGGGTTTTGGGTTTTCTAAATCTCTTGTTCTTGTCATACATTTATTTATTTTTTAATTCTGACACTATTTCTCTTTCCTGAAGGCCCCGTACCCTGGGATGGAGCACCCTCCCCAGCACCCATACTACCAGCATCATCATCATCCTCCTCCACCGCAGGCCCACCCTCCGTACTCCGGACACCATCCCATGCCCCATGATGCCCGCTTCAGGGAAAAGAGGGTTGTTCGCTCTTTCGCCTCCAGTTTGGTAAAGTTTAGCCACTTAAAGCGGCTCGAAAACTACCTAGGGCTGGGCGATACATCGAAGATTAGCGATATGTTTTTTTGCTGACGATATAGAATTTAGGGTATATTGTAGAGCCCGACCGATAAAGGATTTTGAAGGCCGATACCGATATTTTTGGGTTTTAAAATCCGATATTCCGATATATCGGCCGATATTTAATTAAATATTGTTGGATTTCACACACGTGTAAAAGAAAAGCTAACTTTTTTGCACAAGATACGTTTGATACTTTTCCTCTATGTCTAAATGTTCACTCCTCGCAAGTATAATTTACATTTTACAATGCAGGGACTGTAACTAGAGATATTCTAGTTATAAATACAGTAATCATTACTTTATTTAGTAATGTGTTGAACTTGGCAAGTCCGAACCACCAAGGACTTTTGTCTCCCTAATAAAACACACCTGATTCAACTCATTAGAAGACCTGTAATGGTTGTGTCAGAAAGAGGAGACTTTCTAAATGTGCATTTGTTGGGGGTCCTCCAGGACAGAGTTGAGAAACACTGATTTATATGTATAATATTTTTTTGTATGGCAGCTGCTTTCAATGAAAAGCATCAAATGTTTCTATTAACAAGGCGTTTAACAGCATTGTAGCCAATCACAGACATTTCTGTTGAGTGCTGAATGCAATGACCAATCAGAGGCGTTTAAATTGGTCAGTGGAGCGTAATGCCAAATCGATACTATCACAATATTTGGGTGCGGATTTTTTGCAAGTTTTGTATTTAAAAAAGTGGCTTTTTTTAAACATCAGACCATGGGAAAAGTTTGAATCATCTGTATACACTACCGGTCAAAAGTTTTAGATCGGTAAGATTTTTTATGCTTTTAAACCAAGGCTGCAATTATTTGATAAAAAATACCAAAAAAACAGTAATATTGTGAAATATTATTACAATTTAAAACAGCGGTTTTCTATGTGAATATATAGTGAAGTGTAATTTATTCCTGTGATCAAAGCTGAAATTACAGCATCATTACTCCAGTCTTCAGTGTCACATGATCCGACAGAAATTATTATAATATGATGCTCAAGAAACATTTATGATGTTGAAAAGAGTTTTTTACATTTTTATTTCAGGATTCTTTGATGAATAGAAAGTTCATAAGAACAGAATTGATCTGAAATGGAAAGCTTTTCTAACATTAATCACTACCATTCAAACGGTTGGGGTCAGTAAGAATTTATTTTTTATTTGTGGGGGAAAGAAATTATAAACTACTTTTATTCATCAAGGATGAGTTAAATTGATCAAAAGTTACAGTAAAGACATTTATAATATTAGAAAAGATTATATTTTAAATAAACGCTGTTCTTTTGAACTTTCTTTTCATCAGAATTTCGGGGGAGAATGGTACACGATTGTTTTCAACATTGAAAATAATAATTTATGGGTTTTGAGCATAAAATCAGCATATTAGAATGTTTTCTGAAGGATCATGTGACACTGAAAACTGACGTGTAATCAGCAACAGTAATGATGTTGAAAATTCAGCTGTCAAATTACATTTTAAAATATATTAAAATATAAAACACTCATTTTAAATTGTCATAATATTTCACAATATTACTGTTTTTTCATCAAATAAAGCAGCCTTGGTGAGCAGAAGAGACTTCATTTAAAAACATAAAAAAATCTTACTGATCTAAAACTTTTGACTGGTAGTTTATATTGAGTAATATTTACAAAAACAGTTCATTATATCTTTGAGTTTAGCCACCTATAATATTAAATATCACAATTTTTTAATAATATCGAGATATAAATTATCGATATCGCCCAGCCTTGTTCCAAAGTAGTAGGAACTCCTACTAGCAACCCAACACTACACGTCTTCAGTCTGAGTGTTGGGTCGACGTGTTAGACTAGCTCACTAGGTTTTGGAACTGAGCCGATGTGTGTGATTTTTACATGTTGCGTTTTTACTTACTCGTACTTTCAAACCTTTGTGTGGCAGCATGACTACGATATGCGTGTGGACGATTTCCTGAGACGAACACAGGCCGTGGTGAGCGGACGCAGGAGTCGCCCGCGCGAGCGTGACCGGCAGAGAGAGCGAGACCGGCCCCGGGACGGACGACGCGACCGAGAGCGAGAGCGCGGCAGAGAACGTGATCGCGAACGAGAGCGGATTCGAGATCGCGAGAGGGAAAAGGAGAGGGGCCGATACCGGAGATAGGGACAAGTGCTTTTAACCCTGTTTTTGTTTTCTTTCATTTTGTAGATAGTGTGTTTAGATTTAGCTTTTGATTTCTTTTTTTTTTAAATAGTTAATGTTCATCAGAAAGCTGAAGTGAATCTTTCTGGGCATTTTTTTTTTAAATGTTCTCTCAATCCCATGCCATTGTTAGCATCATGCATGCAGTGCATTAAACTTTAACTGTGAAACCAAAAAGCAATTTTACCCTCACGTTTTTGTTTTTTTTTTTTTCCCCAATTTTTAATCATTGGTTCTGTAGCTGGTTCAACATAGTTGAGATGGAGCTGCTGTCCCCTTTGTATGTTTTTTCTTTTATTTTTTCCCCTTGTGAGCAGACTGCCTGTTCGTTACGTGGGTATTGCAGTTTTTAGGTGTTTGCTAACAATGCGCTCGTCTTTGTGATTTCTGTTGTACATTTAAATAAGGTCATAGGTGCCAGTATTCCAAAGCACTGCTCAATATGACGGTTGTATCAAGTATGTTTCGTTAGCTTTGTCTGAAGCCAGGCCTGTTTTCTAGTGTTTTGATCGGGAAGTGGGTAAATATTCCTACACTTGCTTCCTCTGTCCAGTCAAAGGATAAATGTCATGAAGGTTTGTAAAATGACTTAAGCCATTTGTTGTTGAAGTATCTGTTGGATACTATATGGATACCTTTTGTACAAAAAAATAAAAGAAATTGAATTGCTGTTGTTTTATGTTTATATGAAGATGGCATTCACTGACAATAAAAAATACTTCCTTCACACTAAGCTTAATATAATACTTGTATAGTGAATAGTATACAATAAATGTAGGTATGTGGACATATCAATAAATAGCGGCCGTCATTGTGTTCCAAATCTGGATTTTCCCGAATCACTGAGTGGGTCTTCTAAAATGCGCTGTTTTCATTGACTCGCTGTGGGAATCCTTGATTATTTTTATCCAATCACATCATTAGGGTTTTCGACTGCACATTTGTTTTCAATTTTTCTTGTCAGGCTGTATTTTCCTCCTTAAAGGCGATTTCAAACAACACGGAAGAATTCAAATGTCAAGAAATTATTTTTACCCACTTTGGACACTTTTCAGAGGAAGGTGGACATGAAGAACATATGTTTGTGGTGTGCTGTACAAAATTTCGTGGCCATTTAAACTCGCCCACTTTTTGTATGACTACCGCCACTAGAAGAGCTGTCAAAATGCAGCGCGTCGTGTAGGCTACACTCAACTTTTGCGTGGTCTCCTCCACTTTTTTCCTCCACCAGCGTTAGTATTGTTAACTCTATATTCTTACACAACTGGAAATAGCATGAATCAACCAAAAATCCATCTTTTAAATTAAGGATATATAATTTTCCTATGGTTGTTTTCCATTCAATTATTTGTATTTTCAACAACTGCTCGTCAGAAAAATACTATAAAAGATGGGCCAAATCAGTCTTTATGTGTGTTAAAATCAAGTATAGATCCAAATAACTATATGAAACCCATCTCCACAGAAAATTTCATTAAGATATCTTGTATATTGAGAAAGTTATGAGCATTTTTGTGAGAAAAAAAAACAACTTGTTTTCGGTCACACTAAATTCTATAGTTTTCACCTTAGAAATGAGACAATAATAGGCGCTGATTACTGAACTTTCTTCATACTTGACAAATTTACCTTTTTTTTTTTTTTGTAAAGGGGGTACCCAGGTCTTTCCACATATGCTATTCATTTGTCTATTTGTTGAGTTTTAATTTTTTGTCCACATACCTAATAAATGCATCATGAAAGGGATAGTTCACTTTGAAATGAATTGTTAATATGTTTTAGCTTACCTCAAGGGCATCCAAGATGTAGGTGTCTTTGTTTCCACGGTATTTTCAACTTTGACATTTTTTGGTCAAACCGTTGTTGTCTGTCACTCATATAATGGAGTTTAAGGGGGTCCTCCCTCGGTTCACCTCAAAGAGCATGCACAGAGAACTCAAAATTAACATGATTTAATGACTTTAAAACATGATTTAAGTACACACTGATGGCCTAAGATACAAAACGAGCGGTTTGTATGAGAAAAAGAACAATATTTATATAGTTTTTACCTTGTTAACAGCCGTCGAACTAATCTGAATCAAATGTCCAGCTGAACCGTCTCCAGACGTTACGCCGGAAGTGATCTCGCGCGGCGCGCGTCTAGCAATGTTTACACTGAGATTTCGGGAGTTTTACCTTTTACTAAACATATTTACAAATATCAAAATCGTGTTCCATTGCGATTTTTCGTGTATCTAAATATGTTTACTGAAAGGTAAAACTCACGAAATATCCGTGTAAACAATGCGTGACGTTGACGCGCGAGAGATCACGCGCCGTAACGTCTGGAGACGGTTTGACATCTGATTCAATACTGTGGAAAAAAAACCCTGCGTCCCAATTCGCTTACTTATACTACGTCCTAAAAGTATGTACTCTTTTTGTGAAGAAATTGTACATACTTTTGAGTGTGTAGCAAAAGAGTAGGCAAGCTTTGGGACATACTATCACGTCATCTTTAACGGACGTCTCTGTCGCGTGCTGCGTGCAACCTGTCAATCATCTTGAGACCGTTAAAATCCTCCATTCAATCTAATTTGATTTCCTACCGTATCGGAGCACGTTTATCTGCCAGTCATGGGTCTTTCATGCGGATACTTTCCTCGTGTTTTGCAATTTGAATATAGTAATGATGCATTGTATCCTTACAAAAGTTCACAATGCTGCTGCAGATGCCATATAATGTGGAGAACATTGAATAAATTAATATTCGTTAGTTTATATGGTGATAATTAATCACTCTTACCTCTTTATCAAAACCTCTCAACATAACCGCGGGACTCGCGCGTCCTCCGTGTCTGTAAGTTAGTTTTTTTTAACACTTTTTACTCGTGTTTGTAGTTCAAACCGAATCCTCGTCCAACGCGCAATAGGTTGTGGGCAATATCAGCCGTTAGAGTGTGCGTCGATCTACACTTCGGATTCTGACCGGAAAAAGTAGACCATCCGGGTATCTTATGGTGCGTTCTATTATTCATCCGTCTCGGAGATCCGAACCGGACGACAGACGTTGCCTAGCAACACGCCTCCTTTCCTCGGATTTCTCCTCTCGGACGTCGGACCACGGTGAGGACACCGAGCAAGAATTCCGTTTCGGAATTCAAGATGGCTGCGCCCTGTGACTTGTAAGAATGAATTGTTTTTTCATTGTTTTTGAACCGCTTTGGTATTTTAAATGACGATTATAATCACTCGTATTACTGCGTCCCCTGTAGATATGGGAATCGGTTGTTGTGAGTGCAATTACTGACGTTGTTTGCGTTGCTAACAGAAGATTAACATGAAAAACATTAATAAAGTGAATATTTTCAAGTTCAAATGGCTGCGTTTTAATAAGGTGTAGTCATAATATATATATATATATATATATATATATATATATATATATATATATATATATATATATATATATATATATATTTAAAGTAAGTGCCTGGTACTCGGCCAGTGCTACAATTATAACAGCTTTCCGGGTGGCGTCCATTTTTTTCTCCGACTCGGACGCGCAAAACAAATAGAACGCTTGAAGTGTGGACGTGACGTCAAATCCGAGGTCCGAGTCGGTTCGTTGGCTATAATAGAACGCACCATTAGAAACACTCATTTCAACACACTACGGTTTGGGGCGCACTCATTTTATTTTCGAATACTATTTAGGACGGATAGTACCATCTTGGATGCCCTTAAAGTAAGCTAAAACATATCAAAAATTAATTTCAAAGTGAACTATCCATTTAAAGTAGTTTTTTCACCATTTTGATCAGAGATCCTGAGATACATTTTTCTAAAAAGTTAAAGGATGAAGAGGAAAAGTTAAAGGAGAAGTCCAATATGCTTGTAAAATGAAAATGTATTGACAGTGGGGGAAACGCAACAATTCAAAATGGCGCATCGTGAACATATTTTTGAGGCATCAGCACTTAAAACGTGTTTTTATGCATCCAGATGGGTGGCATGAATGTGTGCCTAAACCAGATGACCCTCACCTTTTCCACTGATAAAAGTGGTGACCATCAGCAGTCAGCACCCTACACCACAAACCCACAGTGGCCGAGTTTCCTCAGCTAATCTCTGGCGTGCATCAAGGTTCAGTACTGGGTCCCCTACTCTTTTCGATGTTCACACTCTCAACAGGCACAATCATAACAGCAAATGTCTTCTCCAATCACATGACGTGTTGCTCAAACCTGAAAAAGAAAGCATTTGACTATGGATCCCCTACCAGGAGGAAATGCCTCAGGCAATAGTTCCCAGAGTTGCTGATGCACTCAAACCTCAGGGGTGTACAATATGTTTTAATTATGCAACTTTTTGCTATTCTCAAAAGGTATTTTGTATACAGATGAAACTCGAAAAATTCATTTATTTCAGTAATTCAACTTAAAAGGTGAAACTAATATATTATCATTACATGCAAAGTGAGATATTTCAAGCCTTTATTTCATATAATTTTGATGATTATTGCAATGAAAACCCCAGATTCAAAATTAGAATATTGTGAAAGGGTTTTCATAAGCTGTAATCATCAAAATGACAAATAAAGGCTTGAAATATCTCACTTTGCATGTAACGGATCTATATAATATATTAGTTTCACCCTTTTAAGTTGAATTACTGAAATAAATGAACTTCTACAAGATATTCTAGTTATTCAGTTTTATACCAGCCACCCTTCACTTTAGCTTTATCATCTATTAAAATAACATTTTTATTAATTACTTCAGGTCTAAATAGCCTAAATAGTTCACGCACGATAGTTTATTATTCAAGAATAAAACGATTCTGTACATTTTAAGCATGACTATTTCTTGAGGGTTTTTATTTTATGTTCTCATGGTCCACCAGACTTTCAGGGAACTCTAAAACTTGCTCATGTTTGTAGCTTAGAGTGGTTTGTATCACTGTAGCTGCAATGTCACCCATATCAACTCCCATGATGCTTCAGTAAACCTGAATGACATCATCCCATTCCCGCACAGGCCAGACGCCGTTCTCCTGTACGTTGGACGGGGAGCTCTTCCAGTCCCAGGTTTTTACAGGAACATTCCAGTTGGGTCCATAGTTGGCCATCACGTAGTCCCTCGTCTCGCAGGGAACCTGGACCTTCAGCTCCATCAGCTCGGCCCAACACAGACTGAATCGTGGGAACATGTATCTGTCGGCAAACAATGTAAATATAAGACGACATTTCATGAAAGTAAAAACCATAACTGATTTTCTCCAGGGCTTTCCACACTTGAACTAGTTAACCCTGGGTAATGGGTATCTTCACATTCATACACTGTTCTTGTGTGTTTAACCCTCAAACCGTGTTCACTTTATAGCCCTTAATCCTGTAATTGTGGACAAATGTGGGCACAGAGGAATTTTTATTTATTATAAATGTTATATCACTGTCTTCGATAAAGTTTTGTCTATCCATTTATGGTGTTTTTATTTTATTTTGGGGGTATTTTTGTATTTATTTACTTCAAAAAGTACCATATTTTCTATGTAAATTATGCTTATTTTTATTTTTTATTTATTTTTAACTACATTAAAATATCATTCCAATAAGTTCTTAGAGCTAAAACCTAAAGATGAAGTGACTTTGCTTTCACCTGGTGTCTTATTTTGGCTTATTTTAGAATGCTCAAAATTACAGTTTTCCCATTCATTTCTATGGGTGCCCGTTTTTGACCCAAATACAAGATTAAGGAGTTTTTTTCACCCACTTAACATTGTAGAATTGAGTAAAAAAAAAAGTGTGTGTGTTCAGGAGGCAAACTTAGAAAAAGTAGCCAAGTCTTGTACCGCTCAGATCAAGGGAAGTATTTTTTAAAAAATAAATCAAAACTATTTTGCCCACATTTGTCCAGAATACGGTTTTAGGGTTAAGTGCAAACAAATCAAATAATTAATAAATAAATTAATGACAGGTAAATTAATTTCTGACTACCTCACTTTGTTGTTTCAAAGATTGGCTAATGGCACTGTATTCACAAACCAGGCATTAAAGTAGGTTCCAAGACTAGAAAACAATAATGTTGTCCTTACCATAACAATTGAAGGTGAAGTATGCATTTTTTTTAAAAAAAAGCATGCCAAACACACAGTCCATTCACAACTTAAAGGGATAGTTCACTTTGAAATTAATTTTTGATATGTTTAAGATTACCTCAAGGGCATCCAAGATGTTGGTGTCTTTGTTTCCAAAGTAGTTTCAATTTTTATATTTTTAGGTCAAACCGTTTGAGTCTATCAGTCATATAATGGAGGTCTATGGTCACCACCTCAAAGAGCATGCACAGAGAAGTCCAAATTAAACATGATTTAATGACTCGTAAATGTAAGGACACATTGATGGCCTAAGACACGAAACGAGCGGTTTGGGTGAGAAAACGAACAGTATTTATACCGTTTTTACCTCTTACAATACTCACTTAAATTTTTTGCCACTCTTTGCCTGCGTGCCTCCATTCCAGACAATGTCGCCCTCATCATAAAAAAAGAAAATGTCCAGTTTCACATCGTTCCCCTGAAAGGAGAGCTCCAAACTATCCTCCACCTGAAATTTAAACAAATGAAGGGTGAAAATGTGTCTGATGGAGCTTTTCAGTTCTTAAACAACATTTATTTCCATCAAGAGGTGTCATGTGTCTTCCTACATGGTTATTTCCATCAAAAGAAGAATACATTTACGGTCAAGGTCTTGTATGGAGTCCAGCTCTCTGTAAAGTCTCCTCCAGCAAATCCCAAACACTTTCAATGAATGTAAGATCTAGACTTCTAATGTGACAATCAACCTCACAATCTGACATTATCATCCTGGAATTTGGCCATGGTGTGTCTTCCTACACGTTTTTTTTTAAGAATTGAAAAGCTACACACTCCATCCATTAGGGTTAGAGGAACTGTTGCCAATATCTTCTTTTGTGTTCAACAGAAGAAAGAAACTCATAAGGTTTAGAATAACTTAAAGGTGAGTAGAAGATGACAAGATTTAAGACTAAAAAAATGAATTGCGTTTGAAGTAACAGAGGCCGATCTGGGTTTCTGGTCAAGTCAAAAATTAAAACCAGGATCAAAACAAGCGGTTTAATATGTATCTTAATTGGTACAACACGTTCGTAGGGTGACTGGCTTTTAAAGGGAATGGGAGATGAGACTCTGATTGGTTTATTGCATGTTACACCCAAAACCCACCCATTACTCATTAACCCTCTGGGGTTGTTCGGCCCAAATGGAAATTTGGTGACTTTGTTGGTATTTGAACACCAGAAAAAATTGGGGACAGGATGTGAGTAGTCTAAGTGGTTGTAAAAAAATAGTCACACTTGGGGTGTTCGGGTCCAAATGGACCCGCATGGAAAATGAATGGGAAATTGGCAAAAATGTGAAAATACTGAAAATACTTTTTGTGCGTACAATCTACAAATCAGCCACGATCTTGGAAAAAAGCACACAACAGTTAAGGGATGAATCTATAAAACATCAAGAGTGCAAAACAGACACACACAAACACACTTTTATACACAAACACACCAAAAAATTCATACATGCGTTTTGCATTTTTAAAATGCTCAGTTTGTCCACCAGATGGCATCCGTCTCATTTCAAAAATTGCTTTTATGAGGCCTAGGCTTGACTCTAAAATGAAATACAGCTTTAAAAAATTTTTTAAAAAATATGTTTTTTTAAGTATTTTTTCTATTATGTTCAATGGGGGAAATTTTGTCATAATTATTGCATTAATACTAATTATAATTTTATTTTTTAAGTTTTTAATTTTCTCAAAACACCAAAAAAAAAAATAAAATAAAAAATATTATAAAAATGAGTAAAAAAAAAAAATCATGATTTTTTTTTTTATTTTTTAAAATATGAATCCTGCCCTTTGGGTCCATTTGGACCCGAACACCCCGAGTGTGACTCTGAAACGAACAACCCCAGAGGGTTAAGAGAATAGAGACAGAGGCGCACAGACTGTTTTTCCCGTCGTTAAGCTAACTAATCCAGACACGACCCAAGTGCACTTGCGGCGTGCGCTTTAGACCATGTGCTTAGATCCTTAAAATAAGGCCCCAAGACCAAATCTCCTTACCTTTCCGAACTTGTGTTTCAGTGGGAGACCAGCCTTCTGAAACGCCTGAGTGATGTCATCCCTATAATCTTTGATCCAAATGCCCAGATCAACATCTTTACTGTAGGGAATGATATTACACTGCCTGTACCAGCCTGTGGGAAAGAGGAAGACTAGTTATGAAATTTGGCACAAAGATGGAAGGCAGTATTAACATCAACCATGGAAAATTTGGAGTCTCTTTCTCAAACGCTGTACCAACATCTCAAATTTGCACCAAAGCTTAAATTAAGGCCTATAAACACACTCGTCATATTGAGTAAAATACAACTCAATTTCTACAACACTAGATTCTCCTTCATTTTTTGTTAAACCTGGACTACTCATCAGATCTTGGATCAGATCATTGTTAGCAACAACAAGATATCAGATGATTCATGATAGACTCAAGCATTTTTCTATAACGAGGTAATCCCTCAAATTCAAATTAGACTGATCTACCTTTTTATGTAACAGACTTAGATAGCACAAGTCTTAAACAAAATGAGATGACTAACTTTTAAGACTAGTCTAAGCAGTTTATGCAACAGCCCCTTGCCTTGCTTATTACTTCTGATTAATTTGATCTATTGATCCATATTTTCCATGGTCCACCCTTCTGCAAGTGTCACTTTGATTTCACTGAAAGGACATGTTTTTTAAAGGAGTAGTTCACTTTTAAAAAACCTTTTGCTGATAGTTTTAGGGTCCCCGTGGGTCCTTAAAAAGTCTTAAAATGTCTTAAATAAAATTTTCACTTTTTAAGGTCTGAAAATGTCTTAAAATCTGAAATTTATGATAAGGAGGTCTTAAATTTCACGTACGGACCTTAAATTTTAAAGTAATGACTAAAAGTTGACAAAAAATGTAATGACTGTCAACTAAAACTAGACTAAAATTATGAAAGACAAAATTACTAAAATGTGACTAAGACCAATAAGCATGTTCATCTGAAGACTAAAACAAAAATGGCTGCCAAAATTAACACTGTCGTGTCGTGCTGAATATTTTCCTTTTTTTTCCTTTTTTTTTGTCGTAGTAAAGTCTTAAATTTGCCTTTTAGAGGACTTAAAAAGGTCTTAAAAGTCATTAAATTTGCTGTTAAAAAATGTGCAGATACCCTGAGTTTACTCACTCCCATGTCATCCAAGATGTCCATGTCTTTCTTTCTTCAGTCGAAAAGAAATTAAGGTTTTTGATGAAAACATTCCAGGATTTTCTCCATATAATGGACTTCAATGGGGACCAAACGGTTCAAGGTCCAAATGAGAGTTTCAGTGCAAACTGCAAACTGTTCAAAGGGCTTTAAATGATTCCAGATGATGAATAAGGGTCTTATCTAGGACCCTTCGAGTCATGACTCGTAAAAAGATTTGTTCATTTTGATGAACGAGTTCGAACAGGAGAGTCACGAATGCGCATCACAGAACAGAGCAAGGCGAGCGTTTGTGCTTATAAAACTTAAACTTTGTTATTTATTTTTGAAATGAGCGATTGTTTCGCTTTATAAGACCCTTATTCATCGTCTGGAATCGTTTAAAGCCCTTTGAAGCTGCACTGAAACTCTCATTTGGACCTTGAACCGTGTGGACCCCATTGAAGTCCATTATATGCAATGTTTTCATCAAAAACCTTCATTTCTTTTCGACTGAAGAAAGAAAGACATGGACATCTTGGATGACATGGGGGTGAGTAAATTATCAGCAAAAGTTTTTTTAAAAGTGAACTACTCCTTTAACTCTTCCTTCAAAATTCATTTGATCTTCCCCATATTTGATCTGATTTAGAACAAGCTGAACAGAAATGATCAGGTTTTTGACATTTAACCATTCTTGTGTGCAAAAGTGCCATCTATTTGCCAAAAGTTCACAGCAGTTTTATAAAAAGATAAGGATTTTAAACAGTTTGAACTGCAATATTCTGCGTTGGTGTACATGATGCTGTAAATTCAGCTTATAAGAATAATGTGACTGAAGACTGGAGTAATTATGCAGAAAATTCAGCTTTGATCAAATATAAAATATACATTCACATAGAAAACAAAGTGTAATAATATATGAAGAGTTCAGATGCAAAAGCCTCTAAGTCCCATTTGAAATTTTCTTCTAAAATGATCATTTTTATCAAACTTATATATTCAAGTTCAGTAATTTCACTTAAATGGCAATTAATAGCTAATCTTCATTGCAATTTAAGTGAAATTACTGAATTTAAATATACAAGTTTGATAAAAATGATCATTCTAGAAGAAAATTTCAAATGGCACTTAGAGGCTTTTGCATCTGAACTCTTCATTTCAAAATATGACTGTACTGTATTTTAGTCTTTCAAAATCATTAAAAAAAATCATAATTATTCCACACTTTTGGCTGTGATTGGCTGAGTCTACAGTCTGGACGAGTGTAAGTTCCTCACCGAGACAGGTCCCACTGCTGAGCCAGAAAGGGACTCCGAGCGCAGAGAGGACTCGTGAGGCCAGATGAAGCAGACTCTTAGCCCTCATCTTGAAGTCCACAGCCTCTGCAGAGGTGTCTTCTGGGTACAGCTGCACGACATCATTTTAACACTGAGCCCAATAGATATGCATTGCTTAAATCAGACAAGTAGAGTTGCATGATTCAGGATAAAGTGAGACGTACACTCTGTTTGCTTGTTTCGAATAGAGATCACGATTCTCCCATGATTATGATTAGAAAATTAAACTAAATAACATGTAGCCTAATTTAGTAGAGGTTCTGGCAAAATCTGAAATGCTGCAGTGTATTTAATAAAATGTATAATCGGTTTGAATGACTCACTCATTAATACTTCACTGGTGTAATGATCTAATTGATAAGTGTCAAGTTGCTTTGTATATAAATATAATGATCATATAAATACTTTGTCAAGCATTTATAAGAATATTTCCCATGAGACATCAGTACCTGGTAGAAGGCCTTGGCTTCTCGACTGCGGCACTCCAGAAAGCGACTGCTGGGAAACTCTCGGAGGAAACCGGAGAAGTTTTTGGGGATTCTTACGTCAAGACCATCGAGAGTGGTGAGGATGAGCTCGGGTCTGGAAGAGTCATGAAATGAAACAATGTGTGTCTAATCTTACGTTTCTTTCCCTTACAGGTGAAACTTGGAAAATTAGAATATCGTGAAAAGGATTTATAAGCTGTGAGTCATAATCGTCAAAATTAGAACAAATAAAGGCTTGAAAAAGAGTGTCTGTGTGTGTGTGTGGATGAGTGAGTAGTACGTGCCATCAGTGGCGGCTGGTGATATTTATTTTTGGGGGGGCGCATTTTTTATTTGTATTTTTTTTTATTGAGGAAGGCAAATAAATATAAAGCAGTAACAAAAATCACGTTGACTACTACTTAACCCTTGTGCATCCTTTTGGACATTTTTGTCCTTTTCAGTTTTTTTTTTCTTGATCACTTTGCCTGTGTTAAAGCTAACTGCAAAAAACTTGGCTCAGGTGTGTATTTTTATTGGAATTTTACTATTTTAGCGTCATTTTCTTAAAAAAATATTTTTTGCATTAGGTACAAAAAAGCACCTTTCAGCACCTTTTGGACAAAAATGTCCCCATTGAAACCCATTAAAACTGGCATTTTTAATCCCCGGTTCAGTTAACTATAAAATTATGCAATCTTTGTTAAGAGGCTTTCATTCTGATGGCAAGGCTTCAAAATTTTATTTTTTACTATTTTTTATCAGATGGTGTCATTTTTTTTAAGTTTGGCCTATAAAACAAATATCGCTTTATTCCTGTTTTCTGCTTCGGCATACTATAGAGCCAACTGGATAAATTATGCAACAATATTTGTGTGGGTGTGTTGGTATGGATGTCAGAGTGTGGTTAGTATGTGTGTTATAAAAAATATGTGTGTGTGTGCGCATGTGTGTGTGTTTGTAATAGTAAGAGAGAAAAACTGCAAAAAATAATCCAATCAGTCTGAGCTCCAGTGGGGTTTTGCTGGGACTCAATGGGGAAAATATGTTACTACGCCCAAACAAACTGTTACAGAAAGCTCATTTTTTGAGATATCATCCTCAAATTTGGAACACAACCTATTTAGATTTATGGCTTTGATTTTATTGCAGTTTTGAGTTCAGCCTGATTTATAAAATATATATTTTATATAAAATATTTTTATAAATAATTTTCATAAACTTATACCTATATAACTTTTTTTGGATTTACTTATTATTCTTTTTTTACTTCAGCAATAATCTGCAAAGGGTCTTCTTTAAAACGATACCAAACTTAAGTCTGTGCTCCAAAGCGTCACATTTTTATGACAGTTTTTTGACATGGACATTTTTGTCCTCTTTTTACCTAAGCGTAACTTTTTAAAATTGATGCACAAGGGTTAAATATAAATTTATCATCTTTATTTACATTTAATAGCAATAAAGAAGTACCAAAAATTATGTTTCCGACTTGAACATAAATATTGCTTTCTTTTATGTACATTTCATACTAGTAATGAAGTTGCAGAAAGCATGTTTCCAACTTGAACATAAATTTTGCTCACTTTTATATACAGTTCGTACCATTAAAGGGTTAACGTTAGTTCACCCACAAATGAAAACTATTAGCGACTCTCAAGTTCGTCAGACCTCCGTTCATCTTCGGAACACAGTTTAAGATATTTTAGATTTAGTCGGCGAGCTTTCTGTCCCTCCATTGAAAATGTATGTACCTTACTGTCCATGTCCATAAAGGCAATAAAGAAAGTAGTCCATGTGACATAAGTGGGTTAGTTACAATTTTTTGAAGCATCGAAAATACTTTTTGGTCCAAACATAGCAAAAACAACGACTTTATTGAAAGAATAAAGAATTAGGACGAACTGCTGCGTGAAGTTGAATGACAGGTGACGAGAACCAATCATATTGGATAAAATAACGTGTATCCAATTCTGATTGGCCAGGGACGCAATGACTTGCGCCCTGAGGTGAATCTTTAAGAAACCAATTAGAGACCAGCTTCAGGTCACATGCTGCACGAAAATTTAAGCCTCACATAGACACCCAGTTGTCCGGCGTCCCTAATGAAACACATTGAAAAACATAGAACATAAGTTGACCGATTAAAGCCAGTTTTTAGTAAATGCTGATGCTTTTCTTACAACCAGCCGGTACATCGTATGAAAAAAATTATTTAATTGTTGTATTTTTATATAATTTTTGTATATATTATTTCTTGATGGGGGCGGCGCCCCCTATTGACAAGCCGCCACTGCGTGCCATATTGTATGCATGTTGTGCGAGTGAATGTGACAGCACGTTTCTTGTCCACGATACGACAAAATTTTAGGAGTCAAAATGGCGTAATCTGACACAATCGCTATCGTAACAGACCAAATACATCATGTGATCTGAACCAGGCATTATTACAGACTGCACCTTTCAGTACTCGTCGTGTGTGTGTGTGTTAGAGCCCGACCGATAAAGGATTTTGAAGGCCGATACCGATACAAATATTTTTGGGTTTTAAAATCCGATATATCGGCCGATATTTTTTTTTTACTAAATATTGTTGGATTTCACTCACGTGTAAAAGAAAAGCTAACTTTTCTGCACAAGATACGTTTGATACTTTTTCTCTATGTCTAAATGTTCACTCCTCGCAAGTATACCTTACATTTTACAATGCAGGGACTGTAACTAGAGATATGCTAGCTATAAATACAGTAACCATTACTTTTATTTAGCCAGAAAAAGTTCATTGTGGTTTCCAAGCTCATTAATGTTAACGTTAGCGGTCTTCCACTGATGATAGCTGCATTAGCTAGCTTTGTGGTTAGCTAGTCTATGATGAGCCATAATTTAGCAATGGATAACGTCATACTGCAAATTGTAAAACATACATTTTCAATATAACAGGCCAAGGAGAGATGATTGAAGCGTGTTTCGTCCGTTTTTATTTTATTTTTGAAATATTAATTTTTCGGCCATTTTAACTGCCGATACCGATATTTTGGAAATTGCCTAATATCTGCTGATATATCAGTCTGGCTCTAGTGTGTGTGTGTGTGTGTGTGCGTGATCATAGTGTCACCTGTCATAAGCCCCGGCGTGACGGCCAAAGTCCAGTTTCCCGAATGCGGTGAAGGTGCGGTCCATGCCGTCTCCCAGCCGGAGGGGGCCGTGCCACAGGTACTTCCCACTGCGCTCGTACAGAACCACCACGTGGACCACGCGACCGTTAAAGCGGAACAAGAAGTGCAGCGGGATTTCCTTGGCTGTCAGATCGTCCGTGCTGATCAGTCTGGGATCTTTCCCACGAATCTCCATCAGCTCCAGACCTCGCTCCGCTGACGCCTCCAACAGCGCGGCCTACACACACACACACACATTATTCATCTATCCCTCAGTTAAACTGACGATAAAGTAACGATTGTTTTCCTCACATCATATTTCCAGAGGTTTCCGTACAGAGCGAAGGTGGTGAAGTCTCTGTGTGTGCAGAAGAAGCTGCAGTGAGGCTCGGTCACGCGACTGTCCCGGTACAGAACGGCATCCTGGGACAGGAGGGTCAGAGAGGCGGTGTCGACCAGAAACACAGGCAATTTAAACTTGTGGACCAGACCCAGGAACTTCTTCAGCAAATGCTGGATTAGAGAAAAAACACCAAATGAGCACAACGGCATTCATGTGCAACTCTCGCCATTAAACCAGACTCACCAAATGTGCCTCTTTCCCCGACAGATACCTTTTACTGTTAAACACGTCAAGCCCGTTCTGCAGTGAAAGGAGAAATAATGTCATTATATCAGGATATCAATCAACAAACTTTGGTGCATGAGTACACATTACATTAATATACATACAGTATTACACAGACACACACGTAATATATATATATATATATATATATATATATATATATATATATATATATATATATATACATATATATGTGTGTGTGTGTCTGTGTAATACTGTATGTATATTATTGTAATTACTATCATTACATTAATATACATACTCATTTAGGGCTCATTTGCATATACATAGAACTGCGCATACTAAATGAGGCAAGGGTGTCAAGTTACATTCAAGATATTTTAAGGCATGAAGAAAAAAAACATTTAAATATGTCATTTTGGTGATCAAAGATGAGTTTTAATGGACACGGGGACTTCAGTTTTTTGATGAGCTTGTGAAAATTTGTCTGATCTGTTGATTCTGCACTAATATTTAATGTTTTATAAAATGTTGTAGATGTAGCAATCGAGAATCGATAAAATGAATGTCTTTATTTTGAGACAAAAGTCCTGTTAATGACTTTTAAATTTTGTTCAAGGTATTTGGTATTTAAATCAATAACGGAATAATATGTAAAAGTATGTTTTTTGGGTAAAAGACACAACAATTAAGAGATTAGTAAACAGGCGGCTGACTTTTCCATTTGTTGACATGATGTACAGATGGTAAATATCATATATTAAGTTGACCTTAAGAGATAATCACCATATTTATAATGCAACCAACATATTAAAAAAAACCATATTAATCATCTAAAATAATAAATTATATTAATGTGTATATTGTGTATGTGTATAGTATATTAATGTATACTACAACTTAAATTATTGAGATCTCATTCAATGCTTTCGGAATCTTTAGTTTTTAAAATAAAATGTTTTTCTGCACTTTTAAATCACAGTCTATTTAATTGACCTAATAACTTTTAGAAGGATTAATTAATAAGGATGTTTAATTGACACAATATAGACTGTTTTTTTACATTCGCTTACATTGTTAAATTCTGTACCTGAAAACTACCGTCAGACCTGAAAATGTGAAAAGCACAGTTTATTTCATTTGTATCTTTGGTATAATGTATTTATTTGTGTTTGTAAATTGATTATTTGTTCTTATTACTGACTGTTTACTTGTCTTTAATAATGTTTTACGTTTATATTAGTTATAAACTTAGTAGTTTTAGCTGTGGTATTGAAACTAGAATAGAAGATTGTGAATTTTCACTGGTATCTAAAATGTTGGTGTAATTACTGTTTTATGGCCGGTAAAAACAATATGTATATATGTTTATCTTCACCTTTGTCGAGTACAGTCTATAGTTGTAGATCTGGAAGAGCAGAAATATGGAGCTGGCAGCGATGAGGAGAGTCAACACTAATGTCCTGTTTATTCTAGCCATTACAGCTGATGCTACTGACATCCGACACACACAGGAGGATCATATCTGTGCTGATAAACACACACCTGAAATCAGAGGAAAACACACAGAATCATGACAGCTATTGGATATTAATATAAGATGAAACAATTAAAACGAGCAGCATTTAATTAATCACTTCTTTCAACTTACCAGGTCCAAGAAAGCGCCAAAACGCTGCTTTATCACAACCATTTATGAATGTATTATTTATTCAGCCTGATTTTTCCGATTAGATTCACAGCACACTGCCTGCAACGGTGCGCCAGTAGGGACATACGACCTGTGAAAACGCGTTGCAAAAATAGTCTGGAGACAGAGTCTCTCTAAAGCGGGGTTTTTTTTTTTTTTGGGGGGGGGGGGGGGGGGAATCTAAGACTGTTAAAAAAAATAAACAATACAAATCCAGCAGTTATAATATATAGGACCCTGTAGTACAAATAATTCTGATATTTATAATAGTTCCTGAGATTTAAATGAAAACCATGCACAAAAACAAGCAATATTTTCCCCCCCAAATATCTTCTTCTCTTACCTCCCTAAAAATTGTCTAGTCTGATCTAAAGTATTTATTAAAACTGTAGTCCGTAACTATTTGTGAAAAGAACCAATCAAACAAGTAACGTTAACAAACAAGTACAACATTTTTGATGCGCATGCGTTATTATTGCGTTATTATTATTCATTGCAATTTGTAACAGATACAACAAGATTTAATTTGCTTCAGTTCCCTGATCTTGTATTTTGTTTATATGTATAATTTCTCCAAAAAAGAAAAAAGGGAGATACTAGGGAAAAAATGAAGATAGATAGTGTCCATGGCGCTAGCTGTAGCTAATTTGGATCACGTGTGCCTTGACAACCAATCACATTACAGACTTGACGGTTTCGTTGCCATGGTAAACATTTGTTAGAGGATAAACTACAATTTCCCCCCGCTGTTAACTCTATATTTTAAAATATAAAAGCTTATGATGAAAGAAGAAAGCTTATAACATACGTCTTCCTCCTAATTTACATATTATTTGGACACTTAAATCAGTTTGATTTGTATGAATATCATCAAATTGAATAAAAGTGTACATATTAAGATTTTAAAAATAATATTTTGAAACGTTATATCTTACCAACCTTGCAGGCTTGCCTTCCAGTGGCTTTGGGAGAGCCGTGATGGTTTATTGAATTTTATTTTTTGTGTGAACTAAGTTTAAATAGTCAATCAATTTCTTGCAGTTTCGTCATCCCAACACCAGATGGCGCGACCAAATTTAGTCAACACCGAGACGAATAAGTCTTTGGTGAGCTTTAATGTTTGGATTTAAGCTCGTTAAGGAGTGTTACACAGAAACAAACAGAGGCTTGATTATTAGTTTCTGCACAAAATCTTGCTTCAGTCAAAAAAATGACACCTAAATGACTTTTAAAAATCAACTTAAACTCGGGATGACACATGTATACAACAAAAACGCAGTACAGTCCACATCCAAAATTATGATCCAGATATAATAACAGTATATGACCATTAAAAGCAGCTTTTATCATTTTTACACTTGTGCAAACCTTTCCAGAGTCGACTTCACCAACTGTAGGATGATCTACAGAGTTTCGTATCTCGGGACATCTACAGAGAAAAGATAATTCACTCACGCTACACAAAACAAAACTAACATGATATGAAAATCAAGTAGTGAAAGACAAACAACTCAAAAAAGCATGTCATCATTCAACCTAAGTCAGTAAAAGAAAGTGCACTCAACTATTCCCTGATAAAGCGACTAGCTTTTCTGATGCAAACATCTCCTGATGAGAGCAAGTGTCTGTCAGAGAGAACGTGAAGGGAGACGTCTCTCCGTATTCTTCTGCTGGTCAAAGCTGTCCTCGTCCTGGAAGTCTACATGCCTCGGCCATCGCAGGTGTGTCCAGGTCTCGGGTCTTCCTGATGGTTCACGGCAGGAGGGAAGCGTCCACTGAAGGCAGTTTATCGTAGAAGCAGATATCGCAGGCCACGGAGGGATCCTGCTGAGAGATGCTGTTGTTTGATCCTCCCAGACCATTTTCTGTTTTCTGGAAGCTTCTTACAGCGCTGGGAACCTGCAGGCCCGTCGTCAGAGACAGACCGCCACACCACACCTGAAGCACAAACACATCATTTGGGTTCCCACACCTCGGTTAACCTCTAATTCAAAGACCTTTCGAGCACTTTCCAGGTCCAATACCCTCAAATTCAAGGACTGAACCCTCTGGTCTTCTACATTTAGGGGTCACACTAGGTCAAAAGTGACCGATGCCTTGAAATATAACTTGAAAACCAATGTAATTTATTTTTGATCTATATAAAGATTTTTTTCAACTTTCATTTTGTTCAAGTATTGATAAAGTCTGTTGCTCCCCCTTCCCTTTCTGTTTGTTTTAATGGATGCTATTTTATTTCTAAAGACAATAAAGAGTTGATCACAAAAAAGAATTGATTATTATTTAGAATTTTTAAGTGATTTTATGGTACTATGTAATATTTGTACATTTTTTATGAGATATTCTTTCCATTAGAGCTAATATTTGTTTTTTATTTTATAATTTTTTTCACTAAATGCAATATTTCACATTAAAATAGAGTGGAGGCCTTTAAAATCCATTTTTGAAGTGGAAAAAGTGCAGTCTGGCAGCGTTAATAAAAATAAAAACTTGTGCAATGTTCTGCAAGGTTTGATGGGAAGGGTAAGGCAAGACATAAAATGCCAATTTTTAAATATTTTAACAAAGAAACATAAGCAACAACAAAAAAATGTATTACGACAAAGAAATGTTTTGTTTGTGGTCAGAAAGATGCTGTAGTAACACTTTATTTCAGTGTCCTTGTTATACTGTACAATAAAAGTACTTTACTACAAGTAATTTACTAAAAGTACTTTAGCAAAAGTACTTACAAGTAATTTACAAGTAATTTAGTAAAAGTACTTACATGTAATTTACTAAAAGTACTTTAGCAAAAGTACTTACAAGTAATTTACAAGTAATTTAATAAAAGTACTTACAAATAATTTACTAAAAGTACTTTAGCAAAAGTACTTACATGTAATTTACTAAAAGTACTTTAGCAAAAGTACTTACAAGTAATTTACACGTAATTTAATAAAAGTACTTAAGCAAAAGTACTTACAAGTAATTTACAAGTAATTTAATAAAAGTACTTACAAATAATTTACTAAAAGTACTTTAGCAAAAGTACTTACATGTAATTTACTAAAAGTACTTTAGCAAAAGTACTTACAAGTAATTTACAAGTAATTTAATAAAAGTACTTACAAATAATTTACTAAAAGTACTTTAGTAAAAGTACTTACAAGTAATTTACTAAAAGTACTTTAATAAAAGTACTTACAAGTAATTTACAATTTAGTAAAATTACTTACAAGTAATTTACTAAAAGTACTTTAGCAAAAGTACTTACAAGTAATTTACAAGTAATTTAGTAAAAGTACTTACAAGTAATTTACTAAAAGTACTTTAGTTAAAGAACTTACAAGTAATTTACAAGTAATTTAGTAAAAGTACTTAAAAGTAATTTACAAGTAATTTAGTAAAAGTACTTACAAGTATTTTACTAAAAGTACTTTAGCAAAAGTACTTACAAGTAATTTTCAAGTAATTTAGTAAAAGTACTTAAAAGTAATTTACAAGTAATTTAGTAAAAGTACTTACAAGCAATTTACAAGTAATTTAGTAAAAGTACTTACAAACAATTTACAAGTAATTTAGTAAAAGTAATTTACTACAGTAAACTATGCAAAGTTACAATCAGCTGACCCTAAACCAAACCCTAATCTTAACCCTAAAGTGTGTGTTTGTTCATTATTATTCAGTACTTTAGTGTATAATTACACAAGGACACCTTCAAATAAAGTGTAACCAATGCTGCTCATAAATGCATTTTGCATAATTCTGAATGAGTCATATTTATTTTTTAAATGTCATTACCTCAAAGATACAATGGTGTTTCAGTGATAATACTATTATTGTGAGTATTACTTGTAAAAAAATAAAGATTCACCGAGTCATTTTTTATTTTATTTTCTTTCCCGTAGCCTAATTTGATTAAAAACATCATATTTTTAAACATATTTCATGGTTAGCAATAGGATAACCCTTATTTGCATGTTGTTTGTACTCCAAACTCACCATGAAAGCTGGAACAACAGGTTGGGTGAACTTCATCTTAAAAGTGTGGAGTAATTGTTTGTTTTCAGCATTATAGAAAGCAAGTTGGCCTGAAAAATAAACACACACACACAGCCTTTAATAAATATCCGTAGTCACATTAACATGCTGCAGTTCTTCAGGCGACGCATGATCGCTCACAGAAAGCATGAATGGACACGGCAGAAACTCAATCTGGAGGGATCTAGTTGCACGAGTGAGAAACCTGAGGGTGGGCTATAACGTTTCCTTGGAGGAATGAAGCATGACATACGCTCAAATAAACACACACAAGCCTCAACATCACAGCGAGTGCATTAAGGCGAGCCGGACCTATGAAAGAATAGCCTGAAAAATCTATTTTTTCTTAAAGTCCCCCTGTCCAGTTCATATCAAATGTGAGACAGTAGGCTTTATAGGGTTAATCAAGCATAAATTACCCCGATCAAAGTCGCAGTAGACTCCTATGCTGTCAGGTACCGGCACGTCCAAATTCTTGGCCTTGTTGTTGTGTTTGGCGGCAAATGAGTTCTGCAGCCAGTTGTTGACGTGGACACACCAGGTGTTGTTGGTCTTCCCCAACTGGTCGAATTTCCCGAGGTTTCGGTAGGCCAAACCAACACTGTAGGACTTGCAGTCTTTCTGAGGCTTCACTTCCCAGTAATGCTGCCCGGACTCTATACTCGTGTCACCTAAACATGCAGACAAACACACCAGTTTAATGACAACATTGTCTTCAAATGACCAGAATCTCAATACAATGACGTTATTCCAGCAAACACGTTTGTGTAGTAGCAAGTGTTGTTTTCAAGTCATGTCACATTCATTTGTATAGCGCGTAAAACAGATTGTTTAAAAGCTTCACATTAATAAACAAGAAAATATTGAAAATATAGTGTTAATGGTGCAAAATGAATCAATTATACATTTAAATTCAGCTCTATAAGGGTCATTTGTGTTTGTGTTCAAGTTGTGTTTTACTGTTACTTCAGAAGCTCCAAACACGTCAGCAAAAGCGCCAATCTCATTGGTCGGATAGTTTTTGATGTGGCGCGTCAAACTAAAAAAATGAACCCGAGGCGTTTTTAAAAAATGTTTTGTTTGTGGTCATAAAGATTCTGTAGTAACACTTTATTTCAGTGTCCTTGTTATACTGTATATTAAAAGTACTTTACTACAAGTAATTTACTAAAAGTACTTTAGCAAAAGTACTTACAAGTAATTTTGTAAAATTACAAGTAATTTACAAGTAATTTAGTAAAAGTACTTACAAGTAATTTAGTAAAAGTACTTACAAGTAATTTACAAGTAATTTAGTAAAAGTTTTTACAAGTAATTTACAAGAAATTTAGTAAAAGTACTTACAAGTAATTTAATTTACAAGAAATTTAGTAAAAGTACTTACAAGTAATTTAATTTACAAGTAATTTAGTAAAAGTATTTACAAGTAATTTACAAGTAATTTAGTAAAAGTATTTACAAGTAATTTAAATTACAAGTAATTTAGTAAAAGTACTTACAAGTAATTTAATTTACAAGTAATTTAGTAAAAGTACTTACAAGTAATTTAATTTACAAGTAATTTAGTAAAAGTACTTACAAGTAATTTAATTTACAAGTAATTTAGTAAAAGTACTTACAAGTAATTTAATTTACAAGTAATTTAGTAAAAGTACTTACAAGTAATTTACAAGTAATTTAGTAAAAGTATTTACAAGTAATTTAAATTACAAGTAATTTAGTAAAAGTACTTAGAAGTAATTTACAAGTAATTTAGTAAAAGTATTTACAAGTAATTTAAATTACAAGTAATTTAGTAAAAGTACTTAGAAGTAATTTACAAGTAATTTAGTAAAAGTACTTAGAAGTAATTTACAAGTAATTTAGTAAAAGTACTTACAAGTAATTTACAAGTAATTTAGTAAAAGTATTTACAAGTAATTTAAATTACAAGTAATTTAGTAAAAGTACTACAAGTAATTTAGTAAAAATACTTACAAGTAATTTAATTTACAAGTAATTTAGTAAAAGTACTTACAAGTAATTTAGTAAAAGTACTTACAAGTAATTTCAATTTACAAGTAACTTAGTAAAAGTACTTACAAGTAATTTACAAGTAATTTAGTAAAAGTACTTACAAGTAATTTAATTTACAAGTAATTTAGTAAAAGTACTTACAAGTAATTTAATTTACAAGTAATTTAGTAAAAGTACTTACAAGTAATTTACAAGTAATTTAGTAAAAGCTTTTTTAATTGACACTTTTACACGTGGTGTTTTACGCATTGGTGTGAACACTCACATTGGTGCCCTTTGTTTAGTCACGAGGCATTAAACGTCGGCCAATAACACGCAAAATTCGTCCCGGTGTGAACAGGGCTTAATAATCAACATTCAAGCATGAACCTGTTCTAGAAGAGCCAAATTACAAGACATTGTAAAAGGGTGTAATAAGTCGTCTTTAAAAGACACGGAAAGGAACAGATCACTTGAAATTGGTGAAGAGAATCAGCAATGATGTCAGACTTTTGGATGGCAGTGTAGACTGAAACATCTTAACATTTCTACGGCTATTTCAGTACCCAGAACTGTGTAGGACTCTCCGGTGAAGCGATCCCGGGCTCCTCTGGGGGCCGGCGAGCGGCTCACTGATGTTCGTTTAGGAGACGGAGTTCCACTTCTGCAATAACCAGACACACAGACCGTCATTACAAACACCGGACACACACATCAGATGGTTTGAGAGCAGAGATAAATCATCCAAACACTAAACACACACTCCTAATCCCACAACACACAGAGAGAAGAGTAAGAGACGAGAAAAGACTCGTTTAGTTATCAAACACAGCATGTCCCTGTTCGTTAGGGCTGGGCATTGACACAAATTTCACAATCCGATTAGTTTTCAATTCAGATCAGATCCCGATAAGATTTAATACAGATTTATTTGGATATTTGAGTCAAATTGATGTAAACTTTACACCTGTCAGTCAGTATATTCATATTAAGTACAAAATTAACAACTAATTATATTTACAAACATTGTACTGTATCTTTCAACATACCTTCTTATGTTCATTTATCTTTATTTTGTGCAATAACTAGTAGTAAAGTGGAAGAGATGATCGGTTCACTTCCCACAGCGATGAGTTACGGCACATTATAGAGCAAAAAAACGTATTTGTTGTTTGAATTTTGTAATAAAATTTACATAATTTGAAATCCAAGACTTATTCAATGTATTGGATGGCGGATACTACAAACAAAGTTTGGTGTATACATCAATTGAAAACAGTGCAGCACAAAATATATAAGAAATCTCTATTAGTTAATCAAAATGAGAATTGATTATAATCGTGAAATTTACATTTTCAACCCAACCCTACTGTTCGTGATGGTGGTGGGAACAAACTATGGAAAATCTGGAGAAATTCATGAAAAAAGCAATGCGTAACATGTTAGCCACAGTAGCACAAATGATGCAATGCTCCTCAAATAGTTTAATGCAACAAAAAATTATTAATAATTTGAACAATAATGGCTGTGCAGACTATGAATGGCTATTATAGAGCAATTACGCAAGATATACAGTGTGTATAATTTTATAGTGTAGTGTACTTGATATAGAATTCAACAAAGTGCACAAATAAATGTATTTTTATTGAAGCATGATTAAATGATTAGTTCGCTTTAAAAAAAAAAAACTTTTGCTGATAATTTACTCACCCCCATGTTATCCAAGATGTCCATGTCTTTCTTTCTTCAATCAAAAAGAAATTAAGGTTTTTGATGAAAACATTCCAGGATTTTTCTCCATATAATGGACTTCAATGGGGTCCAAACGGTTCAAGGTCCAAAAGACAGTTTCAGTGCAGCTTTAAAGGGCTTTAAACGATTCCAGACGATGAATAAGGGTCTTATCTAGTGAAACGATTGCTCATTTAAAAAATTAAACAAACGAAATTTTGATGAATGAGTTTGAACAGGAGAGTCACGAACGCGCATCACAGAACAGAGCAAGGCGAGCATTTGAGCTTATAAAACTTAAACTTTTTTATTTATTTTTGAAACGAGCGATCGTTTCACTAGATAAGACCCTTATTCATCGTCTGGCGTCGTTTAAAGCCCTTTGAAGCTGCATTGAAACTCCCATTTGGATCTTGAACCGTTTGGACCCCATTGAAGTCCCCTAACATTCCAGGATTTTTCTCCATATAATGGACTTCAATGGGGTCCAAACGGTTCAAGGTCCAAATGAGTTTCAATGCAGCTTCAAAAGGGCTTTAAATGACACCAGATGATGAATAAGGGTCTTATATAGCGAAACGATCTGTCATTTAAAAAAAAAATAACTGAATAAAAATTCAACAAACGAAATGACTCGAAAAACAGATTTCATCACAGAACAGAACAAGGCGAGCATTTGTGCTTATAAAACGTAAAAATTTTTATTTATTTTTGAAATGACCTATCATTTCGCTTGATAAGACCCTTATTCATCGTCTGGAATCGTTTAAAGCCCTTTGAAGCTGCACTGAAACTCTCATTTGGACCCTCAACCGTTTGGACCCCATTGAAGTCCATTATATGGAGAAAATCCTGGTTTTCATCAAAAATCTTAATTTATTTTCGACTGAAGAAAGAAAGACATGGACATCTTGGATGACATGGGGGCGAGTAAATTATCAGCAAAAGTTTTTTTAAAGTGAACTACTCCTTTAAGGAATGATTAAGCCCTTTCCTCCATTAGCCATATGTAAGATCGCACATGTCAGCAAAAGAACAGCTGTCCGGTGCAGGACGACCCAAACTAAAGGCATTTAAAAACATCCTGAAACACTGAGCATTATCTCAAGATACTTAGCAACATACCAGATGCTTCAGTTTCAAAGCATGACAGGTGTAATTACATGCAAAACTGATGTGGTTCAGTGCACTTTGTTATGGCCGTAATGAAATGACTGATGAGAAAAGCATAAAGCGGTGATTTCAGGCGACTGCTTACTCACCACAGTCATAAGGATGTGAGCATGGAAAAGCAACTTTATATTTAGTGTTAAGTTGATTTAAAAGTTGCACAACCAAAGTTTAGGTCATCATTTGAAGAGTTTTAAAGAGGGAAGTGATAGAAAAGGTATTAAGCACAGGTTGAATTTTTGGTCATAATAATATATCATATGATAGATCACATGCAAAATCCGTAATCAATTCAAGAGCACTCAGTTTAGAAACACAGAAACCCCTTTAGAAGAACAGACACTCCATAAATAAGGATCACACATACATTTAGAAAATTATTTTTAATTCAGCACTAATTAAGTAGTTAATGTATGGAGATGCTATATTACAGCTGTGATCCTTGTTCATGCAATGCTGTGCTCAGATCAGTGTCAGTGAACACAGTAGCGGTCGGATCAGAGCTAAAGGCCAACGCTAACAGACACACGGTCACCTGGACATATTCTTCAGATTGGTCAAATGTGCACTGCTGATTGGCAGAAGAGGAAAAAACAAGAGTTATCAGGGAATGCTTTATGCTTTAAGTTATTGCCAATAACTGATAAATGGCAGATTTTAAAATTCTACACTTTAGAAATACTATAACATTTTTATTTACAAAGCACAATTTAAAAACAACCAAAGTTGCAACCAAAGCGCTGTACAAGTACAAAACAAAACGTTTTTATTTTATTTTATGAAATTAATTAAAAACAACAACAATAATAATAATTTAAAACACTATATATTGGAGATGCTACATTACAGAGTTATAATGTATAGTAATGAAATATATATAATTAATTTTTACAGAGTATTTAGTAAATCTCAAAATAATTATAAGTGAGCATTACATAACAGCAAAGATGGACGCCTGTAATACTAATGTATATCGGCGATTTGCACAGGATAAGTGTCAAAATCACAGCTGCTGATTTACTTTAAGTTTTATACAAATAAGTTTTTAAAGGTGGCTTTAGTCTGGAAAAGTTCAGAATGGTCCTTTTGGATGGGATTGAATTGGCAGAGAAGGTTAGTATTTATTCACATTATCATATCAGTGTATTATTATAATATTATTTATTTACTATAGTATATTTTTAATTCAGCTTAAATTTTTGTTGTAGTAATTTTAGTACTTCAACATACACAGTCATTTCAGTTTCATTTCTAATTTTCATATAAATATAAGATTTTTTCATCTAATAATTATGTCTTAGATTAATCGCATCCAAAATAAACATAATATATGTGTGTGTATACTGAAAAAAATTGAATGTGTATATATATATATATATATGAATGTATAATATATATATATATATATACATGCATATAATGTATATAAATTTATAAATAATTGATATTATATATAAATATTATAGGGCAGGGCAACGATTAATCACATCCAAAATAAAAGTTTGAGATTACGTATTATATATGTGTAGTGTGTATAATTATTTTGTATATATAAATACACACATGCATGTATATATTTAAGAAATATTTGCATGTATATACTTTACATATATTTACACATAATTAATATTATGTGTATAAATAAATATTTGATATATAAAGAACACATTTTTCTTAAATATATACAAGCATGTGTGTGTATTTATATATACAAAATAATTATACACACTACACACATATATATTACGTAATCACAAACTTTTATTTTGGATGCGATTAATCGCGATTAATCGTTACCCAGCCCTAAAATATATAAAATTTTATAATATAAAATTTTATATATAAATAACACATTTTTCTTAATAATATACATCCACATTGTGTGTGTATTTATATATACAAAATAATTATACACAGTACACACACATATATTAAGTAAACACAAACTTTGGATGCGATTAATCGTTGCCCGGTAATACTTATTTTATTTACATCTTTATTTCAATTACCAAAACAATTTAGCTAACATTAACAACGCTAGTGCATTACACTCCGGATAGGGCTTTACACTAACTGACGTCACTAACTTTTATTAATAAATCTACTAATATTAAAATATTAGTAATAAATATAATTTATTATATTTAATAAATATAATTTATAATATAATTATATAATTATAGTAATAAATATAATTTATAAATATAAAAATATAATCTAATAAAAAAAACACACACCACATTTCGTCACCTTGTTTCTCCAAAAAAATGCTACTTTTCAGGAAATGGAAAATAAAAACACTGTCTTTTTTAAATAATAAAACATTGTCAAAGTTGATATTGTGGCATGATATATTGTCAGACAGTTAAATGGAGTTACGAGGTTTTTGACCACCGGATTTCAGACGTTTATTGTAGCTATGTGGGCGAAAATGCAAACAACCAGTTCTTTATTTACCATTGCATTGCAAACAAGCAGTTCATTCACGATAGAGGTGGGCGGAGTTATGAGGTTTGACTGACAGTTTAAGTACCCAATGGAGTTATGAGGTTTTAGTCAAGCACTTTTTTACATTTTTCACTGGTTATATATTTGCGAAACCCACAAAAAGACGTAAAGGGTGACCAATCGAAATTAATTTTGAATAAAAAGGACGAAATATGGAGGTTTCCTGACAGGTTTCTGTCTACTAATCTTATCCATGGCTGATTCAATGAACGAGTGAATGCTATATTTTAAACTTCTTACCTGCCCTTGTTCTCCTTCCCTTTGACTTTGCTGTCTAGGCCTTTTCCTCCCTGCGGATCCCATTCGACGCCCCGGTCCTCCACCTTCAGATTCAGATGAGATGACGTGGAGTCAAAGCTGAAGTTAAATGCTAACACAGAGAGACACAAACATCAATATCACAGAAGTACTAACAGGACAATACAGTAACGTTTCTTTTTACAAATACTACCGTCAAAAGTTTGGGGTCTATAAAGTTGTGAAATATTATAATTATATTTTATAATGTTTGAATATATTCTAAAATGTAATTTATTCCTGTGATGATGCTTCAGATATCATTATAAATGTCTCTATGTGTCACGTTTAGAAAAAAATCCGACCCCATACTTTTGAAATAACACACATATGCATACATCATACACATATATATGAATTTTACATGGTTTAATACACAACCCTACCTCTAGTTTCCAAGGTGACCGGGTCCGAATAATCCCCAGCGGCTGCTTTGTTACACGCTCGTACCCGGAAGTTCATGAATTTGGAGTCGAATCTTAACCCTGCCGAATGAACAGAATAGACCGTTTTCCTAGTGCCGGAAAGTAGGAAATTTTATTATCGTTAACTAAAACTTTTAAAAATTTTCATTAATTGAAATAAAACAAACATTAGCTAAAATAAATCAGAAAAAAACAAACTTATTTTTATTTCAGCAATTTCCCGAGCCAACAATTTTCTTTTTTGTTTAATTTTACTATAATAACTAAAACTCCATAAAAACAATATAGACATATAAAAAAAATGCTAAAAATGACAAAAACAAATATCTAACAAATGTAATATTTGTCAAAATCTAATATTTTGACTAGGGCTGGGCAACAATTAATCGCGATTAATCGCATCCAAAATAAAAGTTTGTGTCTATATAATATATGTGTGCTTTTGTATATAAATACATATATATATATATATATATATATATATATATATTATAAATATATATATATATAAATATACACACATGTATATACTTAAGAAAAAATGTTCTTAATATACCAAATATTTATTTATGCACATAATATTAAGTATGTACAAATAAATATATATAATGTATATACATGCAAATATTTCTTAAATATATACATGCATGTGTGTGTTTTTATATATACAAAATAATTATACACACTACACACATATATATATATATATATATATATATATTACGTAATCACAAACTTTTATTTTGGATGCGATTAATCACGATTAATCGTTGCCCAGCCCTAAATTTGACAAATATCAAATATCTAAATTAACAAAAATTTAAAATAAACAAAATCTAATTCAAAATATTAACATCTGATTGGTTGATGAACACTCTAAGGTCTGCATATTATTGTAATATTATTCAATAGTATATTACTATATTATTCATTATAGTAGTATACTACTATAAAATTATTTGCATGCCCACAAAATGACATTTTATTATGAACGGAAAGCACATACTCTCTTTCTCCCGCAAAAACAAACACACACACAGTACAGACCCACACTTGCACAGAAATGTGTTGTCAGCGCTGCTCTGCCGACTTAAAACTACATGAAAATGGATTCCCTATTTTCGTTTTCGAAACTTGTTTTGGTTGGTCCGATCGATGTGCAATCGATTTGCAAACGTAATGCACCACGCATCCCGTCATCAATTATTCCTTACATCAATGGTGGTGACTATGGCAAGCCGTTTTAACTTTTATTCATTTCCAGGATATGAATTCTTGATATCAACAATTACATTTTTAACTTCAACAATTCAATTCTTGATATTCACAATTACATTTTTAATATCAAAAATTTAATTCATGATATCAACAATGGTATTTTCACTAGTGAAATGTCACCATAGGCAGCCATTCAAAACCAATTGTTGATATCAAGAGTTGATTTCTTACTAGTTGAAATTCCCATTTCACATATCAGAAATACAATTATTACTAGTAAAAACCTTTATTTTTAATATCAAGAATTCAATTGTTACTAGGTGAAATGTCTATTCTTGATATTATCCACAACTGAATTGCTACTAGTAACAATGTTCATTTTTGATATCAATAATTCAATTTTTACTAGTGACAATGTTAATTTCTTATATCATGAATGTGATGGTTACTAGTAAGAAAGCCATTTTAGATATCTGAAATAATATTGATATCTGAAATACATTTTCAGATATCAAAAATGAACAAGTTACTAGTAGCAATTGAATTGTTGATATCAAGAATAGCCATTTCAACTAGTGACAATTTAATTATTGATATCAGGAATTCACATTTTTACTAGTAACAATGTAATTATTGATATCAAAAATGATATTTCTACTAGTAAAAAATGAATTCTCTGTATCAAAAATGCATTTTGAATGGCAGCCTATGGGGACATTTCACTTGTGAAAATACAATTACAGATATCAGCAATTAAATTGTTGATATCAAGAATTCATATCCTGGAAATGAATCAAAGCTAAAACGGCTTGCCATAGGTAACGTGACACTGCAGCTGCACCTTGAAGTGTGTGTTCAGTGGTCCTGATGTCGTCCAGCACCTCCCAGCACTGCTCGTCCTTCACACGCGGCAGACCCTCGTGGTTGGTCTTTCTGTACTCTAAGATGTAATGGTCGATCTTGCTGTCCTCCATCGGCATCCTCCAGGATACGGTCACCTCGTTGTCCATCACCAGACAGTCGCCGAGCACGATCTCTGGGGCTCGTGGCACTACATGGGGAACATCACAACAGCGCACTGAGCGTTTCATGCATACTCACCATTCTGGACACATTTATGAGCTTCAAAGAGAGAACATGATTCTGAACAAGATAACATGCAATTACACTCTTAGAAGAAATGGTTCTATTTAGAACCAGAAATGGTTCCATCCCCCGCTTCATATATGGAACTCCAAAATGGTTCTATATAGAACCTTTTTTTTGGTAAAAAGGTTCTATTGGCCAAGTATGGAACCCCAGGGTTCTATATAGAACCCAGAGGAACCCTTTTTTAAGAGTCTATAGAACCTTTTAGGGGTTCCAAATACATAGCGCTGATAGAACCTTTTAAGGTTCTATATAGAACCTTTTCTTCTAAGAGTGTAGTATCACACCATTTTGACTTTTTATCCCATAATTTTGAATTTGAATTTTGTATCGTATAATTTAGACTTTTCATCATAACCTTGACTAAGTATCTCAATTTTGCCTTTTTATGTTATGATTATGACTTATGACAGAATTGTTACTTTTTATCTCATAATTTTGATTTAGTATCTCACACTCTAAGAAGAAATGGTTCTATTTAGAACCAAAAATGGTTCCATCCCCCGCTTCATATATGGAACTCCAAAATGGTTCCATATAGAACCATTTTTTTTTTATAAAAGCCAAGTATGGAACCCCAGGGTTCTATATAGAACCCAGAGGAACCCTTATTTTAAGAGTGTATAGAACCTTTTAGGGGTTCCAAATACGTAGCGCTGATAGAACCTTTTAAGGTTCTATATAGAACCTTTTCTTCTAAGAGTGCAGAGGTTATGACAAAATGAAATTATTAATATTAATAATATTTATAATATATAATTATATAATAATAATTATAATATGTGATTATTAAAAATTATTAATAATTAAATTATACATAAATCTAAATACAGTATTTACTTGAAAATATCTCTTAAATATACATGCATGTGTGTGAATTTATATAGCTATATAAAATAATTATACACAGTGCACCCACATTTATTTGGCAGCCAAACTTATTTTACATTATATTATTTAACAATACCTTAATTTAATACCTAATTCAATACCTCAATTAATACCTAATTTTCTCCCAAAAAATAAACCACAGAAAGGAAGAATAAAAACAACAACAACAACAACAACAACAACAAAAAAATTATATTATTAATATATTATAAACACACACATATATATATATATATATATATATACATTATTTATTTTTTTAATTTATTAATTTATTTATTTATATAAATAATAAATATAATATATTTTTTGCAAATATTAAACTAGGACAGTCTGGGAAGATTTCCTGGGAGTGTGAATTTAAGAAATGAATATTCATGAAATGTGTGTAATTTGATACTTAAACGTAGAGACTTATATCAGGGGTCGTCAAATGTAAAGGTGGCTCATGAGAGATTTAGCAGGAAAGTTGATATCTACTGAAGCGTTTCGAAAGCCAATAAGAAATGCACAACCCAAATCCTCTTCCCGAACTGTAACATCAGAGCTGAGTTATGTTATTATACAGGGATATTTTTTAAATGCTGAGGAACATCTTTCTTTGGTGCATTTGTAGACCTGAGAGCCAAAGTGACTCACAAAAGAGCAGAGTCATCATGACACATCCAAACCCCGGGAGCAGACGAAACAAGTGCGGTCACCCTAAATATGATGAACCACCAATCAGCAGAGCTCATCATAACACATCGAAAATATTGCTTCTTTTGATTGTGCATTTTTAAGACTTCGGGCCAGAACTACCAAAGAAATGCAGAGAAACATTAAATGCATGGACACAGGGTTATTTTTAAAAGTGACCTTATTGAAAATGCATTTGTAGGAGTTTCCCTTTCAGACATAAAATTTATGTGAGGACAGAATTTAGATGAATCATGCAATGTGATTTGCTACTGTAAAGTTTGCGCTAGTCAATTTATTGGTATTTGTGGCATTATTATGTGGAATTTTCTCCACTCGTCTTCATTTTTTTAATATGCCAGAGTAAGAAGTAATCCGAATAGGGCTGTACTGTCCCAGTCGATTAGTCGATTAATTGGTCGATATTTTCTAGTTCAACCAAAATTCAGATTTTTGCCTCATTCATTTAAAGGAGTAGTTCACTTTTGGAAAAACTTTGCTGACAATTTACTCACCCCCATGTCATCCAAGATGTCCATGTATTTCTTTCTACAGTCGAAAAGAAATTAAGGTTTTTGATGAAAACATTCCAGGATTTTTCTCCATATAATGCACTTCAATGGGGTCCAAACGGTACAAGGTCCAAATGAGAGTTTCAGTGCAAACTGTTCAAAGGGCTTTAAACGACACCAGACGATGAATAAGGGTCTTATCAAGCGAAACGATCGCTCATTTAATAAATAAATAACAAAATGAACAAATCTTTTTTCGAGTCATTTGGTTCATTCAACGAACAAAACGAACGAATTGACTCGGAAAAAGATTCGTTCATTTTGATCATTTTGAAAACTTAAACCTTGTTATTATTTATTAAATGAGTGATCGTTTCGCTTGATAAGACCCTTATTCATCGTCTGGTGTCGTTTAAAGCCCTTTGAAGCTGCACTGAAACTCTCATTTGGACCTTGAGCCGTTTGGACCCCATTGAAGTCCATTATGTGGAGAAAAATCCTGGAATGTTTTCATCAAAAACCTTAATTTCTTTTCGACTGAAAAATCTGGCCCTTAAACTCAAAATCACGAAACAAATGCTTTATTTAGTCATTTTCCAGCAATGCATCTTTAATTAAGAACTCTAATAAGGTTTATAATTTAATGCATTGCAGGTTTTATACCGGGCCTGCGAGAAAAAGCAACACATCCATACCTGTAGTTTTCAAATAAGCATGAAAGACTTGATTAGCTGGATTAGGTGTGTTTAATTAGAGTTAAATCTAAATTCGAAGATTTCGGCCCTGTTTTGCACCCGTAGTGTTAGATTATCCATCACATGTTTAGTAACTAAGCAGATGGTGGACGCTGAGTTGGTTACTGAAAGGTTGTGGGTTCAAACTCGGTAATACAAGCAGCGAAATGAACTTACCGGGGAGGAACTGGAGGCCCTGCAGCATCTGTCTCTCCTGACTGAAGTCCACCATCAGGTGCGTCATGTTATCCGTGGCTTTGGGCTTCATAGTCAAGCGGAAGGCAGGAGCCATCGTGACCCTAAAGGAGCAAAATAATAATAGTATGGTTATTTGATATATATATATAACTTTATAAAATGGTTAGTTCCAGTCCTTGATTCTGATTGGTCAATAGCTGTGATTTATTCACACGCTTCACCCAATGGTTCCATAATAAAGGCTCTCGTCCGCGCTTCTGGCCAATGGAGGCCGGCGGCCATCTTGCTACAGTCAGCTCGCTCACTCGTAACATTGTGTTTTAATGGTGCGTGTACTTTTTAAATATCCATAACTTGCTCAATTTTCTACCGATTTTCAAACGGTTTGGTTTGTTATAATCGTCAGAGATTACGAGTTAGAGTTATGACACTGCACTCATGAATAATAAGTGTATAAATAAATAATTCAGAATTATAGCCACATTAATAATGTGTAAGAAACCAAGCCGTTTGTAAATCCGTCAAGATTTCAACGAGATAAGAGTGTTTGTGTTGGTGCTGATCACTCATCTTACATCAGGAACCACAGAGCCCACCAGAAAGCTTGCCTGTGACAAGATGGCCGCCGGTGATAATGATAGAGTGTCGAAGTGATGATGTCACTTTGATGGGTTCCCTCGATCGAAAAGCTATGCTAGTTTCCCCATAGACTTTTGAAAAATCGCAAAAAAAAAAGATGTGTTTAACAAAGAGTTGTGACCCTTACACGTTTTGTCCATCAAGATAATCTTTACAAGTTAAACGCACATTTTTAAGGCTAGGCTACGTATATAAAGTTTTAAAAAACACAGGCAGACACAAATAAAGTTAAAAAAAACACAAGAAGGTTTTAACTGGTGTGTTTTATGTCGTAGATCAAAACGTGAAAATATTTAGAGGTTTTGTTCACTACAGACCTTATTTTAGGCGATTTAGCAAAAACCCATAGACTTTAGGGCGAGGGAACCGGATGTGCTAAAATGCTAACTTACGTCCGATTTTGGCCTACAAAGTGACATCGTAACTTCGGCATTCTATTGAGATCCCGCGGTAACGCATCTAGCCTTTATTATGGATATCTACGGTTCTATGTTCCACTACACAACACCCCTAGCAACCACTCTTAGCAACGTAAACATTGGCTATGTTCTTATTGATGTTATTCATTGAAGCTTATATGAATTTAAGCTTATGTAAATGAGTTTTTATGAATGAATGTCTTGCGCTAACTGTCGCTCCGGTCTTCGTCAACAACACGCGCTCACACCCCCTGCTGGTGAGGTGGACTAACAGCAGATGGAGATTCTGCTCGGTAATCTACTGCTTTTCCTGCTGGTCAACGTTAAATTTACTGTCGAGTTAGAACAACTAAATTTGTGGAAGCGAATTTGCAAAGCGAAATAAAATAACTGAAAACGGCCTGTTGAATATTATAGTGTTTTTACCTCTTGTTACCACAGCCACAAAGCACCCGCGCTCTCAGATCACTTGGACGTGGCTGTGATTACAAGAGGTAAAAACGATATAAATACTATTCGTTTTCTCACACAAACCGCTCGTTTCATGTCTCAGGCCATCAATGTGTACTTACATTGACGAGTCATTAAATCATGTTTAATTTGGACTTCTCTGTGCATGCTCTTTGAGGTGGTGACCATAGACCTCCATTATATGACTGATAGACTCGAACGGTTTGACCTAAAAATATCAAAATTGAAAATACTGTGGAAACAAAGACACCTACATCTTGGATGCCCTTGAGGTAAGCTAAAACATATCAAAAATTAATTTCAAAGTGAACTATCCCTTTAATGTGTGTAAAAGAGAGATTACGATAACTAAAATAACATACAGGTGAAACTCGAAAAATTTGAATATCATGCAAAAGTTCATTTATTTCAATAATTCAACTTCAAAGGTGAAACTAATATATTATATAGACTCATTACATGCAAAGTGGGATATTTCAAGCCTTTATTTGAGGACATTCTGTTTTATTGGACGGCAATAAAGTCACCTTACGACCCCATGAGAAACAATCACCGTCAGATTTAGGGCTTAGGAGTGCAAAACAAAAAAAATGTGAATGTATGTGTCATGCAGTGGACACACAACCGCACACAGAGAGTGGAAAACATATACTGTACCTATCTTTGATCTGTTTGGCAGCCTTGGAACAGTGATTGAGGAGAAGAGAAAGAGGAAGAGAGTAAAAAAAGAGCAGGTCGTTAGTATCGCCATGCGGGAGTGAAGTGAAAGCATGCAATTCGGCTCAGTGCTGGACTGGATACACACACACACAAACACAGGGTAAAGTAGGACCCTAAACATAAAAAGCACAGGTTAATGAGCAGTTTAATAGATTGTTGTTGTTTTATTGATTCACTTTTAATTAACAGATCATAGAATCACAGACTTTTGTTATCCATTAGCGTTACTTAAAGGGATAGTTCACCCAAAAATGAAAACACCGTCAGTAATTACTCGTCCTCATGTGGACTTTTGTTCATCTTCAGAACACAAATTTACATATTTTTCAAATCTGAGAGCTGTACGTCACACGCATCACACACACATGACCAGCGCCAGCCAATAGTGAGCCTCCGCGTGACGTACAACATGTTAAACTGTGTGAACACACTCGAGGCGCACAGAGAAGGAAATGAATAGTTGAATAAAGTCGTTATATTTGTTTTTTGCACACTAAAAGTGTTCTCGTCGCTTAACAAACTTAAGATTGAGCCGCTGTAGTCACTCGGACTATTTTAACGATGTCTTTAATAACTTTTCTGGGCCGGCAAGTTTCGATCCCTTAAGAAGCCTATGGAGGAGTGATCCGGCTCTCAGATTTAATCAGAAATATCTTAATTTGTGTTCTGAAGATGAACGGGGTTGAACAACATGAGGGTGACTAATTAATGACAGAATTTACATTTTTGGGTGAACTATCCCTTTTAAACGATTCGTTCACTTCAGAATTAAAATTACTGACATTTGTGGTTATATATTTTTATTTTTTATAGAAAATGAGCAATGATTTGTCTAGATAAGACTCTTGTTACTCAGTTGGGATCGTTTTGAGACTTTAAAGCTGCACTGAAACTCACGCTTGGACCTTCGACCCGTTGGACCCCATTGAAGTCCATTAGATGGAGAAAATCCTGGAATGTTCTCCTCAAAAACATTAAAGGGATAGTTCACTTTAAAATTAATTTTTGATATGTTTTATCTTACCTCAAGGGCATTCAAGTTGTAGGTGTCTTAGTTTTCCACAGTATTTTCAATTTTGATATTTTTAGGTCAAACCGTTCTTGTCTGTCAGTCATATAATGGAGGTCTATGGTCACCACCTCAAAGAGCATGCACAGAGAAGTCCAAATTAAACATGATTTAATGACTCGTAAATGTAAGTACACATTGATGGCCTAAGACACGAAACGAGCGGTTTGGGTGAGAAAACTAACAGTATTTATATCGTTTTTACCACAAAGCGCCCGCGCTCTCAGATCACTTGCACGTGGCTGTGGTTACAAGAGGTAAAAACGATATAAATGCTGTTCATTTTCTCACACAAACCGCTCGTTTCGTGTCTTAGGCCATCAATGTGTACTTACATTTACGAGTCATTAAATCATGTTTAATTTGGACTTCTCTGTGCATGCTCTTTGAGGTGGTGACCATAGACCTCCATTACTGTGGAAAATACTGCGGAAACAAAGACACCTACATCTTGGATGCCCTTGAGGTAAGATAAAACATCCCAAAAATTAATTTCAAAGTGAACTATCCCTTTAATCTATATTCGACTGAAGAAAGAAAGACATGAACATCTTGCACGACATGATGGGGGTGAGTAAATTTAATTCTGAAGTGAACTAATCCTTTAAGTGAAAAATCAACCTCATAAATATTATGTATAACTGTTTTGTTCTTGGTTCTCTCTGCCTGCAGGTTTAAAGTGCCCCAATTTTGCTATTTTAAAAGTTCTTAATTTCGTTTTTCACGTCTCCTACAACAGCTGTACATGCATCCAAAGTTTAATTTTCTCATAATATAGCATCAGCTCAATTCTCACAGTGAAACTAGGGGACTACAGATGAAAAATAGCATTTTGGCTAATTCTGGCTTTTTTAACCATGTTTGTTCATGTGTTTTATGAAATTGCATTGTCCCCTCTTAAATAAACCAATACAAACCAAACCCCCATTAGCATATTTGGCTTTCAAAACACTTGATAAATACACGTTTTACCGTATCAAATCCAGCATGAGTCCTTATTTTTTAGGTTTGCTTTGGCAGCAGAAAACAACCGTTTTTCGACATGTCGACAACACAAACCCAACTCTTCCAGTCTCAGCTCCATCTACAGTGTGTGTGCGTCAAAGTGAAGCCGATGAGGAACATTATGCAGATTTGTTAAAAACTCATGTAGGTTCAAGCCGTAAGTAAGACTGGCGACTCATTTCAGGCAGTTCACTCTTTTTATCTCTGATCTTTGCAGACCTTTCACATTCACAAACAGCTCTATTACACATTGCATGAAAGCTCATATCTGAAAAAGCATAACGGGGCACTTTAAACAAGCCATAGTAAAGTAAACAGGAATTTTAAAGGAGTAGTTCACTTTTAAAAAAACTTTTGCTGATAATTTACTCGCCCCCATGTCATCCAAGATATCCATGTCTTTCTTTCTTCAGTTGAAAAGAAATTAAGGTTTTTGATGAAAACATTCCAGGATTTTTCTCCATATAATGGACTTCAATGGGGACCAAACGGTTCAAGGTCCAAATGAGAGTTTCAGTGCAGCTTCAAAGGGCTTTAAACAACACCAGACGATGAATAAGGGTCTTATCTAGCGAAACGATCGCTCTTTTAATTATAAATAACAAAGTTTAAGTTTTATAAGCTCAAATGGTCGCCTTGCTCTGTTCTGTGATGACCGTTCGTGACTGTCCTGTTCGAACTCGTTCATCAAAATGAACGAATCTTTTTTGTGTCATTTGGTTCATTCAACAAACAAAACGAAGGAGTTGATTTGGGAAAAGATTCGTTCATTTTGATGAATGAGTTCGAATAGGAATCACCAATGCGAATCACACCCTTACCCTAACCCTAACAGAGCGAGGCGGCCATTTGAGCTTATAAAACTTAAACTTTTTTGTTGTTTTATTAAATGAGCGATCGTTTCGCTTGATAAGACCCTTATTCATCGTCTGGAATCACTTAAAGCCCTTTGAACAGTTTGCAGTTTGTACTGAAACTGTCTTTTGGACCTTGAACCGTTTGGACCCCATTGAAGTCCATTATATGGAGGAAAATCCTGGAATGTTTTCATCAAAAACCTTAATTTCTTTTCGACTGAAGAAAGAAAGACATGGACATCTTGGATGACATGGGGGTGAGTAAATTATTAAGTTTTTTGAAAAAAAACTACTTCTTGAAGAGACAACAAAACCAGCATTTTTATAACTGACATCACAGATGTCCGAAGTTGCACCTATCCTTTATCAAACGCATCAGTAAGCGCCTACCTTAGTGAACTCGCCTTCATCTGTGATGTGCAGCGCATTGTTAGCGAACTCCAGAAGTTCCTCCGCGCTCTCTAATGCACTGGTGCTCTGGGTCAGCTGGTTCTGCAGGACAGATAAAGACACATTCGTGATTTTTAAATGATCTTTGATAGCTTGGCAATCATTCTCCGCTAAATCTCCCAAGTAAAATGTCCTTGTAACTTTCAAAGTCCTCCAACAAACACACATCTCCCACTGGGGTAAACTACATTGAGCGTTTGAATGCGCTTACTCGATCCGCCATGTTTTTTTGTTTTGAAAAGTGTCTTATTTTACCCAGAATGCATTGCAGCGTAGTCCTACTTAAGATAGTCAGAGTCTTAAAGGAGTAGTTCACTTTTAAAAAAACGTTTGCTGATAATTTACTCGCCCCCATGTCATCCAAGATGAACATGTCTTTCTTTCTTCAGTCGTAAAGAAATTACGGTTTTTGATGAAAACATTCCAGGATTTTTCTCCATATAATGGACTTCAATGGGGACCAAACGGTTCAAGGTCCAAATGGGAGTTTCAGTGCAAACTGTTGAAGACGATGACGATGGGTCTTATCAATAAGGGTCTTATCAAGCGAAACGATTGCTCATTTAAAAATAAATAACTGAATAAAAATTCAACAAACGAAATGAACGAACTGACTCGAAAAAAGATTTGTTCATTTTGATGAAAGAGTAAGAACAAGAGAGTCATACAGAATATTTGTGCTTATAAAACTTAAACTTTTTAATTTATTGTTTTAAATGAGCGATCGTTTCGCTTGATAAGACCCTTATTCATCGTCTGGTGTCGTTTAAAGCCCTTTGAAGCTGCACTGAAACTCTCATTTGGACCTTGAACCGTTTGGTCCCCATTGAAGTCCATTATATGGAGAAAATCCTGGAATGTTTTCATCAAAAACCTTAATTTCTTTTTGACTGAAGAAAGAAAGACGTGGACATCTCGGATGACGTAGGGGTGAGTAAATTATCAGCAAAAGTTTTTATAAAAGTGAACTACTGTTTAAGTGCTTTGTGCAACGGTCTGATTTAGATGTCTATCTGAAGTCTGACTATCTACTATATCTAAGCCGTAGTCAAAGTGTCCGGTGTAAATGCCCAAGATCCTTCAAGAGTGAGGCTCTGATCCACAGATTCTTGTTTAACATTACACTCCACTTTTATTTGCACGTAAAAATGAGAGCTAAAGAAACATGACCTGACACTGAAAAAAAATAATAAAAGCTTTACCCTACATGTCCACTGAACTGGACGAAATCTGCTCAGTACGCCAACAAACTGTTCAGATCTGCAGAAAACAGTGATGTCATCATCCAGCTCAGTTCAGATCTCATCCAATTTTGTCAGTACACACTGTTAGACCTTACCAGGTTTTTTACAGTAAAATACTGGAAACACTGTTGCCAGTAATTTACTGTAAAAATGCACTAAAACTCAAGTTAACTAAAAAATACAACTTGAAAATAGAAGTGAATTTTTACAGTAAATTACTGGTTGCCAGTATTTTACTGTAAAAAACCTAGTAAGGTCCAACAGTGCAGTCAAATCAATAATATTACTGATTAAGTGTTTCCAAATAAGCAAGACAGAGGCAAAAGTGGCAAGAAACCCAAAACTTAATTGAAGATAAATATATATATATATATATATATATATATATATATATATATATATATATCATCTGATCAAATGAACGAACATTAGTGTGATTTTGATTCTTAACTCAGATTATGGATTGAGTGTTCATAATATTTCATCCACATCGTTCAGCTTTAAGTTTGGGATACTTTAAGCCGGCGTTAACAATAATGCTGCTAATAATAATAACAATTTATGTAATTAATTTATCTGGTGAACACAAATTGTGCATAATATCAGGCTGGTTATCAGCCATAATATGAATAATAATTCTGCCAGAATTTTTAGTATAATTTTTATACTTTATAAGTATTTTTTTACTTTTATAAGTAAAAAAAACTGTTAGTGCATCACTAATAATTTAATGCTCAATATATTTAATTTCCTTTGAAATTAAATTAATTTTACGATTAAATTTTACGGTTAAAAACGTAAAAACTTCTTAAAGTCCCCCTGTGGTGAAAATCCAGCTTTTAATGTTGTTTATGTGCGTATGTGGTGTTTTTAATACGCCTTAAGACAAACCATGTGTAAATTCATAATTCATAAATTCATATTTCCTGCTTAAAACTGCAGTGAACCAAAGACAGTCTCAAAAACACGCTTTGAAATCGCTGGTGTTTCTGACGTCACAAACGACTTTGTAACCAATCAGATCAACGAGTGATCGTCAACCAGTGGATCTCTGAGCTGAGTGAGTGGAGGCGGGGCTCATTTGCATATTCATAGAACCACACATACTAAATGAGGCACGGGTGTCGAGTTACATTCAGGCTATTTTAAGGCATGAAGATTTTTTTTTTCAAAGAAAAATAAATTAAATATTGAATTAAAGATGAGTTTTTAGGGATAAGATTATTGTTATTAAAACTACAGAGGGACATAAAAAATATGACATTAATTTATTAAAAAAAAAAAATAATTATTACACAAATTATTACAATAATAACCAGGATGGTCAGAGAGGAGTTTAGAACTGGCGATGACCAATATTTAGATATTGCTGTATAAGACTGATTGATGTGAACAAAAAATAGTGATAAATCATTAAAGAACAAGACAAACATAAGCTTCAGATAACCTTAAAAAGACCCCAATACAACGGTTCCTGTGGCCGGAGTGTTTACACACTGTTATGTGGTGAAGGATGGGAAGGGAGCTGATGGTTCATCACGTATTTGAGCTCATTTCTCTCTCTGGTATTGTTCCTGTTCAGTGGACTTAGAGGGCTGGGCTCAATACTGCCATTACAGCACCATGACATCACCAGCCCAACCAAAGCCAACCACACACTCACACACACACACACACCACACAATTAACAGAAACTTAAAAAAAAGAAAGAAATAAAAGCTTTCTGATAACGGAGCCTGTAATCCTGATTGAAATATGAACAGTGCTGGTGTTACTTTATAATAAATATATACTAGGGCTGGGGAAAACGATGTGATCATTTCTGTGAATAATTATGGACTCCTTATCTTAGGAAAAATTACAAAGTACATCTTTCCCATCTTTCCAGGGAGAGTGAAAAGTGAAATCATAATCAACCACCCCTTTATTAAAACTTGGTATAAAGATGCCATAAACAAATATAATCTAAATGACATCTTATGTGTATTCTACATTGTTTTGGGGATTCAATACGTCTAAATACTCAATACTCACATAAATCATGTAGGGCTGTCAAAACGATTAATCGCGATTAATTGCATCCAAAATAAAAGTTTGTGTTTACATAATATATGTGGGTGCACTGTGTATAATTATTTTGTATATATATAAAAACACACATGCATGTATATTTAAGAAAAAAAACATTATTTATATATAAAATATTTATATTTATATATAATATAAATTATATATAAATCTATATACAGAATATACATGAAAATATTTCTTAAATATATACAAGCATGTGTGTGTTTTTATATATATGCAAAATAATTATACACAGTGCACCCACATATATTATGTAAACACAAACTTTTATTTTGGATACGATTAATCGCGATTAATCGTTTTGAGAGCCCTAGTAAATAATTATTTTGACTTAAAATTCATAATTATGACATGAAAAGTAAAGATCAAAATAAAATAAAAATACAAATTGAAGTCAAAATTATGACAAAAAGCATGATTATAACATATTGAAATTAAGTCCTAATAAAAATAAAAATGTTAGATAAAAAGTAGAAATTATCAGATGAGCAATCAAAATTATCACAAAAAACATTATTATGATATAAGTTGAATTTATCAGACAGAATAAAAAAAAATATGAGACAAAAGGTAGAAATGATCAGATAAGTCAAAATGTTATATGACATCAGTTAAATTTAGGAGATAAATTATGACATAAAAAGTATTATGAGTCACAATTTAGGGCTGTCAAACGATTAATCGCGATTAATCGCATCCAAAATAAAAGCTTGTGTTGTGGGTGCACTGTGTATAATTATTTTATATATATAAATACACACACATGCTTGTGTATATTTAAGAAATATTTTCATGTATATACTGTATATAGATTTATATATAATTTATATTATATATAAATACAAATATTTTATATATAAATAATATTTTTTTCTTAAATATACATGCATGTGTGTGTATTTATATATATATATATATATATATATATATATACAAAATAATTACACACAGTGCACACACACATATTATGTAAACACAAACTTATCATTTGACAGCCCTACAATCATTACAGGAAAAGTAAAAGAAAATTTGACAAAAGTCGAAATTCTGAGACTTTTTAGGCCATAATTATGATTTAGTACCTCATAATTCCAACTATTTATGTCAGACATGTCAGAATTATGATTTACCCAAGTATTATGTTTTTATAATCATAATAACCCACCCCTTTAATAAAACTCAATATTCACATAAATAATTATGGTAATTTTGGTAAATAATTATTTTGACTTAAAATTCATAATTATGACATGAAAACTAAAGATAAAAATAAAATAAAAATACAAATTGAAATCAAATCAGATAAGTCAAAATTATGACAAAAACATGATTATGACAAATTGAAATTAAGTCCTAATAAACATAAAAATGTAAAAAATTATTAGATAAAAAGTAGAAATGATCAGATAAGCAATCAAAATTATGACAATAAAACATTATTATGACATAAGTTGAATTTATGAGATAAAATATAAAAATATGAGACAAAAAGTAGAAATTATCAGATAAGCAATCAAAATTATGTGAAAAAACATTATTAAGACAAAAGTTGAATTTATGAGATAAAATAAAAAATTATATATTAAATAAATATATGATGAAATATTATAGAAATTATCAGATATATGATAACTATGTATATATGGTATCTGAGTATCAGATATAAAAAAAAATTATGAAATCAGTTAAATTATGAGATAAAAAGTATATTATGAGTCACAATTTTTACAGGAAAAGTAAAAGAAAATATAACAAAGTCAAAATTATGAAACTTTTTAGACCATAATTATGACTTAGTATCTCATAATTCCAACTATTTATGTCAGACATGTCAGAATTATGATTTACCCAAGTATTATGTTTTCATAATCATAATAACCCACCCCTTTAATAAAACTTGGTATAAAGATACCATTATACAAATATAATCTAACTGAGATCTTATTTGTATTCCACACTGGTTTGGGGATTCAATATGTCTAAAAGCTCGTTGACACGAGCCACTCCCGAAGTGCTTTGAGGTGGTTTGTGTTAGACTCTGACCTGAAGCTCATGTGATTTCCGCACTGTTTCTTGTTTGATGGTGTTCGTCATCCTCTCTTTCATCTCCTCCAGAACGGCGTACAGCGTGTCGAATTCCTCCTCTAAATCCGACACCACCTGTGTGGAGTTGACCTGAAACCAGACAACATTTCAAAATGAAGAGAGAAACATCAGTTTAAACCAGAAAACAAATGACGGATTAGAAACACTGTGGCTTATTTTTCAAATGTATAAGCATCGTTACAGTAATTAAAACAGTTATTAGATATCTCTCGCCATTGTTTAAGCCCAACTCACTCCACCTTGCAGAGACAAAGCGAACTGAAATATTTATTTCCCAAAGAGACCTGGCAACATCCAGTGACTAGCCTTTAGTGACAGGATGCAGTATCTAACATTTAACTTTAAGCAATATCAATATGGAAATCATTATTTTGACATAAAATTCATAATTATGACATGAAAAGTGAAGATAAAATAAAAATAAAATATATATTTTTTTTATTTTACAAAAAAAAGTTTAAATGATCAGATAAGTCAAAATTATGGCAAAAAACATGATTATGACAAATTGAAATTATGATATACTAAGTCCTAATTATGATAAAAATGTAAAATTATGAGATAAAAAGCAGAAATTATCAGATAAGCAATCAAATATTATGACAAAAATTATGACATAAGTTGAATTTATGAGATAAAATAAAATTTATAAGACAAAAAGTAGAAATGATCAGATAAGTCAGATAAATAAATTTAAATAAAATATAAATAAATAAAATAAATATATTTAATATTTAAATAAAATAAATATATTTACATTTAAAGAAATAAAAAGTATATTATGAGTCACAATTATTTAGGGCTGTCAAACGATTAATCACGATTAATCGCATCCAAAATAAAAGTTTGTGTTGTGGGTGCACTGTTCATAATTATTTTATATATAAATACACACACATGCTTGTATATACTGTAGATAGATTTATATATAATTTATATTATATATAAATAATATTTTTTCTTAAATATACATGCATGTGTGTGTATGTATATATATGCAAAATAATTATACACAGAGCACCAACATATATTATGTAAACACAAACTTTTATTTTGAATGCGATTAATCGCGATTAATCGTTTGACAGCCCTAAAATAAATATAATACTACATCAGTTTAATTTAGGAGATAAATCATGACATAAAAAGTTTATTATGAGTCACAATTATTACAAGAAAAGTAAAAAATAATATAACAAAGTCGAAATTATGAGACTTTTTAGGCCATAATTATGACTTAGCATCTCATAATTCCAACTTTTTATGTCAGACAAGTCAGAATTATGATTTACCCAAGTATTATGTTTTCTTGTGTGGTGGATATAGGCTTTCATAACTATGAGACCATAAGCAGAGCTGATTTTTATTGTACATTTTGTGCATATATGACACTTAATATTGTGTGTTTAGACCCGATAGTGTGTGTACACACAGATTCTTCCCTCCAGTGTGTTCATATTTGTATTGTTTTGTAATGACATTCATATTAGGCAAATATAAGTAGGAATATCTCCCAGCAGCCACCAGTACCTGTGGTGTAATGGGATTACAGTAATGTGTTTACAGTGCAGAGTTGCTAAGTTTGACTTTGTACAGTCGAAGACTCACCTGAACTCGACCCAAAGTGTGATTCAGCGCTTCAATGAAATGATTGAGCTCCTCATTTTTGTTTGCTAATGTGGTAATAATCCTCTGTAAGGCATCCTGCAAAAAAAAACAAAAACATTTTTTGTTTGTTTTATTGCATTTATTTGTGCTATTGCTTGAGATTTTGTTTCTTTGCACTTATTTGATAGCTGACAGTTTACTTGCTTTCAATAATTCCTTGAGAACTTTTTACTTTCATTATTCATGCGACACTAAACCTGGCACTGGAAATTGAAATTGAGAGATTTTCTGATTTCTTTTTGGACTGGTATCCAAAAATTTGGTATCATAATATAAACTTATAAACATAATACAATATAAACTTATATATATATATATATATATATATATATATGGGCTGTCAAAATGTTTAATCGCGATTAATCGCATCCAAAATAAAAGTTTGTGTTTACATAATATATGTGGGGGCACTGTGTATAATTATTTTAGATATATAAATACACACAAATGCTTGTATATATTTAAGAAATATTTTCATGTATATTTTGTATATATATATTTATATATAATTTATATTATATATAAATATTAGGGCTGTCAAACGATTACTCGCAATTAATCGCATCCAAAATAAAAGTTTGTGATTACATAATATATGTGGGCGTAGTGTGTATAATTATTTTGTATATATAAATAGACAAACATGCATGTATATATTTAAGAAAAATATGTTCTTAATGTATAAAATATTTATATTTATACATAATATTAATTATTTATAAATATATATAAAGTATATACTTTCAGGTTTTTCTTAAATACATGCATGTGTGTGTATTTATATATACAAAATAATTATACACACTATGCCCACATATATTACGTAAACACAAACTTTTATTTTGAATGCGATTAATCGCGATTAATCGTTTGACAGCCCTAATAAATATAAATATTTTATATATAAATAATATTTTTTTTCCTAACTATACATGCATGTGTGTTTTTATATATATACAAAATAATTATCCACAGTGCACCCACATATATTATGTAAACACAAACTTTTATTTTCGATGTGATTAATCGCGATTAATCGTTTTGACAGCCCTAATATATACATTATTGTGAAGTAAAAAAATGTTCATGCACTGAAGTATCTGGCAAGGTGTCAATATTATATTTCCATCTTTTATATGGGATATGACCCACTTGAAGGCTTCATTGGTGTATTTTCACATTCTCTATAAGCAAAAACGCACTACTTTTGTGTTAAACATTTAAACAATCTATGTAAACTTGTAGAGAAGACCAGAAGGCTTCACCAGGATGATTTATTAAAAATGTAATATTTAACATGGCATTCATCAAGTCTAAAGCCCAAAGTATCCTTCACTTGTTCACATTTATTTGATGACACATCAATCTTAGGTTAATCGCATCCCATATCATCACTGCATGTTTATCACACATCACATTTTCCTGTTCCTTTAGTCATTAAATCTCTTTTAAAATGAAAGCATCATTTACATGCGGTTTTGGCTCCTATATGAAGCGCAAAACATTTGACCTCGATAATATACAGCCATATCTGTCCTCACAGGCTGGTTAGGTGTCCTATATAGCAACTCATGCGGAAACCTCTCTGATGTTCTGCTTGAGGAATAACATTGGTCTTTATTTGCTTTGCAATCTAGAAAAATCACATTTTGGAGTAGTTCACTTTTAAAAATAACTTTTGCTGATTATTTACTCACCCCCATGTCATCCAAGATGTCCATGTCTTTCTTTCTTCATTTGAAAAGAAATTAAGGTTTTTGATGAAAACATTCCAGGATTTTTTCTCCATATAATGGACTTCAATGGGGACCAAACGGTTCAAGGTCCAAATGAGAGTTTCAGTGCAGCTTCAAAGGGCTTTAAACGATTCCAGACGATGAATAAGGGTCTTATCAAGTGAAACGATCGCTCATTTCAAAAATAAATAACAAAGTTTAAGTTTTATAAGCTCAAATGCTCGCCTTGCTCTGTTCTGTGATGCGCGTTCGTGACTCTCCTGTTCAAACTCGTTCAGCAAAATGAACAAATCTTATTTCAAGCCATTTTGTTCGAATTTTTTTTTTTTTTAAATGAGTGATCATTTCACTTGATAAGACCCTTATTCATTGTCTGGTGTCGTTTAAAGCACTTTGAAGCTGCACTGAAACTCTCATTTGGACCTTGAACCGTTTGGTCCCCATTGAAGTCCATTATATGGAGAAAAATCCTGGAATGTTTTCATCAAAAACTTTAATTCATTTTCGACTGAAGAAAGAAAGACGTGGACATCTTGGATGACATGGGGGTGAGTAAATTATCTGCAAAAAAATTTTTTAAAGTGAACTACTCCTTTAAGAGCAAGCGAAACACACGGTTTAGTTACAAATCTGTATGGTTTTACAAGAAGTTGCAGCAAATATATTGTGCTCTACTATATTTACCAGCAGGCTTTAACCAATATCTGCAGAAGAAGATCATTGACACGGTCAGGGCAGTGGTACACAAAAATGCAGACTCACTTAAGGGGTCACATGACATGGACACATGCAAAGCTAATCAAATTTCAGTGGAAGGACAATTCTCTGGTCAAAGGAAGAAAATAAAGTTGGGATCCAGTCAGAGAGGTTAGTGTTGGTGATTCAGAGCATCTTATAGGGGATTTTTGATATTTCCTTGACCTGCCAATTGCATTTTATTGTTTAAAGGAACACGCCTACTTTTTGGGACTTTAGGTAATTAACCGTATCCCCCAGAGTTAGATATATCCATACATACCCTTTTCATTTCTGTGCATGCTGTAACTCTGTCTGACACAACCACCGCTAGCCTAGCTTAGCACAAAGACTGAAAGTAAATGGCTCCAGCTAGCTTACTGCTCACATTATTTTTTTCTCTGCAGATTCACATGCCTACAAAATCACCATAATCAGTTTAGAATGATCTATCTGTTTTATTTTATACAAATAGACCTATTCATCTGGTAAAACTGTTTTCATTTCACATCGCAGGGAAACAAAATATCGCATTCGCAATGTTAGTTTTTTTATCGGTGCAAGTCAAAGTTGCGAAGATAGTTTATATAGTTGATAATATGTAAATATATCCAGACAGATATCGAACATGTAAGCTAACATGTAGTCATTTTTAAAGCTTTATCTTAGGACTGTCACAATATTTTTACATAAAACCCACATTTAGCACAAACAAACTAAACTAAAACATCCCTAGCTATCCACCTAAACCTGGCACGGCCTGGGACATTACTCTTAGTTGTTTTTGTTATGTTTATATGCAGACGTTAGCAGGAACGCCAATGTTTTTATGGTTACGTTTTGTTTCACCATTTATCTTTACATTTAAAATTTAGGTTAAGCTTAACGTACAAACTATTTGTAGTGACATAAAATGACCCTTTCGTCACTTAAAGGGATACTCCACTTTTTTTGGAAATGGGCTCATTTTACAACTCCCCTAGAGTTAAACAGTCGAGTTTTACCGTTTTCGAATCCATTCAGCTGATTTTCTGATATTTAGAAGAATATCGGTAACCAGACAGTTTCTGGTCTCATTGACGCCCATAGTATATTTTTTTCCTACTATGGAAGTCAATGAGACCAGAAACTGTCTGGTTACTGATATCAGGGTTTCTGCAGGTTTCACAAAGTCAAATTTAAGACTTTTTAAGACTTTTTTAAGACCATTATGAATGAAATTTAAGACCTATATCACGATTAAAAAAAAAAAAAAACATACAAAGGAAATGCGTAATGAGTCTCTAAAAAGCAAAATCCAAATCAGCAAAATCAGTTCCTAAATTCAGATATTTCAAACCAAGTATTGCTAAACTTCCACGTCCCCATAGCTGAATAAAATCCATTTTATGTCTGTCTGTGGTATCTGAGATACCTGCCAAACCTCAAAACTGATTGGCTGTTGCATGTTGGTCTATTTTGTAGTCATAATACAGCGAATTAAGAACTACAACTACGTAATAAAAAAAAAAAATTCCAAAGCGCTGCGGGAGCATTTCAATGAGATTTACATGGACATAGGAAAATTAAGACCCATTTAAAAAGATTTAAGACCTAGAACACAATACTTCAGAAAATTTAAGACTTTTTAAGGCCTTAAATTGTGATTTTGAAATTTTAGACTTTTTAAGACTCTTTTAAGACCCCGCGGAAACCCTGTGATATTCTTCTAAATATCAGAAAATCGGCTGAATGGGTTCGAAAACGGTAAAACCCAACTGTTTAACTCTGGGGGAGTTGTAAAATGAGCCTATTTCCAAAAAAAAGTGGAGTATCCCTTTAAATGAGGTATATCCTCAATAATAATGCAATAATGTTAAAAGTTGATGTTGTGTGAACTTCATGGAGGATGAGCTTCTGTTTCATGTCCCTGTTTGTTGTCAGTAAACGATGACAGCTATAAAACATGAAACGCATGCACAGATTGCTAATTAATTCCTCTCACCACAGAGAAGATGACCATCTCTGTCCTGAGATTACACAGTCAACAATAGGGTGAAGACAGAATGACGTAGAGCAAACTATTCTGGTCAGTGTCAGACGGTCCCTTAAATCCTTCAAATCCAGGAGACAATGCTAGTTAAGGATCAAGACTTCTGGGCCTAATCCAGAGAGATACTGACTCTATATATGCTAGAGGCAAATATACAGAATATCGACACTATAAAAATAGTAAATACTACATGAAAAAGTTAGTTCAGGCAAGAATTTAAAAAAGAAGTAAATTATATATTAGTACTCAATTCAAAATTAAAGCCTAAATATCAATGTTAAAAAATTAATTAAATTACTCAACTTTTCTGATACTGGTGTTCCCATCATGCAATACTTTATGAGGTTGATTTTTCACTGATTTCCAGCTGTATTTACACAGTGTTGTCATTGCTTTTGTTGTTAGGATTAGTAACTTGCCATTTTGTGACATTAGGAATTTTCTTACACATTCAAACACAAAAACGATCAATCAAATGTTACCGTTTGTACTGTTTGTTTGTAATGTTACCGTTTGTATGTTACGTTTGTATATGTTACCGTTTGTATATATACCGTTTCTTTGTAATGCTCCCGTTTGTATATATAAAGGTTGTTTGTAATATTACCGTTTGTATATATACCGTTTGTTTGTAATGTTACCGTTTGTATACATACCAATTGTTTGTAATGTTACCGTTTGTATATATACCGTTTGTTTGTAATGTTACCGTTTGTATATATACCGTTTGTTTGTAATGTTACCGTTTGTATATATACCGTTTGTTTGTAATGTTACCGTTTGTATATGTTACCGTTTCTTTATGTATACCGTTTGTTTGTAATGTTACCGTTTGTATATGTTACCGTTTCTTTATGTATACCGTTTGTTTGTAATGTTACCGTTTGTATATGTATACCGTTTGTTTGTAATGTTACCGTTTGTATATGTTACCGTTTCTTTATGTATACCATTTGTTTGTAATGTTAGTTTGTATATATACCGTTTGTTTGTAATGTCACCGTTTGTATATGTTACCGTTTCTTTATGTATACCGTTTGTTTGTAATGTTACCGTTTGTATATGTTACCGTTTCTTTATGTATACCGTTTGTTTGTAATGTTACCGTTTGTATATGTATACCATTTGTTTGTAATGTTACCGTTTGTATATGTATACCGTTTGTTTGTAATGTTACCGTTTGTATATGTATACTGTTTGTTTGTAATGTTACCGTTTGTATATGTATACTGTTTGTTTGTAATGTTACCGTTTGTATATGTATACTGTTTGTTTGTAATGTTACCGTTTGTATATGTATACCGTTTGTTTGTAATGTTACCGTTTGTATATGTATACTGTTTGTTTGTAATGTTACCGTTTGTATATGTATACTGTTTGTTTGTAATGTTATCGTTTGTATATGTTACCGTTTGTATATGTTACCGTTTCTTTATGTATACCGTTTGTTTGTAATGTTACCGTTTGTATATGTATACCGTTTGTTTGTAATGTTACCATTTGTATGTTGTATATTATGAATCATTATAAATCTAACAATTATGAAGTTAAGTCTATTTGTTTACCAAGGACACAACGTTGTCAATGAGGAACATGCTTGAGATGAAATATGAGACAATGAGACATGTGATGTGTGAAGAAAAACAAAGAAATAGCTAAATAAATATCACATGAGCAGGTCGATATAATTAGTCTTGATCTCTAGAGGATGTTTGCCATTCAGCTTCTAAATATCCAGACACTTTCAGTCTGTTCCAGTCTCTTTCCTCGACTCCGAGCTCGGTCAACACTAAACTATTGACAGACGACAGCAAAGAGAAACATGAGAGGGCAGAGCTGACCTACTTCAGACACACATACTGTATAAGTCAGATTCGATTCTAACCTCTATCTGTATTTTGCTCTTTGACCACCACAGATCCACACCCTAAACGGCAGGAGTAGATACATGAACAATGTGGTCCACCTTTGTAACAGATTTACATGAATACACTCGTCTCATTGAGGGGTTTATGGAGGCCAGTAAACCTGATCTAACTTTCCAGGACTGAAATCCGATACGGTCACGTTTATTCTGACTGCTAGACTCCGGATTAGATGAATTTTAAGTTGCAGCCAAGTGAATCTCACGGCCCGTCTGTTGAAAAGTCCAACCATTACATCATTCATACCCTGTGGAATCGGACTCCTTCACAAAACCCACAACGGCATGACCCACTTTGTGACAATACAGTCATTCCCTGACTCCCAGACCAGCCCTGACACATTTCTAATGTTATCCATCATATTCAAATGATCCTCTCCAACTCAATTCAATAATCATAACAAATTAGGGGTGTAACACAACACAACAATACGTATCCTGGATAGGTCCCCCAAAATAAAAATTACTGTGAGAAAAAATTCAAGTTTTTAGAGTTTTAGTGTCAGTACTACATTAAACTACTTTATATAATGTTGATTATAATGTATAATAATTAATGGGGGGATATTTGTGGGTCCTGATAATGCCAAATGTCTGATGTTACCAGTAAAAAATGGCCTGCATTTATATTAAAGGATTTGTTCACTTTTAAAAAAACTTTTGCTGATAATTTACTCGCCCCCATGTCATCCAAGATGTCCACGTCTTTCTTTCTTCAGTCGAAAAGAAATTAAGGTTTTTGATGAAAACATTCCAGGATTTTCTCCACATAATGGACTTCAATGGGGTCCAAACGGTTGAAGGTCCAAAAGACAATTTCAGTGCAAACTACAAACTGTTCAAAGGGCTTTAAACAACAACACACGATGAATAAGGGTCTTATCAAGCGAAACGATCACTCATTTAATAAATAAATAACAAAGTTTAAGTTTTATAAGCTCAAATGCTCATCTTGCTCTGTTCTGTGATGAGTGTTCGTGACTCTCCTGTTCGAACTCGTTCATCAAAATAAACGAATCTTTTTCCGAGTCAATTCGTTCATTTCATTTGTTGAATGAACCAAATGGCACTAAAAAAGATTTGTTCGTTTTGATAAACGAGTTTGAACAGGAGAGTCACAAACGTGTCACAGAACAGAGCAAGGTGAGCATTTGTGCTTATAAAACTTAAACTTTGTTATTTATTTATTAAATGAGCGATCGTTTCGCTTGATAAGACCCTTATTCATCATCTGGTGTCGTTTAAAACCCTTTGAACAGTTTGCACTTTAACTGTCTTTTGGACCTTGAACCGTTTGGTTCCCATTGAAGTCCATTATATGGAGAAAATCCTGGAATGTTTTCATCAAAAACCTTAATTTCTTTTCGACTGAAGAAAGAAAGACATGGACATCTTGGATGACATGGGGGTGAGTAGAATATCAGAAAAAAGTTTTTTTTTAAGTGAACTTAAATGTTCGTCTAAAATAACTCTGTATTTTCAATTTCAGAATCATGCATATTTTTATTCTGGTGTTATCATTGTCCTTGGGTTACAAACCTATTCATTTATGTAATATCAAAGTTAGCATTTTAATCATCAGTACATTTTTTGTTAACCTTTTACCATATGTCATATCACAATAATATTATATTATATAATATTATTATAACTCACGTATTGTGAGTTAAGTATCGTGATATGAGGATGTCGTTACACTCATATAACGAATACAAAAGCTGCATGATAGTTACTGAATTATTAGTCATTCTTAAAAAACGCTAAAATGATTTCAAACCTATGCATACACTCAAGACCAGTGTTGGAGTAATGCATTACAGTTACGTTATCAGAATGCAAAAGCAATGCATTACTTTTATATTTACAACTAAATATCGTAAAAAGTTACTTTGTTTTCCCATGTATTGACTGATAACTGTCCTCATGTTGAGAGGAATCGTAAGTGCAAAGGCGTTGTGTGAACATGATGTTTATTATAGTTCTAGACTAAAGTAAGCATGCATTTACTCATCTTGCACAAAAACAGACTCAGTTTCCTCAAAATGAATATAAACAGTGAAATGCAAAGTCAGAATATTATGCAAACCTGCAGAATTAGCCAAGTATGTTAACACAATTATACTTTATGTGTTTAATCTCACATGTATATGATGCTGACCTTATACCAAATTCAGCCATATAAATAAACAAAAATGACAAGTTAAACATCACATTTGTTTCATTTTTTGTTGAACTTTCTTCTCCTGTGTCCTATTCTTCAGCAATCCAGAATGGCAGCACAGCCGAAAGGTTAGTGTGAATTTGCATTACCTTTAACATGAGGCTTACTCATTTCACTTTTGTAGTGAAAGGGCCTTTACATTTGTCAAAAATAAAACTTTTATGTAATCAAGACAAACAACAAACAAACCCAGGCCAGGTAATAAAAAAAAGTAATCAAAAAGTTATGTAATGCATTACTTTCTTTCCATAAAAATAACACCATTAGTTACTTTTTAAGGAGAAACACAATAATGTAACACACTGTGCAGACTTTTAAAGTAATATTCCACAACACTGCTTAAGAAGACAACGCAATAATCAATTCTCAGCTGTTAATATCACACAAGGATGTTATCATTAATATAAAGAAAGTGTGGAGGAACAACACAGTAAGCAGAATGTGATCTGTAAATGTTAGACTCCTCATCCCTGCCTGATGTCACTTCCCCTCTCTTTATCTACCTCTACTAAGTAAACTTGGGAGCACAGGTGCAATGCAATTACAAACCTATGAGATACAGTACAATATTTCCAACTCTTACGCAATGCAACTGCAGTAATGCTGGTTAAATATCATTTTAAATCTACTCCCTCATTATATAATGTATATCGTTTATATAACACATTACAGCATTTATATATAGCACAGAAGAATATATTGGTATTATGCAACAAGGGATCAGTCAAATACAACGTAACACAAGACATTAAGGTAACGTTAACATTTCTACAAGTGGTCCAGTTTCACCCTTATTCTAACATCAATCTTCCAGCTTTCTTTACAGCTACAAGTCAAACACTATTTCTAAAACGCCATCTAACTTCAATGTCATACAGGCCACAAATCCAGGTAACATTTACAGTGAATTGACAGACGGTAATTTGTCTTAAAATCCATCGGTGTGAATGAGAAGTGTCTGTTTACAGAGTCGTAACGTTACGTTATTAACGGTGCGGTGCATGTGTAATAAACACATTAGTATTCGATCACAAATGGCCCGCGGAGACATTTCAGTTAGCTCCTGGTTTATAAACACTTTAATTATGTGCCACTTACTTTCTGAGAGTCCATTACGAGGTCCCCAAAATAACTGAATTCAGTTCATGAACAGTGAGAATGTCGGTAGCAATGAAGGCGCCCGATGATTCCCTGTGGAACAAGGAGGAGTGTTACTGCGCATGCGCAGTGTGCGAGGCATGACGTCACCTAAGTGTGGGCTCGAGGAGGGATTGCACGGGTTGAGGGACGGCAGGGTTACAGATCTCATTTAGCTTTACGTTTGCTTTTATTTGTTGCTATATTTATTGAACTATGATATTTACAACAGGGAAGTTTGTAGTGCTAGGGTGACCATATTTTGACCAAAGGTACAAAAGCTGTCACTGGGGCTGTACCTTTTCAATGGGTACACTTTTGTACCCAAAGGCTGCATATTGGTACCTTACTGGTACATATTAGCACCTAAAATATACAAATTAACACCTAAAATTTACATATTAGCACCTAAAATGTATAAATTAACACCTAAAATTTACATATTAGTACCTAAAATTTACATATTAACACTTAAAATGTACATATTAACACCTAAAATGTACATATTACCTCATGAAATGGACATATTAGCACCTAAAATGTACATATTAATACTTAAAATGTACTTGTTAGCACCTAAAATGTACATAATTAGCACTTAAATTTTACATATTACTTAAAATGTACATATTAGCACCTAAAATGGACAAAAGTGTGCCTTTTCAAAAGGTACAGCCCCAGTGACAGGTTTTGTACCTTTTTTTCTGAGAGTGTACATTTTGCTTGGAAAATTAATAAGCAATATTTATACTCAACTTTATGTATGTATACACAACTTTTTAAGCCACGTTTACCAGATTATCTTTTTTCAACATCCAGCTTATCCAACAAAAATAATGAACGATGTAGTCAACACAACAGTGTGAAAAAAAACAAACAAAAAAAACAGTTTAGGATAATCTTACCAACATAGGCCTACCTAAACTTACAAAATACCTAAATTTAACAATCACCTTACTAACTAAGCAGTAATTAGGAGTTTATTGAGGTAAAAGTTGTAGTTAATTGTGAGAATTGGACTCTAATCTGCTTAAGCAACACAAATGAATCAATTCACTGTAACACAAAAAGGCAGCAGTCTGAGACACCAGCAGAGGAAAACACAAAGACACGCCTCAGTGAAGATCATTGCATATATCCTCCTCTCCTCCAAGACCAACATGAGTCCCTGATGAGACCTTCCACCTGAAATACTTTACCTGAGACCAGAGAGAAAATGAACAGCTAGTGCCACACAGTGGACTAACACACACACGACACATCAAGGAAACTTCTGAACCATGTCATTTAGTAAATTCAGTTCTTAAAGGTATAGTACACCCGAAAATAAAAATTCTATCATTTACTCACCACCTCAAGTTGTTCCAAACCTGTATGCATTTCTTTCTTCTGCTAAACACAAAAGATATGTTGAATGTCTGTAACAAAACAGTGTATACGCTGATTTCACGTAGCCATTGCTTCGAAGTGTCGCTTTTAATTATAGGAGAGTCGCGAATGATGTATTGTTGTGTTTAATGTAGTAATTTGTTATTATAAAAATGTACATACATTTCTTTCATAGTTTTGACTATATAAAGTGAACTTTATAAATGTATAATTTATATATATATATATATATATATATATATATATATATATATAGGCTATATATATATATATATATATATATTCAGAACATAAAATAGAAGCAGGAACGAACTATATACCATATTGGACATTAACATCTAATAGATTAAATCGCAGCAGCTTCAGGTTGGTAGTCCAAGACAATGTTATCTATCTGTACTTCTGGGATTCTTCCCAACGGAGCCTCGCTTTCGATTGCAAAATGGCTGTGTGCGTATTGCCCCCATTGACTTCCATAGTAGTTTTTTTTTCGTTCCACACTAGTCGATGGGGCCAATCCTATGGAAGCTTGTTTCCGCCACAGAATGAAAAATAAAAAAGATAATTGCGACTTTTTATTTCACAATTCAGACTTTTTTCTCACAATTGCAAGTTTACATCTCGCAATTATGACTTTATTTCTCAGAATTGCGAGAAGTCAGAATTGCGAGATAAAAAGTCAGAAATGCGAGATATAAAGTCAGAATTGCGAGATTTAAAGTCACAATTGCGAGATATAAAGTCAGAATTGCTTGATATAAAGTCACAATTGCGAGATATAAAGTCACAATTGCAAGATATAAAGTCACAATTGTGTAATATAAAGTCGCAATTGAGTTTTATAAAGTCAGAATTGTGAGATTTAAACTATTCTGAGGGGAAAAAAAGTTAGTCTTTTTTCCCCCGAATTGGCCTGATAACTCACAATTGCAAGTTTATCTCACAATTCTGAGAAAAGATGTCAGAATTTCGACATATAAACTAGCAATTCTGTGTTATAAAGTCAGATGTAGACTCAATTGTGAGAAAAAAGTCAGAATTGTGAGATAAAAAGTCACACTTCTGTCTTTTTTGCCTCAGAATTGCGACTTTCTATCACGCAATTCAAACCTTTTCTCGCAATTTTGACTTTATATCTTGCAATTCTGACTTTATAACAAGCAATTCTGACTCTATATCTCGTAATTCTGACTTTATATCTCACAATTCTGACTTTTATAACACGCAATTTGTGAGAAAAAAGTCGCAATTATTATTTTTTTTTTATTCACTGGCAGAAAGTTTCCATAGAAATCAACAAGTTTGTTTACCAATATTCTTATCTTCTTTTGTGTTCAGCAGAAGAGATAGGCTACATTAAGGTTTGGAACAACTTGAGGGTAATTAAATGATGACAGAATTGTTATTTTTTGGGTGAACTATCCCTTTAATTAAATTGTGTAGGCTAAGCTTATGTTGGTCGGCTGCTTTGTGTTGCTAAGCGCTAACAGCCGATTCATTTTACGACATTAACTAAATAAAAACCGTTTTCAAATTAAATTACAAACAGTAATAAAGCTGTTATAGAGCGGTTAGCGGGAATAACAACCACTCATGCTTCATTAACCGTGTTGTTCATGGAGCAACTCCGCCATTAGCTGGTTAACACGTCAATCAAACGCTCAAAGTTGCAGTAAAGTAGAGGAGCCAGTTTGGAAGAGGAAGTTGTCGGCTAATTTGTGGATACATCGGGACGGTGAGATCAGCTGGACTCGCCATATCTTGGGGAAAGTTACTGTGTTTTGAGCCAGAATGGAAGGGCGACAGGACAGTTCACCCATGGAGGCTTTCGACAAGGACGTGTTGGAAATGACTGTTGAGGATGTTTATGATATTTCCTACGTGATCGGCAGAGATTTATTAAAAGTCAACACAGGTGGCCGGGAATTCTCGGATTTACAGTTCAAAATCGTCCGTGTGCTGGAGATGTTTGAGACAATGGTGAACAAGTACAATCTGTCGATGGAGGAGCTGAGGATGGAGAGGGATAATATGAAGAGAGAAATGGAAAGAGTTGTAGGAGAAGGTTCAAGTGGTTACGGTAATACTAACAATGTGAGTGGGTTTATATAAAGTTCAGAGCAAAATTCATAAGTTGTTTGTACACAATCTAAACACACACACACACAGATATATATATATATATATATATATATATATATATATATATATTAGTGCTGTCAAATCTATTAATCCCATCTAACATAAAAGTTTGTGTTTAAACACTATGTGTGTATATTGTGCACAGACATTTCACATATAGAATATATATACTTATTTTGGATAAATCGTGTCAACTCAACAAATCAACTCAGTACTATGATATGGTCTAAATCCTGACTGAAATCTTTGCAGAAATGATTTCTTTCTAAAAAGGAAAAGGGCTGTCAAACGATTAATCGCGATAAATCGCATCCAAAATAAAAGTTTGTGTTTACATAATATATGTGGGCGTAGTCGGTATAATTATTTTGTATATATAAATAGACACATGCATGTATATATTTAAGAAAAAATGTGTTCTTAATATTTCAAATATTTATACATAATATTAATTATGTATATATATATATATATATATATATATATATATATATATATATATATAGTATACTTTCAGATTTTTCTTAAATATATACATGCATGTGTGTCTATTTATATATACAAAATAATTATACACACTACGCCCACATATATTACATAAACACAAACTTTTATTTTGAATGCGATTAATCGTTTAATATACTTATTTTGGATAAATCGAATCAACTCAGTACTATGATATGGTCTAAATCCTGACTGAAACCTTTGCAGATATGATTTCTTCCTAAAAAGGAAAACAGTTGTGAGGATAGTGCTTTTTCTAGTATTTTTGACCAAAAATGGAGATTCAAGATCGGTCAGTTTTTAACTAGTTCAATAGAATTAGGTTATGTTTTTTTTTTTTATTTAATAAGAGGTTTAATAACAGCCATCTTAAAGTTTTTGGTACATACCCTAATGACAATGATGAATTTATATTAAGAAGAGGAGCTATGACTCCTAGATGAATCTCTTTAATATATCTATTGTGAACATGCATACAGCCTATTTCTTTTTTCAACCTTGTAATCTTGTAACAAACGACGAGACTGAATATTTTGACCGTTATTTAAAACGGTCTATTTGCAGTTTATGCAAACACTTATTTATACATAGTTATTTATATATATATATATATATATATAATTTTTTAATTTATTTGTATTCTTTTATAGGAAAGTATTGGGCCAAACAAACTAGTTGTCGACTTAAAAGACCCAAACAGACCAAGATTCACCATGCAGGAGTTAAAGGAGGTTCTGCAGGAGAGAAACAAACTCAAAGCCCAGCTTATGGTGGCCCAAGAGGAACTACAGCTCTACAAGAGGTAAACAAGTCGATTGATGCACATTTACAGGGTTGCAGAGCAAAAAGAAAGAGATTTATAGCTGTTTTAGATTTGAAAATGAAAGTCAGTAAGCTCCAGTGTTCTTCAAAATACATGAGGTCTAATAGCATCTGATGTGCTTGCAGTGGGGTCCTCGGGTCAGAGCAAAGCATGGTGGAAATAAACCTGGACACGCTTCCTCAGTCAGAACCAGAACCCTCCAGTATTATAGAGGAGAACAAAGAGAAGAGCACGATTCAGAAACTGTGAGTGTTTGCCTGTTTCTGTACGATGCCATGTGGCTTGAGCTCTGTGCATTTCCAGGTCTATCTCATTTTTACATTCAGATTATTATACTTATCAAGTTTATTTAACCAAAAGTAGCTATTAAAAATAGGGTTACACTTTATATAACATTAACATATTAGTAGACTGGGTTAACTGTGCGATTTATTATAGTCCTTTACGATTGTTGTAATCCTCGCTGTAGTCCATGTCACACTTTAAGATCTCAGTTGTCATTAAAGGATTAGTTTACTTTTTAAAAAACTTGCTGATAATTTACTCACCCCCATGTCATCCAAGATGTCCACGTCTTTCTTTCTTCAGTCGAAAAAAAATTAAGGTTTTTGATGAAAACATTCCAGGATTTTTTTCCATATAATGGACTTCAATGGGAACCAAACGGTAACCAATGAACTCGTTCATCAAAATGAATGAATCTTTTTTCGAGTCATTTTGTACATGAATGAACAAAATGACTCAAATAGATTCGTTCATTTTGATGAACGAGTTCGAACAGGAGAATCACGAACGCGCATCACAGAACAGAGCAAGGCGAGCATTTGAGCTTATAAAACTTAAATTTTTTTATTTATTTTTGAAATGAGCGATCGTTTTGCTAGATAAGACCCTTATTCATCGTCTGGAGTCGTTTAAAGCCCTTTGAAGCTGCACTGAAACTCTCATTTGGACCTTGAACCGTTTGGACCCCATTGAAGTCCATTATATGGAGAAAAATCCTGGAATGTTTTCATCAAAAACCTTAATTTCTTTTCGACTGAATTGAACTGATGGCTACAAAAAAATCTCTAACGTTAATTTTGGTCATGACCTGTCTTGAAAAACGAAGACACTTTGCCGGTCGTCATAGGAGAAATCACACTGCAGTACTATGAGTCGAATCTTCTGTAAATAATTTGATCGAAACGGTCATTAATCGGCTGTCGTGAACGTCAAACTAATGATCGAAGACTTCAGATTTTAGCCTAGGGTCAGAGGATTCTTTTAAGATTTGCCAAATTTGTCTCAGACGGCCAAAATCACACAGTGTGCACCCGGCTTTATAGTCGTACCTGTAAAGTCTTTTATTGAAGCCTCATGTGAGTGGCTTTACCAGTTGTGAGAGATTTGGAGTCTTGCCCACTGGAGTTTGCCCGAGTACCTCGAGTTTGTCATGTACATTTGAATCATTATGATGCAGAGCGTTTCAAAGCGGCTTTGCAGAGATACTGCATTTAGTCTGTATAGCTTTACAAGAAATGTGTCAAGTGAGCTAACCAAGTTTTGTGACAAAGCTCCTTTAAAGGGATAGTTCACTTTAAAATTAATTTTTGATATGTTTTAGCTTACCTCAAGGGCATCCACGATGGATGTAGGTGTCTTTGTTTCCTTAGTATTTTCAATTTTGATATTTTTAGGTCAAACCGTTCTTGTCTGTCAGTCATATAATGGAGGTCTATGGTCACCACCTCAAAGAGCATGCACAGAGAAGTCCAGATTAAACATGATTTAATGACTCGTAAATGTAAGTACACATTGATGGCCTAAGACACGAAACGAGCGGTTTGTGTGAGAAAACGAACAGTATTTATATTGTTTTTACCTCTATTACTACAAAAAACTAAATAAAAATAAAAACTATAAAATAAAAACAATATAAATACTGTTCGTTTTCTCACACAAACCGCTCGTTTCGTGTCTTAGGCCATCAATGTGTACTTACATTTACGAGTCATTAAATCATGTTTAATTTGGACTTCTCTGTGCATGCTCTTTGAGGTGGTGACCATAGACCTCCATTATATGACTGACAGACACGAACGGTTTGACCTAAAAATATCAAAATTGAAAATACTGTGGAAACAAAGACATCTACATCGTGGATGCCCTTGAGGTAAGATAAAACACACCAAAAATTAATTTCAAAGTGAACTATCCCTTTAAGATGGAGAGAAAAACTGGAACAAATTATGTCCAAATTACAATAATATTTAGCTCTGTAAGTCATAGTCACGTAGTCAATGAATAGAGCAAGTATGAACTCAGTCCTTGTTGAGCAAAATGGAAAAAATATTTCAAAATATTCTCAAAATTTTATCATAATTAAATTTATTTGGTGGTGTTAATTTCAAAAAGTTTATTGCATCACATTTCCTTCTTGAAGCATCATTGAAAGTTTGCGCCTGAATGTTAAGCCTTAATGTAAAGATTTATTAAGCTTATTAAATATCTTGCTCTGAAAAATAATGCATTTTTGCCTCAATGTTTCGAACCATTTCTTTTTTTCAGGTTCTCATTTCGAGGAAAGTAGTCATCCACGAAACCTAACCAGGATTTAACACAGCAAACCAAACGCACCTGAAACAAGCGAAGCCCTTTCCAGAGATGCAATGAAGTGACTTTTTTAACAATACTGACCCATTTCTGGCAGGAAACTATTTTTTAAATGAGTATGTTTTAACTTGGTGTTTGTAACTGTTCTTACTTAGTTCATAACAGAGTGTGAAACCAAACATGAATGAGTAGATGTCAAAAACACAAATGTAACTAACATCCATTTTCTATTTTACTGTAAGACATTACAATAATCGGTTTTAATTCAGACATGTTATATAATTAGCACAAAGACACAGTTTGGAACTGATTTTGGTGACAATACTAAGCATATTAAATAGAAAACACCTTCAGACTGAATCTGTTAACACACTTTTGGAAAGAAAATATCCATATGATTTTGCTTATCAACTTCAATTCCTAATATCAATAAACTAGGGATTGCAGAGTTAAATTTAAGAGGTACTTCAACTAAACTATTTTTTTTTTGCACCAGGTAACAATATTTAATAAATCTCGAAGGTATATGAAGTCGTTAATTGTGGGCCATATGAATGTAAATATATATTTTTAACTTTTTTTATTGGCTTACAGTACTAGACCTGTACTAGAATTATATATAAAAAATGCTATTTGTTAATATCTGGACCCTGTTGTTTGTACATGGATTAACATTACATGGAGTTGCTAAATATAATATTCATGAAATTAAAATGCTTTATTAAATGTAAACGAAAAAAGAAGTATATCTAGTTGGGCTGTCAGATGATTAATCACGATTAATCGCATCCAAAATAAAAGTTTTTGGTTTACACGATATATGTGGGTACATTGTGTATAACTATTTTGTATGTATATAAATACACACACATGCATGTATATTTAAGAAAAAATATTATTTATATATAAAATATTTATATTTTTATATAATATATATATATATATATATAAATCTATATACATGGAAATATTTCTAAAATATATATGTGTATATTTATATATATATATAATAATTATACACAGTGCACCCACATATATCATGTAAACAAAAACTTTTATTTTGGATGCGATTAATCACGATTTAATCATTTGACAGCCCTAATATCTAGCCCTCGTACATAAGAAATCAAATAAATAAAATGACTTTTCTTATTTAATCTGATATGTTCAACATGTTGAAATGGAAGACGAATGACAACATGAAATCAAGTATTATGAAACGGATACACATCTAATCTCCAGCTTTTGTTTTTATAAGGTCCAGAAAGTACTTGTTTGGCAAGTGAAGATCTTGATTTCAGTTGCTTGCTTTTTGCCTATTGGATGTTTCATCTCAATTTTTTTTACATGTTTGAAATGCAATAAAAATCTTTGATCACAAAAAATGACGAAATTATTTAATAATCGGTATGATTAATTTCATTTTAATTTAAAAATTAATTTTAAAATGTAAAAATTAATTTCATTTTTAATCAATTTTTATTAATAAGTTTTTATTTGGATTGCAATGGACTTTATTTCAAGAATAAAATAGTTTCATGATTTAATTGCACTGCCTAAAACAATCATTGTGCATTTGCAGCTGAACATTTAACACCATTCATTTTTAAATAAACGTATGCATGCTTCTGTACGGCTGCAAATCCTTATACTAAGGTTTAAAGACAAAGGACTCAACACTCACAATCAAAAAAAGTGGTATAATTCCTTCACAATTAAACAATTTCGCCTATACAAAATTTACAGTAACTACACCCATTTGAATATTCTCTAATCCTTAAAGTCAAAGACTGATATTCTTAAACATTACACATTAAAATGAATAGTTCACCCAAAACAAGAAGCTTTCGTCCTTTACTCACACACGTCACTCCAAACACTTACACCGATCCTTCAAAACTCGAATTATGAGCCAATCATTGCTTTTTGAAGCTTAAAAATTTTAAAGTCTTCAAAATATCTCATGTTTTCCTCTGAAGAAAACCAAGTCGGAACATCATAAGTGGGAATAAATTTAATTTGAGCGAACTTTCCCAAGCCATTAAGTAGTTAGACAATGAGCTAAAACGGTTCCCATCATCCAGCCTTAACCCAAGGTGTATTCGTTTAAAAGAGAAACTTTCATAAGACAAGTTCATTTTACGGTACCATCTATCATAGTCCACAAACTCTCAGCAGAACTCCTCAAGCAAGAGTGCATTAGTGCTTGAGCCATGGATGAGCGGCGAGGGCTTCTTTACTGCGGTCCCCGTAGTCATACAGCAGCTCCTCGTCCTCCTGCAGGTCTCTGGACGCCAGGAAGATGAGGTGAGGCGTGCCGTTTATAGGATGCAGTTTGGTCTGAAGGTTGCCGTTTTTACTGTGGTTGATCAGTCGGCCCAGACGGTGGGTTTCTTTGGTAGCGTCAACACTAGTAAAAACGCACCAGCAATTATATACTTTGACTCGAATGCAAATTTCTCTATATTCCAAGTAAAGGCCTAACAACTCAATTTACACCTGGTGTTTTAATCAGTGTCTTTAGTCCAGATTTCTTCGAGGGGACGGTCTAGGGTCTAATGGACAAAAACTTGCTCAATTTACATATGATACAGACACAGCTTTTGCTTCGGCTAACTTTACCTTACCGAGGCTAGCTAACTCTACATTACCGAGGCTAGCTAACATTACCTTACCGAGGCTAGCTAACTTTACCTTATGGAGGCTAGCTAACATTACCTTACCGAGGCTAGCTAACTTTACCTTATGGAGGCTAGCTAACATTACCTTACCAAGGCTAGCTAACTTTACCTTATGGAGGCTAGCCAACATTACCTTACCGAGGCTAGCTAACTTTACCTTATGGAGGCTAGCTAACCTTACCCTACCGAGGATAATCTTTACCTTCCAGAGGCTAAACCTTACCGAGGCTAACTGTACCGAGGCTAATGTCTGCTATAGTTTCTATAGTGTTACGTTATAATCTAAGCTAACTTTATCTCATCGAGGCTAGCTAACTTTACCTCACCGAGGCTAGCTAACCTTACCGAGGCTAACTTCATCTTACCGAGGCTAGCTAACTTTACCTTACTGAGGCTAGCTAACCTTACCGAGGTTAACGTCTGTCATAGTTTCTATAGTCTTATGTTATAATCTAAGCTAACTTTACCTCACCGAGGCTAGCTAACTTTACCTCACCGAAGCTAGCTAACCTTACCGAGGCTAACTTCATCTTACCGAGGCTAGCTAACTTTACCTTACTGAGGCTAGCTAACCTTACCGAGGTTAACGTCTGTCATAGTTTCTATAGTCTTATGTTATAATCTAAGCTAACTTTACCTCACCGAGGCTAGCTAACGTTACCTCACCGAGGCTAGCTAACCTTACCGAGGCTAACTTCATCTTACCGAGGCTAGCTAACTTTACCTTACTGAGGCTAGCTAACCTTACCGAGGCTAACGTCTGTCATAGTTTCTATAGTCTTATGTTATAATCTAAGCTAACTTTACCTCACCGAGGCTAGCTAACTTTACCTCACCGAAGCTAGCTAACTTTACCTCACCAAGGCTAGCTAACTTTACCTCACCGAGGCTAGCTAACTTTACCTCACCGAAGCTAGCTAACTTTACCTCACCAAGGCTAGCAAGCTTTACCTCACCGAGGCTAGCTTACTTTACCTCACCGAGGCTAGCTGACTTTAGCTCACCGAGGCTAGCTAACTTTACCTTCCCGAGGCTAAACCTTACCGAGGCTAGCTAACTATACCTTACCGAGGCTAGCTAACTTTACCTTACCGAGGCTAGCTAACCTTACCGAGGCTAACGTCTGTCATAGTTTCTATAGTCTTATGTTATAATCTAAGCTAACTTTACCTCACCGAGGCTAGCTAACTTTACCTCACCAAGGCTAGCTAACTTTACCTCACCGAGGCTAGCTAACTTTACCTCACCAAGGCTAGCTAACTTTACCTTACCAAGGCTAAACCTTACCGAGGCTAGCTAACTTTATCTTACCGAGGCTAGCTAACTTTACCGTACCGAGGCTAGCTAAACCTTACCTTACTGAGGTAAACGTCTGTCATAGTTTCTATAGTCTTACGTTATAATCGTAACGTTACGCCTTACCCCGTCATGCCTAAGTGTTTTGTACCAGACTGCACACACACGAGCAGCGGATCTTGCTCGTTGTTTCGCTTCCCGGGAGATGTAGTTCATTGGGCGATTTTCACACAAAAACTAAATGTTACTCTTCTGTTTTATGACAAACTGTGACTTTCTTAACTTTCAGAATTTTCTTTTAAATTGACAAACATCATGTGTAATTCAGGGCACAGTTCAGACGGATTAAAAAGATAAGTAGTCTCTCGCCATTGACTACCACACATATTTTTTTTTTAAATAAGGTCCCATGAGCCGGAAGCGAAGGGGCGGGACTTAGGCTCTCTATACCTGTAAACCGGGCCATAAATAAAACGTCCAAATACTCACCAGTAGGTTTTGTCGTGGTAGCGGAAATAGTACATGTAGCAGCCCGTAGAGGGATCCTGAGCGTATTGAGATTCTCTTGCTTTGGCATCAGCGATCTCCAACAAATCCCCATGGTACTCCACTACAAACTCGCCTTTCTTAAACGCTCGGTCTGCAAAGATCCCTCTTCCTTTTCCTTCAATACATTTCACCTGATTAAACATAGCAGATGCTTAAAGCAAAGAATGACAGGTTTCACGTTACAACATTGTTAAAGTCTTACCTTGAGCCCCTCTTCCACATCATTTCTGATGAGATCATCAATGTGCTGCTGCTTTTCACACTGTTTTAAAACAAACATGGCCATATTTAGCTCTAGATATGAAAAAAGTGAGTTATGACATTCTGATTGAAAAATTCCAGGTCAGAAAAATATATATAATTTTATTATAGATGCGTGAATCGTTCGCAATAAGCTCCATAACTATAACTATATATATATATATATATATATATATATACACACACATATTATATAAAATTCTAAAAAAAAATTATACATATATATTATATATATAAAATATTTTTTATAATTTTATATATAAATAATATATATATATATTTCTAAAAAATATTATATATATATAAAATTCTAAAAATATTATTTATAAATATAATTCTAAAAAAATATTATATATAAATATATAAATTCTAAAAAATTATATATAATGAATCGTTCACAATAAGCTCCATAGCTATATATATATATATTACACATATATATAAAATTCAAAAAAATATTTTATATATATAATATTTTTTATAATTGTATATATATATATATAAATAATATTTCATATATATTTTTATTTATAAAATATATATATATATATATATAACATTCTAAAAATATTATATATATATATAAAATTCTAAAAAGTATTATATATAAATATATATATATATATATATATATATATATATATATATATATATATATATATATATATATATATATATATATATATATAAATTCTAAAAAATATTATATATATAATAATACATTTTAAAACTTCCAACCTTTAACTCAGCTTTGCTTTTCCTGCAACTTCGCCTTATAGGGTAATAATCTGTGACCTTTCGATTGAGTTCAGACTCTTTGCCTTTCAATCTGAAGAAAAAAAAGCACATACACATTATAAATAAACTTTAATAAAACAGCAACCTCGAAAAACAATTTATTAGACTTACTTCCTGTCTGTTGACTTTTCACCATTCATTCTTTGCCCAGATTTAGTTTGCTTCCTCGTCCCTGAATCTTTCTGAGGCGCGTCAATCTGATCATTATGAGCACAATTAAGGATTTTGCCAGTGTTTTCTTGTTTCGGTGCATTGAGCTCATCATCATCTTTGACTAGCCAAAGAAACAAAAAAGTAGTAAGTAAAACAACTTTGACTATGATAAATGTGCATCTTTATTACGATATAAACCAATACCTTCACTTTGTTTGCTCTTGTCCGCTGCAGAGTTGTCTTCTAATATTGGGATGAGTGGGTTATTCCGAAGCGGCTTGTTTTGACTCAGACAACCATTTATTGTTAGCTGAACTTGGCATGTCTGAGACACAAATAGGTATTTGATCAAATGTATTTATTTATTTTTTAAAGCAATATGCATTATTAACTTCTTTAAAGGAGTAGTTCACTTTTAAAAAAAACTTTTGCTTTTAATTTACTCACCCCCATGTCATCCAAGATGTCCATGTCTTTCTTTCTTCAGTCGAAAAGAAATTAAGGTTTTTGATGAAAACATTCCAGGATTTTTCTCCATATAATGGACTTCAATGGGAACCAAACGGTTCAAGGTCCAAAGGAGAGTTTCAGTGCAGCTTCAAAGGGCTTTAAACGACAATGAATACAATGAACACAATTTCCAGACAATGAATAAGGGTCTTATCAAGCGAAACGATCGCTCATTTAAAAAATAAATGACAAAGTTTAAGTTTTATAAGCTCAAATGGTCGCCTTGCTCTGTTCTGAGCATTTGTGACTCTCCGGTTCGAACTCGTTCATCAAAATGAACGAATCTTTTTCCAAGTCAATTTGTTCCATTTCGTTCGTTGAATGAACCAAATGACTCGAAAAAAGATTTGTTCATTTTGATAAACGACAGTTGCAAACGTGCGTCACAGAGTAAGGCAAGCATTTGAGCTTATGAAACTTAAACTTTGTTATTTATTTTTTAAATGAGTGATTGTTTTGCTTGATAAGACCCTTATATCGTCTGGAATCGTTTAAAGCCCTTTGAACAGTTTGCATTGAAACTCGCGTTTAGACCTTGAACCGTTTGGACCCCATTGAAGTCCATTATATGGAGAAAAATCCTGGAATGTTTTCATCAAAATTGGATGACATGGGGGTGAGTAAATTATCAGCAAAAGGTTTTATAAGTGAACTACTCCTTTAAAGGGACCGCAAAACACGAACGAAAGAAAGAAAGAAGTAGTAAACATAAATCCCCTCAATATGTTGTTCCAAACCTGTATGAGTTTCTTTTTCTTTTTTTAACAAAAAAGACGACGTTTTAAAGAAGGTCTGAGATCCAACAGTTGACAAACCATTAACTTCCAAGTAGGAATAAAAACAAATTGAAAATTGTATGGAAATCAATGCCGTCAAATGTCTGATGAACAACATAACGAGTAAATGACAATTTTCACCGAACACAGAATGATTAGTAACGTTAAATAAAATACATTCATAATTGCAGACCCATCTCTCTTACCGTTGGCTTTCCGTGTTGGTTTTCTTTAGCCTGTTCAGCCTTCTCGTCCCCAGGTCTTCGTTTGGTCGACTTTTTGCCTATTGAGTACATAAATAAAGCTTCACAAAATAATATACGTACACATGATGCGACTAACGTCAGGATTCGAGCAGCATAAATTTATCGCAAATATATAACGACACAATACTAGCAACGTCATAGCGTCACTAAATATCAGATCGATTCTTCTAATTATCATCGTTTTTCACACACAAACATGGACGCAAGTCTGTGAGTCACATGCTATTTTTTTAACCTTATTATTTTACCTTTTCCCATCTTGGATTCGATTTCCACCAACAATCAGATAGAGTTATAAACAGCACAGCATGCTGAGATAAATAACTTGACGTCAGGACGCCTGGGGTTTTTAAATATCAATTCGGTAGCGTTCATTGGTCGAACTCTTGTCGAGTAGGCGTGTGATTGGTTTAAGAAACGCGGAAGCAGTAAACTAGACTTACGTACTTCCGGTATGATCTTTTTAATTTAATTTCTTTATTCGTTCATTTTTATTCAGTGCCAGAATAACAAGAGGTATACTCGCACTATGACTTTAACATTCCTGGCAGGAAAAGAAAAGAAATATTTTTTCTTTTTTTCCCCCCCTCCCTTGCAGCTAATGTTGCGTCATAAATTCATAATGCGAGTATTATTAATTTCCAGTCCTTTCAAAGAACATGTTTTAGTGAAAAAACCTGCTTTTTAAAAAAAAAAAAAAGTTTGCTTTGAGCCCACTTATTTTTATTTATATGGTATTTTCCTAATAAAATAAATAACTGTATAATACACGTTGTTCTTTACATTCCAAATTGTAATTCTGAGTATAAAAAAGCACATCAACTACACTAATTTCTCACCCCTACGGTGAGGATAATGTTGGATGTATAAATCAGCCTTTAGTGCTGTTTGATTCTTGTTTATTAACCAGTTTAATCTTTCAAACGTTGCGTACTCAACGACAAAACCCTTAGATTTAATTTCAATAAAACAGAGACAAAAGATACACACACAAGCTTGAAAGTTTCCAATGTACACAAAGTTAAAGTTCAGTTGATATAACAGTCAACCACTGTATCCAGCTCTCTGAATCATATTAAAGCAAGTGGTGCTGGCCATTGTGTTTAATTCATAAGAAAAAAAAAGGGATGAAATCATGTGCACCTCAGCATTTCTCATCTTCTTGAATGAATCTCAGCATTTCTCATCCTCTTGGTCTGAGCAGAGCATCTCCTTGAATCGTCTTTTTTTCTCCATGTTTTCATTTACTTTCTTTCGTTTGTCCTGTTTCCTTTGCATGGACTCCTTTTTTATTTTCAGCAGTTCACTTTCCTCACCCTTGTATGCGACGTCCAGTTTCTCACGTAAAATCTCTCGTGCTCGTTTTCTGTTCAAATCCACAGATCTGGTCTGGTGACACTGCAAGAGAATAGGAGATCCTTTTATTATAATAATATTTTGGTCAGATTAGGCCACACAATGACACATATAGGCTTATTCACTGTGGGATTTGAGATAGTCAAGATTTAGAATTACAATTAGATATACACTTTTATTGATATATCTTTTGAATAACTAGGGCTAAAGTAATTTCTTTCTTCTCTTGATTGTATCAATGTTTATGTTGATAGGCCATTTGTCAGTAATCAGGATCACCCATTGTGCGAGTTGATGAATGCTTATATGTGAATAAAAACTCAAATTAAATCTGTTCATCATATAAAGCGATTGAGTCTCTTCAGAAAATTTAGACTAAACCAATCAATTCATATGGATTAGTTTTACAATCTCTTTATGACCTTTTTGAAGCGTAAAGTTGCGTATCTGTCAATGAAAGGATAGAAATCTCTCAGATTTCATCAAAAAGATCTTCATTTGTGTTCTGAAGATGAAAGAAAGTCTTACATGTTTGAAATGACATGATTAATGACTTTTTTTAGGTGAACTGTCCCTTTAAGATCATAAACAAACTTACCTTCACGACGATACCATTAGGAATGTTTATATGTGAATAAAAGCCCAAATTAAATCTGTTCATCATATATATCGAAAATTTGGACTAAACAGCTTGATTCTAATTAAACCGCTTAATTCATTTGCATTAGTTTTACGATCTCTTTATGAACGTTTTGAACGTTAGCGTCAAAGTGGTAGTTGCGTAGCTGTCAATGGAAGGACAGAAATCTCTTAGATTTCATCAAAAAGATAATCATTTGTATTCTGAAGATGAAAGTCATACATGTTTGAAAAGACATGATTAATTACTTATTTTAGGTGAACTGTCCCTTTAAGATCATAAACAAACTTACCTTCACGACGATACCAGTAGGAATGTTTATGTGAATAAAAGCCCAAATTAAATCTGTTCATCATATATATCGATCGAGTCTCTTCAGAAAATTTGGACTAAACAGCTTAATTCTAATTAAACCGCTTAATTCATTTGCATTAGTTTTACGATCTCTTTTATATGGAAGCCCGTTTCCGCCACAGTTGAGTAAAAAAATATAATTCTGTAAGTCATAATAATGAGAAACTTTCTCATAATTATGACTTAGTTTCTCATTATATTGAGAAAGTTTCTCATTATAATGAGATATTAAGTCATAATAATGAGAAAGTTTCTCATAATTATGACTTAGTTTCTCATTATATTGAGAAAGTTTCTCATTATAATGAGATATTAAGTCATAATAATGAGAAAGTTTCTCATAATTATGACTTAACAGCTCGTAATAATGACTTAACTTCTCGTAATAATGAGAAACTTTCTCATAATTATGACTTAACATCTCGTAATAATGAGAAACTTTCTCATAATTATGACTTAACATCTCGTAATAATGAGAAACTTTCTCATAATTATGACTTAACATCTCGTAATAATGAGAAACTTTCTCATAATTATGACTTAACATCTCGTAATAATGACTTAACTTCTCGTAATAATGAGAAAAGTTTTAAATAAATAAATAAATAAAATGTCTCATTATTACGAGAAGTTATGTCATTATTACGAGATGTTAAGTCACAATTATGAGAAAGTTTCTCATTATTACGAGAAGTTAAGTCATTATTACGAGATGTTAAGTCATAATTATGAGAAACTTTCTCATTATTATGACTTAATATCTCATTATTATGAGAAACTTTCTCAATATAATGAGAGTCATAATTATGAGAAAGTTTCTCATTATTACGAGATGTTAAGTCATTATTATGAGAAACTTTCTCAATATAATGAGAAACTAAGTCATAATTATGAGAAAGTTTCTCATTATTATGACTTAATATCTCATTATAATGAGAAACTTTCTCAATATAATGAGAAACTAAGTCATAATTATGAGAAAGTTTCTCATTATTACGAGATGTTAAGTCATTATTATGAGAAACTTTCTCAATATAATGAGAAACTAAGTCATAATTATGAGAAAGTTTCTCATTATTACGAGATGTTAAGTCATTATTATGAGAAACTTTCTCAATATAATGAGAAACTAAGTCATAATTATGAGAAAGTTTCTCATTATTATGACTTACAGAATTATATTTTTTTACTCAACTGTGGCGGAAACGGGCTTCCATACTTTTATGAACGTTTTGAACGTTAGCGTCAAAGTGGTAGTTGCGTAGCTGTCAATGAAAGGACAAAAATCTCTCGAATTTCATCAAAAAGATAATCATTTGTATTCTGAAGATGAAAGAAAGTCGTACATGTTTGAAAAGACATGATTAATGACATTTTATTTTTAGGTGAACTGTCCCTTTAAGATCATAAACGAGCTCACCTTCACGACGATACCAGTGGGGATGTGTTTAAGCACGACGCAGTTGCTGGTTTTGTTGGTGGCTTGTCCTCCAGGGCCAGATCCCCGGACAAACTGTTCCTCAAGGTCTTCCTCGTCTAAAACTGGCAGGTCAATCTGGTATTTCTTACCAGCAGCGAAAACAAACGGCCATCCTATTAATCTCCAGTGACGCTGTGGAGAAAGTATCGTTATGTGTCCCATGTTTATCATTCCCAACTTCAGCTTCCAGACGGAGAAAAGCCGGTGACTGACTAAAGTCATCATCCTTCAAAGTTTCCCCTTGTAGAAACACATTTATATGTCGACTCACTCGACATATAAACCCAAAAACGTATTCTAGTAACAAACCTGAAACGAAACAACACTACTGTACTCAAATACACAACATAACTTCTTCTTTCATTATGTGATGATTCACACACTGTGCACATTGCCATCTACTGGTCTGTTACACAATCAGAGATAATGTTAATAATATAACAAGTTATTCATTGTGGTTTATGTAATTTTATGCTGCTTCTAATAGTGCATTAACCTGTTTATAATCAAATCAAATAGACAATGACTTCATTATTTCAATTAACATTTACTGTAACAATATATAAAGATAACAATTCATTATTTTACAAAGGCAATTTGCACTTTCCATAAAACCCTTGCACTATTATTGTTTAGTCCGAACTGCTGAAGTGGATGTTGGTCAAGAAAACCTCAGAAAATAAGATGCACAACTTATGCATATGGACATGAAACATTATTTCCAAGCATTTATACCGACGCTCCGATTATGAATTTTAATGCAAAAAAGATGTGAATATTGTAAAACTTGTGCATTTGAAATAAGTTTCTGACCTAACCTAACTTACATAGGTTAGGTCAGGATAATGCACTTATTCCTAAACATACTGTAAATTCAGTTTGAAATGTAGTGAATTCATTTTTAATGCAGTCAGCTCTTATTTTAAATAAAGAAAACCAACATGCATAACGATATTTTATTGATGTCGCAGCAGTCCTCTGGTCTCATTAAAGGTAAAACCATAAACTAATGCTGAGTTTTCATGGCAAAGAATACAATCAGACAGAAAATGACATTATTTACAAATAAATAAGCCATTAAAAAAGTCTTATGCAATTTACAGATGAATGAGAGACAGTCTCATCCTGATTTGAAGGAACATCAAATATGCAGTTATTAATTACCCTCATTTGGTAATTTCCTGTTTTATTCAACTCCCTAGTCTGTAGTTCACTTGAAAAATGAACATCTGAGAGCAAAATATCAGTATTTAGTCAAGGGAGAGAAATAAGAAAAGGACTAAGGAATTGTTGGATTCTTGTAGAAATGCAGAAGTCTTTGGATTGGCCAGGACTTCCTGATCATTTACTCTCCCCCACGTCATCCAAGAGGTTCATGTTTTTCTTTCTAGAGTCGAAAAGAAATTAAGGTTTTTGAGGATAACATTCCTGGACGTTTCTCCATATAATGAACTTCAATGGGGTCCAAACGGGTCGAAGGTCCAAATGTCAGTTTCAGTGCCGCTTCAAATTCTCGAAACGATCCCAGACGAGAAATAAGAGTCTTATCTAGACAAGCCATCGCTCATTTTATACAAAAATAAACATTTATATACGTTTCAACCACAAATGCATGTCTTGCACTAGCTGTGATGCGACACACATTATAACAACATGTTGAAAGATCAAGCGTGACGTAGGTGTAAATACCGACCCAGTGTTAAAGGAGTAGTTCACTTTTAAAATAACTTTTGCTGATAATTTACTCACCCCCATGTCATCCAAGATGTCCATGTCTTTCTTTCTTCAGTCGAAAAGAAATTAAGGTTTTTGATGAAAACAGAGGATTTTCTCCATATAATGGACTTCAATGGGGTCCAAACGGTTCAAGGTCCAAAAAAGAGTTTCAGTGCAAACTGTTCAAAGGGCTTTAAATGATTTCAGACGATGAATAAGGGTCTTATCAAGCGAAACGATCGCTCATTTAAAAAAAAAAAAAACACCAAAGCTTAATTTTATAAGCTCAAATGCTCGCCTTGCTGTGTTCTGTGATGCGCGTTCCTGACTCTCCTGTTCGAGCTCGTTCATCAAAAATGAACAAATCTTTTTTCGTGTCATTTGGTTTATTCAACGAACGAAATGAACGAATTGACTCGGGAAAAGATTCGTTCATTTTGAAAAAAAAAAACAAAACTAGTTCGAACAGGAGAGTCACGAACGCGTGTCACAGAACAGAGCAAAGCAACCAATCGAGCTTATAAAATTAAACTTTGTTATTTTTTTTTAAATGAGCGATCGTTTCGCTAGATAAGACCCTTATTCGTCGTTTGGAATCGTTTAAAGCTGCACTGAAACTGTCTTTTGGACCTTGAACCGTTTGGACCCCATTGAAGTCCATTATATGGAGAAAAATCCTGGAATGTTTTCATCAAAAACCTTAATTTCTTTTCGACTGAAGAAAGAAAGACATGGAAATCTTGGATGACATGGGGGTGAGTAAATTATCAGCAAACGTTTATTTGAAGAAAAATACACCTTTAACAAAGCGTACAGGCAAAGACTAAACATTTAAACATTTTTGATCCCAGCCGAGAAGTTTTAGACAAACCAGCAGCCATTTTATACAAAAATAAACATTTAACCACAAATGCTCATCTTGCACTAGCTGTGATGCGCACACATTACAGTAACATGTTGAAAGGTCAATCGTGACGTAGCTGTAAGTACCGACCCAGTGTTTATAAAGCGAACGTGCAAAGACTAAATCAAACATCCCAAAAAAAGGTTAAACAACAATATCGGGCGATTTTGTATGTCTGAGTGTGTCTTTCTCCCTAACCTACATTTCCCGACCGTTCAACCTGATTACCTAATGTGTGAAGTCATGGACATGGTTAAAAAGTATATAAATGTTTTATTATTTTCATAAAATGGCTGATGTTTTGTCTAGATAACTCCCTTATTCCTCAGCAGGGATCGTTTCGAGACTTTGAAGCTGCACTGAAACTCTCATTTGGACCTTGAACCGTTTGGTCCCCATTGAAGTCCATTATATGGAGAAAATGCTGGAATGTTTTCATCAAAAACCTTAATTTCTTTTCGACTGAAGAAAGAAAGACGTGGACATCTTGGATAACGTGGGGGTGAGTAAATTTAATTCAGAAGTGAACTAATCCTTCATATCCGCCACTTCGCTACCTGTTGATCCCCAATCTCTTCTGGAAGGCATCACCATCGCCCTTAGTGGCTTGCTGTGTGAAAAACATCAAGACAACAAAGACATGTCTCACAAATCTGGAAAAAAAACAAACATAATGCTTCAGAAAGCAATGTCATGCACCTTGTTGATGTCTTTGTGTCGCTCCTTGGTGACAATTTCTTCCAAAACTTCCCCGTCGCCTCTTATAAGCCTGTGTAAAAATGCATCATGTTGAAGTTTTATTGTCTTGTGGATGTAGCAGGTTGATGAAACTAATGCTAAATGATGTGATTTGACGGTTTAACCTGGTGCGCCCGGTCTCGGGGTCGACGACACGGCGGATGATGCTTTGCCTCGCATCGTATTCTTCCTTTGTCATCGGTCTCTTGGTGCACAAAGTGTCCTTCTGTTCGTCAGTCATGACTACAAGACGAGAGAAACCGCATTTTATCTACAGAAAATGTTTGTTTTTTTAAAACACACATTTCAGTAACAGTTTACTAAAAACTTTTAATTTGTAGGGCTGTTTCAGACGATGTTTTTAAACGATTCCAGACGATGAATAAGGGTCTTATCAAGTGAAACGATCGCTCATTTAAAAAATAAATAACAATGTTTAAGTTTTATAAGCACAAATGCTCACCTTGCTCTGTTCTGTGATGAGACTTGTGAAAATCAAAATGAACTAATCTTTTTTCGAGTCATGACTCGAAGGGTCCTTGATAAGACCCTTATTCATCGTCTGGAATCGTTTAAAGCCCTTTGAAGCTGCACTGAAACTCTCATTTGGACCTTGAACCGTTTGGACCCCATTGAAGTCCATTATATGGAGAAAAATCCTGGAATGTTTTCATCAAAAACCTTAATTTCTTTTCGACTGAAGAAAGAAAGACATGGACATCTTGGATGACATGGGGGTGAGTAAATTATCAGCAAAAGTTGTTTTTAAAGTGAACTACTTGGTGTGTATGTTGCGAGCACATACCAGGGCCGGGCTCTTTGGTCTCCTCATTCAGCCAGGTCTGCAGGAACGGTGAGAGCTGTTCTTCAGAAACACGAGTCGGTACAGAAGCTTCTTTCGCAGCTTTCAGTGCTAACTTCTTTTGCCGCTTCTTTTCCTTCTTCTCCCTTTTCTTTTCACGCTTCAGTTTCTTTTCTTCTCGCCGCTTCTTTTTCTTTTTGGCCTTTTTTTCTCTGGACGAGGAAGTGGAGCTTGAAGACGACGAAGAGCTGGAGCGGCTTCTCTTCTTTTTCTTCTCTAATTTCAGACCAGAATTTGAGGCACATGTTATACACATTACTATTTGTTCATCTCTCAATCCTCATTGCATTGCATTATACAGGTGAAACGCGAAAAATTAGAATATCGTGCAAAAGTTCATTTATTTCAGTAATTCAACTTAGAAGGTGAAACTAATATATTATATAGACTCATTACATGCAAAGAGAGATATTTCAAGTTGTAATTTGTAATTTCGTAATCTGCTTATGAAAATGTAAGCCATAATCATCAAAATTATAACAAATAAAGGCTTGAAATATCTCACTTTGCATGTAATGAGTCTATATAATATATTAGTTTCACCTTCTAAGTTGAATTACTGAAATAAATGAACTTTTGCACCATATTCTAATTTTCCGAGTTTCACCTGTATGCTTTGAAAATACAGAGCTTTAAATCATAAAACTAAGCATTTAAATATCATTTTACTAAGAAGATACAGAATGAAAATTGATATTTATATGCTTTTTTAATAAGTACTCTGCTATACCGTAATAAAGATCTCATAAACTTACAAGTGATCAGAATATCATCTTTTTTGAGCAACTGCACTAAATTGTATATTTTTGCTCAGTTTGGGCCTCTGAATAAATTTGAGATGTTTTTTCTCCTCTACTATATGATTTTTTTTTTTTTAATTTTGTCTAAAGGTTCGATAAACTCTTACATTTAAAATATATTAGGGCTGTCAAAACGATTAATCGCGATTAATCGCATCCAAAATAAAAGTTTGTGTTTACATAATATATGTGGGTGCACTGTGTATAATTATTTTGTATATATATAAAAACACACATGCATGTATATTTAAGAAAAAAATATATTTATATATAAAATATTAATATTTATATATAATATAAATTATATATAAATCCATATACAGAATATACATGAAAATATTTCTTACATATATACAAGCATGTGTGTGTATTTATATATCTAAAATAATTATACACAGTGCACCCACATATATTATGTAAACACAAACTTTTATTTTGGATGCGATTAATCGCGATTAATCGTTTTGACAGCCCTATAATATATATATATATAAATAAAAAATATATATTTCTCAGACTATTACTTCATATGTCAGCGTTCAGTGTCACACAAATGACAGAATTATCTTTTCTTTTAAACCCAGTCGTCAATATAGGTGTAATAAGAGCCCATTCATTCACTTTCTCTCACCAGAGGAACGTTCATGCTTCTTCTGGAGGCTTGGACTGAGTCTCCGGGTGCTTGATGATGACAAGCTTTGGGATTTGCTCTCTTCTCCGGTTCTGATCTTCGATCTTCTTTCAGCGTCACTCCCTCCCATCAGTAATAATCGACTTGCCAAGCTGTCGGGAAAGTAGAAGTCCTGATTCGTTACTGTTTTAAAGCAGTATGATCTTGTAATAAATGTGATTGCTATAAATCTGCAGGTAAAAACAAACAAACAAACAGTGCAACATATCAAGTATAGACTTTTGAGGATCAATTCGTTTACATTATCTAATGCATTACTTATCATACACTCAAAAAAGGTTTTTTTTTTTTAAGTACACAATTTACTTAATAGTAAAATTCCTACAAATTGAATCAATGATTGTTCAAATTATTCAATTAAATGATTTAAGGATTATTAAATTCAATTCGACTTAATTTTTTACTATTCAATAATCTTTAAAAAAGGCTTTTTTTGAGTGTTGTCTACAAATAATACAATGTCATAATTACGAAAGTCATAAATATTATGAGATTTAAAAAATCGAGATATTGAGAGAAATTAAATGACGACTTTCTTTGCTGTCATAATTTCAACTTTTCGTAATGATTCACAAAATATTTTATTATTTCATTTTTTTAACTTGTGGTAGAAATTGGCTCCCATAATTCTGTGTACAAGCAAGGTACGATAAATGTCATAAGCAGCCACATTATGTATTACTTACGTTACTTACAAGAAACGTATCAAAAACAGTATAGTGTGTGTGAGTGTGTGTTATTGTGCAAGCACACTGCATTGAGACAAACTCTATTGTATAAAGCGCAAAAAGCTGATATGTGGTCGTTATGAGGAACAATACAACTAAATATACATCCTTTTAAACTCTAGTGTCGAGAGCATAAATAAGTCTGTATTACCGCAGAAAGAAAGTGTGTGTATTCATTTGCCACAGGCCCGGAACTGCATGGCCTCTATTAATCTAAAATCAAATGACGACCGCACAAACTTCATCTTTAATCATAGTGACCCAATAAATGACATTATTGTATTTATACTTACTCGTCCACCAGTCCAAAAATACTTTACTTTCTGCTTTCTAACAAGATCTTTTAACCCGAAGTCTGTAGAGAGCCGTAATGTGTGCACTCTACAGTGTCAACAACAGAATGCCGGATGTCCGGTTTCGTAATGTTTCATAATTAAAGTTCCAGGCGTAAAAACTATTTATTCTATATATTTACAAAATAATCTTAGTAATAATATATATATATATATATATATATATATATATATATATATATATATAAAATATATATATATATATATAAACTATATATATATATATAAGTTATTATATATTATATATATTATTTATATAGTATTATTTATTTATTTAATTTATTTATATTTATTTTTTATAATATATTATTTATATATATATATATATATATATATATATATATTATTTATATATTATTTATATATTATTATTATATAAGTTAATATACATAAAAGTTATATATATTAATAGTTTAATATTGATATATACACTTTCATTATATATATATATATATATATATATATATATATATATATATATATATATATCTTTAAGTTTATTATTTATATACCCTTTTATTATATGTATTTTTATTATATATATATATATATATATATATATATATATATATATATATATATATATATATATGTGTGTGTGTGTGTCTGTGTGTGTTCTTTAAATTTATTATTGTAAATGTAAATTTGGCTGATGGATTTATCCAAAGTGACTCATATGCATTCAAGGTGAATTTGATCAGTTCACAATTCCCTAGGAATAAATCCTTTAGCCTTTGTGTTGCTGGAAACATGAACTACCGTACATGACTATCATCAATAAACTCCACAATCATAATAGAAGTCAGAATACAACCACACTAGTTCCTACATTTTAACAAAACACTTAAGGGATTCAAACACAAACAGGCTAATATGATTCAAATAAAACATAAGGTTGCATATTATGCTTTTAATTTCATGTCTGGAAGGCATTACATGTTAGTATGCAAAAGAGATTGCAGTAAGACATCGGGACATACAACTAAAAAAAAAAGCACCGAACTGCCAAGATTTTTCATCTCGATAAGAGGGGATAAATAAAATAAAGTAGTGATGGGTCAGTCAATTCAATCATAGACTGTCATTGCAAAGGTCATTTGGTCAGTTATCTTTCATGCTGACTCACTATTGACCAGAATTACCCATGTGACTCTTTCCACACACTCACATCTGAAGGTAAAAGCAACGACACTGACTGCAGTCGCACCAGAAACAGTGTTTCTCATGAATAAATATGCTTCAAAACATCTGGCAATATCCTATTTTAATACTTAAACATACAAAATGCAAAACTGTAACAGAACAAAACATAATAGGGCTGCACAATATATCGAAACATCGCGATAATGTGCAATAACTTCGGTCATGAACAAGGTTTGCTGAATAACTTTTGTGGCTTAAATAAGAATCAATATATATTTAAAGTATTTTTACATTTGATTATTCACATTCTGTTGTTAAATAACCCTAATGTAGGCCTTCCTGAAACCCTATTTGATGTTAAAATAACACTTCTCATGCAACAGTAATACACTGTTGTCCACTTTAAGAAGTTGTAAAGGCGTTTACTTGTCAAAAAAAGAATATAGGATATATAATTTAGGTTTATTTTACACACTTTAAGCATTATCATATCCGTATCGCACATTATTTAACGAGTTATCGCATTTTTCTTCAATATCGTGCAGCCCTAGTGCATGAACCAAAGTTTGTCTAATGCTTGGCGATGTAACTAAAAACAAAACGAAAAAACACTAAATTATATATTTTGTTTAAAATATCTGCATGAAAAAGCACATTCGTTTTCTCAAACCCTTGAATACATATATATATATATATTAGGGCTGTGCAAAAGTTAATTGCGATTAATCGCATCCAAAATAAAAGTCTGTGTTTACATCATATATTTGCGTGTGCTGTATATAATTATTTTGTATATATAAATACCTATGCACGCATGTATATATTTAAGAATTATTTGCGCTTAAATTTTGTGTATATATATAAATATAAAATCTATATTATATAAATATTTTGTATATGAATAACACATTTTCTTAAATATATACATGCATGTGTGTGTATTTATATATACAGCACACACAAATATATTATGTAAACACAGACTTTTATTTTGGATGCGATTAATTGCAATTAACTTTTGCACAGCCCTAATATATATATATATATATATATATATATGGCTGTCTAAACAAAAATAGCATTTAAAGAAATTGCCTTTCCACTTGGAGATCCTCTAAATAAAGGTGGAGCGTGGAATGTGAAGCGAGCCGAGGCGGAGCGCGTTATGAGGATGCTACCATCCGCACACGCTGAGGGGGGGTTAAAATCACATTTTTAGCTGCCTTGATGGTATTTTTCATCAGCATGGCTACAGTCATTGGTCCAACACCGCCTGGAACTGGAGTGATGAAGCTGGCCTTCTTTCGAACACCTGTGGAGACAAATTACAAGTCATGCCAGAAAGCTCCTTACATGCAGATTTACAGTACAGGCAGACCGGTAGGAGAACACCCCTCTTCATGTTGTCCTATTAACTTAAGCCTTGATTAAAATACATTCAGAAAAAGAGCGAATAGAACTACCTGTTAACAAGTTGTTCACTTTAAAAAAAAAATTGCTGATAATTTACTCACCCGCATGTCATCCAAGATGTCCATGTCTTTCTCTCTTCAGTCGAAAAGAAATTAAGGTTTTTGATGAAAACATTCCAGGATTTTTCTTCATATAATGGACTTCAATGGGGACCAAACGGTTCAAGGTCCAAAAGAGAGTTTCAGTGCAAACTGCAAACTATTTAAAGGGCTTTAAATGATTCCAGACGATGAATAAGGGATGAATCAAGTGAAACGATCACTCATTTAATAAATAAATTAAAAAAATTAAGTTTTATAAGCTCAAAAGCTCGCCTTGCTCTGTTCTGTGACACGAGTTCTTGACTCTCCTGTTCGAACTTGTTCATCAAACTGAACGAATCTTTTCCTGAGTCAACTCGTTCGTTGAATGAATTAAATGACATGAAAAAAAAAATTGTTCATTTTGATGAACGAGTTCGAACAGGAGAGTCACGAACACGCATCACAGAACAGAGCAAGGTGAGCATTTGAGCTTATAAAACTTAAACTTTGTTATTTATTTATTAAATGAGCGATCGTTTCGCTTGATAAGACCCTTATTCATCGTCTGGAATTGTTTAAAGCCCTTTGAACAGTTTGCAGTTTGCACTGAAACTGTCTTTCGGACCTTGAACCGTTTGGTCCCCATTGAAGTCCATTATATGGAGAAAAATCCTGGAATTTTTTCATACAAAAAACGTAATTTCTTTTCAACTGAAGAAAGAAAGACGTGGACATCTCGGATGACACAGGGGTGAGTAAATTATCAGCAAAAGTTTTTTTTAAAAGTGAACTACTCCTTCAAATTGCAAGGCAGCAAAAGTTTTAGTTTAGCTTCTGCTGCAGAAGTATTGTCACGATTTGACTTCGTGTCATGTTTATTTTGACCTGTTCACAAGAATCAACACACCAAAAAACATGGGTTTTGCTAAGTAAAAGGTGGGTATACTACTATATTGATATATTTAACATCACATAATACATTATATAAAGTATCTAAATTACATAATTATGTCTTAATGTTGTTTGATTGGCTCTACTTGAACAGGTTCATGCTTGATTGTTGATTATTCTCCTCATATTCTCCATTGTTGCGGCTCCTCTCTTCCCAGTCTGTCAGTAACGCTCTGTTTATTTCCTGGCCCCTCCTTTTGAAAAGCACACTGTGCTCTGATTGGTCGGCTGGAGCGGTGTGTTGTGATTGGTCGAGCGCTTCAAGTGTGCTTGGGAAATGTCCCGCCCCTTTCCATCAGTTTAACACACTACTAACTAACTCAACCAGGCCCCGCCCCTTTATTCTGCGCATTAATTATTATAATGAGGAATATTGTGACGTGTTCGTTCAAAAAACTCAAGACTACAATGGAGGCGTTTCAGGGAGTGAAAATAACTCTGATATAGAGAATAACTGGAGCTTTTTCAACATTACACACTATAGAAAGATAAAAATTAGGGCTGTGCAAAAATGAATTGCAATTAATCACATCCAAAAAATAAAAGTCTGTGTTTACATAATATATTTGTGTGTGCTGTACATAATTATTTTGTATATATAAATACACACACATGCATGTATATATTTAAGAAAATTAGTTATTCATGTATAAAATATTTATATAATATAGATTATGTATTTATATATATATATATATATATATATATATATATATATATATACAGATTTTAAGTGCAAAAAATTCTTAAATATATACATGCATGCATAGGTATTTATATATACAAAATAATTATATACAGCGCACACAAATATATTATGTAAACACAGACTTTTATTTTTGGATGCGATTAATCGCGATTCATTTTTGCACAGCCCTAATAAAAATAAATACAAAGATATTCACAACTGTTCACTACTGTTCCCTTGCAAGCACAAAGATTTAATTAACAGAGAAAGTCTGAAAGGCATTTAGCCAACGATTTTAGGAAAATCACACACAACTAGTTGCGTTTCCTTCTTACCTTCAAAGTCCACATCACCAACAAGTCTGTTCTTCCCAGTCAAGGGGTCCAATATTCTGTTAATCCCAACATCTATAACAGCGGCGCCCTCCTTGATCATATCAGCAGTGATGAGGTTAGGGATACCTGAAGGGATCATAGTGTTCGTCAGTCACATTTTGGGGTGAACTATCCCTTTGGGCCAGTTGTTCAAAACATTTAATCTGGATCAAAATGATCCGGATTTGGAAATCCCATTTTTTCCTATCCAGGATCAGGTAATACGTCTTACTTTTATGCAGGTTTTTCAAAGCAACATTGGACTGGATCACCCTGATCCAGATACACAGTTTTCAAGGTTACCAGTGCTCTAAATGGGACAACATATCATAATGTGGGCTACCAGCTATGTAAAGAAGAGCCAACATGGGGTCACTGTAAGTGTTTCTTATTTTGAGACGAAACACAAATGATACAAGATCATTTTTATTTCATTTTTACTTTACTATACTGAATAGCTTAATAGTTAGCCTATGTTATCACTGTTACAACGGTTGCATTTATTCTATATATTTACAAAATAATCTTAGTAATATATATATATATATATATATATATATATATTAGGGCTGTGCAAAAATTAATTGCGATTAATCGCATCCAAAATAAAAGTCTGTGTTTACATAACATATTTGTGCGTGCTGTATATAATTATTTTGTATATATAAATACACACACATACATGTATCTATTTAAGAAAATGTGTTATTCATATATAAAATATTGATATTTATATAATATAGATTATGTATTTATATATATTTACAGAATTTAAGCGCAAATAATTCTTAAATATATACATGCATACATAGGTATTTATATATACAAAATAATTATATACAGCACACACAAATATATTATGTAAACACAGACTTTTATTTTGGATGCGATTAATAACAATTAACTTTTGCACAGCCCTAATATTTATTGTTATATGTATTGTTTATATATGATATATTATTTATATATATTTAAATGTATATATATATAAATAATAATAAATAAAAATAATAATATATAATAATATATATATTATTATATATTAATTATATATATATATTATATAATATTTTATATAATAATCCCCTGTTGGGATCAGGATAATCCTTTTTTTTTTTATCAAAGTTATCCAAATCCCACTGACAAGTTTTGAACAACACAAACTGAAGGTTTGATCCAGATTAAAACTAGGATTGGATTCCCTGATCTAATCTGATTTCAGATTCCTTCTTTCCCTTTTGAACAACCCATTTTCAAGATTTGATCCAATCCGATAACCAAAATCTGATCATCTTACTTTTGAACAACTGGCCCTTTAAGATCAATTCCATTTGCAAATTGAAATTCGTACCCGCAGCAGCAACAACGATGTCCGCGATTTTTGTGTGCTGACGGAGCTGTTCTTTGGGAGTGTACCGGTGGGAGATGGTCACGGTGGCATCACCTGAAACAAAACAGGCAATTATATTAAATTCCTACTAAACCTCATCAGAATTGGACGTGCTTTTGCTTTATTTTGCTCACCTCCGGGCCGTTCGTGTTTTCCGTCTGTGTGCAACAGCATTGCGATGGGCATTCCTACATTCTTGGAGCGACCGGCCACCAACACGTTCTTACCCAGCGTCTCTATGCCTACGCGAACAAAAGATCCAGTGAACATAAGTATCAATCATTTGCATCCAGTAACAACTGACATTTTATACCATGTTTGTTCTGCCTGAATATTTGATTCTGATTGCTGGTCAAACGGTTTAAAGGGATACTCCACTTTTTTTTGGAAATAGGCTCATTTTACCACTCCCCCAGAGTTAAACTGTTCAGTTTTACCGTTTTCTAATGTATTCAGCCGATTTTCTGATATTTAGAAGAATATCACTAACCAGACAGTTTCTGGTCTCATTGACTTCCATAGTATGAATATTAACGGTAACGATTCGAAAACGGCAAAACTCAACCCTTTAACTATGGGGGAGTGGTAAAATGAGCCTATTTCCCCCCAAAAAAGTGGAGTATCCCTTTATTGCACATAGAGTTCCAGTCAGTTTAATCAGCGTTCAGCCTGGATGCCAGCCGAACTTAGCCCCGCCCACAATATTTGGGTCTGGACCAATCAAATTGTCAGGGCGGGCTTTATACGATGATGGACAGATGATCAACAGTAACGTAATCATCATGTCACCAAGAAGAAAACAGTCGAAAAGAAATTAAGGTTTTTGATGAAAACATTCCAGGATTTTCTCCATATAATGGACTTCAATGGGGTCCAAACGGTTCAAGGTCCAAAAGACAGTTTCAGTGCAGCTTCAAAGGGCTTTAAACGACACCAGACGATGAATAAGGGTTTTATCGAGTGAAACGATCACTCATTTAATAAATAAATAACAAAGTTTAAGTTTTATAAGCTAAAAATGCTCGTCTTGCTCTGTTCTGTGACGCACGTTTGTAATTCTCCTATTCGAACTCGTTCATCAAAATAAACGAATCTTCATCCGAGTCATTTGGTTCATTCAACGAACGAAACAAACGAATTGACTTTGTTCATTTTGATTTAAGTTCAGTTTGCACTGAAACTGTCTTTTGGACCGTCGACCAGTTGGACCCCATTGAAGTCCATTATATGGAGAAAAATGCTGGAATGTTTTCATCAAAAAACTTAATTTCTTTTCGACTGAAGAAAGAAAGACGTGGACATCCTTTAAAGGTGCACTAAGCAATTTCTAAAAAGCGCTGTTGTAACTGGATTGAACCGAGCATTAAAACTCACTTGTAGCCAATCAGCAGCAAGGGGCGTGTCCACTCATGAGGGGGGAGTGGCCTGTGTTACATAAGGCCGTGTGTCCACCGAAGCGTCGTTTCACACGGCTGGCGTATTTTTTTCAATTGTTTTCAATGGGAGCGCCGCGTTTTTAAAACATCATGAGCGTAACGAGGAGCTGAGCATTTTTTTTTTCACGCTAAAGCGCCCGATTGTTTTTTCCTCCCATCATTTCCCTTTATATTATTAGTAGAGGTCAAATGTACAGCTTGTTAAAAGCTATTTATTCTCTACAATGTCTAAAAGCAGCTAAGGTTTAAATTACGCCATGAATCAATAGTGTGTTTCTCACCTGTCCGTTTGATAATCTCCCAAACTCCCCAGGGAGTGGCCGGCAACATGGTTGTCTGATCCAGGCACATGCGACCAACATTGACCACATGGAAACCATCCACATCTTTTCCAGGGCAGACGGCATTACACACCAGTCGCTCGTCGATGTGATCTGTGTAAGAGAGGGAACAATTTTTTAGAAAATGAGTATGGATGAAGCGTTTATGTCCTTTTTAGAAACTCTAGCTCAGCCTGGACTAAAAATAAAAAATGGTTTGATTAAGTCCATTCAGCCTAATGCAATTATTTCTAACACCCAGTTCACAGCACTGATGATGCAAACGGTCCATAACCAACAACTAAAGAGGCACATACTCTCGTTTATGGGCAGGGTTATTATCAACATCTAAAACCAAAAGTATCATTATATAATAATTTAAATTATCACAGAAGTACTGGGATAAAAGTTTATAGATCGGATCTAAACTAATGTTTACGGCAGCGATCAAAATAAAGTAAATCGCCTTTTGCTTAAAACTTGACGCTTCAATTAATGATTGTATCGATTACATTGTTACACCAGTAGGTGGCGACAAGTGACAGTTAAAAAAAATGAGTCATTGAATCATTCACTCAAGAGATTTGTTCAAAAACGCCAGTATTTAATTCATCCAGCAATGAACCGAGTCTTTATGAGTGAGTCATTGAATCATTCACTTAAGAGATTTGTTCAAAAACACTGATTCAGTAATGAAACAAGTCAAGTCTTTATGAGTGAATCATTCATTCAAATCGAACATTTTGGCAGAATCTGTAGTAAATCACATTACTACATTACATTAAATCACATTTTTTTTGTTCAGCCTTATTTCAATAAACAGAAATGTGTTTAATACTTATATTTATAGCTGGATTATTGATTATTCCACAATTCTGAATAGACAACTAAACGTTATTTTGTTTAGTCGTCTATTCAGAATTGTGGAAGAATCGTGACCTCTTTTTGAAACCAAAACATCTTAATTCTCAATGTATCCATAATCGTTCAGTATTAAACACATTTCTGTTAATTAAAATAAATTAAATAATTATATATATATATATATAATTAATAATAATATATATAATATATATATATATCCAATAAACTGAAATAATTAAAGCACTGAAATTAATTACTGGAAATAGATCAGACTGAAACTAAACTAAAACCAAACCTAAATAGCAATTTTTTTTGCAAGTAAATAACAGAATTACTAAATTAACATTAAAAGAACTAAAAACCTAAAGATATGACTAAAACTAAAATAAACGCTGGTTGTTATCTTCTGTTAACCCACCAGGAAGCGGAAGCTGCACCAACAGGCCGTCGACTCTGTGATCAGAGTTGAGTTTCTTGATAAGGTCGAGCAGCTCCTCCTCACTGATACTCGAAGGCTTCAAGATGGTCTCGCTGCTAATGCCTACAGAGAATAAAACAGAACAGAGATTCAATATAATGTAGTGGAAAGATAAAGACAAAAGGCTGGATTGCACAGGCATGCCTTGACGGATCGGCTCTAGTTGCCAAAACTCAGACCACGCCTGCAGATTCTGGCACATTTCACATGTACTAAAAGACAGACACAGATTTTTTCAGCTTTTAAGTCGGAGGAAATCAAACTATTTGGATATTTTGAGCTGATTTTAGACATTCAATTTCACATCTGAAATTGCGTACAGTTTGAATAGATAACAAATTTGAATTTGTAGGGTATTCCAGCCTTAATACTAAAAAACACTGTTGTGTTTTTGCACCAATGTAAGGCCCCTCACCAGCATGTGGACCTGTAAGGGGTCATGTGTACACTCAAAATAGATTTGCACACTGTACTCAGCCAACGGCGGAAAGTGACACTCATCGCTTACATAGACATGCTACAGTAATACCGAGTTCAGCGAGACTCAGCTGCTCTTCAGATACTATCCGTTCAGATTAATCATTTAAAGAAAGCATTTAAGTGTTAGTTGACCCAAAATTTCTGTAATATTTATTTGGATAAAGGATATGTGTAATTGAATTGTTTAGTTGGTCTCACGTCCCGTTGAATAACATGGGGAGGCGGGGTTTATGACCTATACTAGGACCGGCCACCAGGGGGCGATCAAGACACTTTTGAGGGCTTGTGCGGCACACTTGGGTGGAATATATGCCTCATTTAAAGTCCCCCTGTGGTGAAAATCATAAACCCTAAACGCACCCCTAATCCTACCCAGCTCCACCCTGTTTCCTAACCCCACCCCTAATCCTACCCATCTCCACCCCTGATCCCTAACCCCACCCCTAAACCTACCCAGCTCAACCCCCTGTTCCCTAACAACACCCCTAAAACTACTCATCTCCGCCCCTGATCCCTAACCCCACCCCTAATCCTACCCATCTCCACCCCTGATCCCTAACCCCACCCCTAAACCTACCCAGCTCAACCCCCTGTTCCCTAACCCCACCCCTAAAACTACTCATCTCCGCCCCTGATCCCTAACCACACCCCTAATCCTACCCATCTCCACCCCTGATCCCTAACCCCACCCCTAATCCTACCCATCTCCACCCCCTGATCCCTAACCCCACCCCTAATCCTACACATCTCCACCCCCTGATCCCTAACCCCACCCCTAAAACTACTCATCTCCGCCCCTGATCCCTAACCACACCCCTAATCCTACCCATCTCCACCCCTGATCCCTAACCCCACCCCTAAACCTACCCAGCTCAACCCCCTGTTCCCTAACCCCACCCCTAAAACTACTCATCTCCGCCCCTGATCCCTAACCACACCCCTAATCCTACCCATCTCCACCCCTGATCCCTAACCCCACCCCTAATCCTACCCATCTCCACCCCCTGATCCCTAACCCCACCCCTAAACCTACCTATCTCCGCCCCTGATCCCTAACCCCACCCCTAAACCCACCTAGCTCCACCCCTGATCCCTAACCCCACCCCTAAACCCACCTAGCTCCACCCCTGATCCCTAACCCCACCCCTAAACCTACCCAGCTCAACCCCCTGTTCCCTAACCCCACCCCTAAAACTACTCATCTCCGCCCCTGATCCCTAACCACACCCCTAATCCTACCCATCTCCACCCCTGATCCCTAACCCCACCCCTAATCCTACCCATCTCCACCCCCTGATCCCTAACCCCACCCCTAAACCTACCCATCTCCACCCCTGATCCCTAACCCCACCCCTAAACCTACCTATCTCCGCCCCTGATCCCTAACCCCACCCCTAAACCCACCTAGCTCCACCCCTGATCCCTAAACCCACCCCTAAACCCACCTAGCTCCACCCCTGATCCCTAACCCCACCCCTAAACCTACCCATCTCCGCCCCTGATCCCTAAACCCACCCCTAAACCTACACAGCTCCACCCCCTGATCCCTAAACCCACCCCTAAACCTACCCATCTCCGCCCCTGATCCCTAAACCCACCCCTAAACCTACACAGCTCCACCCCCTGATCCCTAAACCTACCTATCTCCACCCCTGATCCCTAACCCCACCCCTAATCCTACCCAAACAGCCCCTTGATATCTGATTGCACCTGACGACAACCGTGTCTGGTCGAAACGCTACAGTTCGTTAAAGTTTGATGGGAGCCGATAACCTCGTATCTTACCCACTTCTGCTGCTGCGCGGGTCTTGTTGAGAACGTACGAGTGACTGGCTGGATTGTCTCCCACCAACACTACGCTTAGGTGAGGTCTTCGGTTCCCCGCGGACACCCACTCCTCCACATCGGCACGCGCCTCGTTACGGATCTGACGGGCCAGTTTTCTGCCCGAGATGATCACAGCATCTTGTCTGGAGAATAAAAGGAGGGCAAATTTTCACTGCAAAGAGCTACAGTTTTGCTTCTGATCTGAACAGTTTTTTCCCCCAGGTGAAATTTAATCAGTAATACTTTACAATAAGATTCATTAATTAATGTATTGCTCATGGTTTGTTCGTGTCCCTCATGTCATCCAAGATGTCCATGTCATTCTTTCTTCAGTCGAACAGAAATTAAGGTTTTTGATAAAAACATTCCAGGATTTTTCTCCATATAATGGACTTCAATGGGGACCAAACGCTTCAAGGTCCAAATGAGAGTTTCAGTGCAGCTTCAAAGGGCTTTAAACGACACCAGACGACGAATATGGGCCTTATCTAGGACCCTTCGAGTCATGACTCGAAAAAAGATTCGTTCATTTTGATGAATGAGTTCGAACAGGAGAGTCACGAACGCTCATCACAGAACAGAGCAAGGCGAGCATTTGAGCTTATAAAACTTAAAAGTTTATTTATTTTTGAAATGATTGTTTCGCTAGATAAGACCCTTATTCATCGTCTGGTGTCGTTTAAAGCCCTTTGAAGCTGCACTGAAACTCTCATTTGGACCTTGAACCGTTTGGACCCCATTGAAGTCCATTATATGGAATGTTTTCATCAAAAACCTTAATTTCTTTTCGACTGAAGAAAGAAAGACATGGACATCTTGGATGACATGGGGGTGAGTAAATTATCAGCAAAAGTTTTTTTTTAAAAGTGAACTACTCCTTTAACAAGATTTGAAGAAAGTATATGTTGAAATTAACATTAACAATGATTAATGAACGCTGTATACGTGCAGTTCATTATTAGTTCATGTAAACTAATGTAGTTAACTAATGAACCTTAATGTAAAGCGTTACCAATTTATCTGTTCATACAATATCCTCAAACACTCCATGAAACCAGCGCTTAACACTGGCAGTCGAACACTCACAGCTGTGATCTAAAGATAAGCTCTGCGCTGGTGAGATAGACTCGTCTAAATGAAGACATGTGGACAATAACTGAAGATAACAGGCCACATTGAAGAATGTCAGAGCACTCTTGCATCACTTGTAAAGAGCGACTTAGAAGCCTTGATCCAATTGCAACAAAAATATAGATATTTTTAAATAATTAGTATACATAAGGCCTAATAATATAGCAGTCCATGCAAATGTGCTCAACACAGTTTTACATGATGCTTTGATAAGGTATATTTTATATTAAAAGTCAAACTATATAAAGAGCAAGGCACGGCAAGTTTATAACAATTCATACACTATGGCAATTCAAAGCGATTTACATAGAGAGGAAATAATCACAAAATAAAACCAAGGACATTTCAAATAGTTCTTCAAAAACTTGAATTATAACCATCACACTATAGCAGTTCATAGAGCTTTGCATAGAAAATAGACAAAATAAAAGCAGGGGGAATTAAAGCAGTTATAAAAGAAAGTAAAGGATTTAAATTAATTATACAGTTATAAAATGGATTAAAACAGTACAAAAGATGATACATAGAAATAAAATAAACTTCTCATCTGGCAAAACACTGGTGTATCATATTTTGACTCTGAAATTTCCAAATGAAAGCGATATAGTCCTGGACAATGCGTACTTCGATAAAATGCATCTATGTCGATTCCGATAGAGTCATCTGCAGTTAAGGCGACAACCAATAGGGCTGTCAAACGATTAATCGCGATTAATTGCATCCAAAATAAAAGTTTGGGTTTACATAATAAATGTGGGTGTAGTGTGTATAATTATTTTGTATATATAAATACACACACGTGCATGTATATATTTAAGAAAAATGTGTTCTTAATATATGAAATATTTATATTTATAAATTATACATAATATTAATTATGTATAAATATATATAAAGTATATACTTTCAGATTTTTCATATTTATAAATAATATTTTTTTTCTTAAATATACATGCATGTGAGTGTATTTATATATACAAAATAATTATACACACTACGCCCACATATATTATGTAAACACAAACTTTTATTTTGAATGCGATTAATCGTTTGACAGCCCTAGAATCCACAAATTGTTTTCTCAAACAAAATTAGCTTTTCCCATGTTCACAAATGTATTTTTTGTGATCTCGACGTAAAAGTTGATTACTTAAAACACTTTGAAAGTTGGCGTGATAGTCTTTTGTTGCCTATTGTAATGTATATACACAAATAAAACGTAAAAAACAATCAAGAAACAATGTAGGCGGGACTTGAATCGCTGTGATTTGCTATTGGTGAATCTCGTGTGTGAGTGACATGTTGTCCCGCCCACGCGGCAGTAAACACGTCATCAGAGATGAGATGTCCTTGCAAGAGTGTTTTTGTTTAATTTGTTTGTTTGTTTGTAAGATTACGAGGTCACATGACCTAAAGAAAAAAATGTGCACGGATAAACACTGATAAGGTTTTTTTTTTATTCCATATTGACTTTAATTTACGCATACATCCATACATCACGTGTGCATAATTTTGTCAGCACAGCTAAATTAGTTCCACTAAATCACTGACGACGTGGAGCATAAATGAAAACGGGTACGTGCTCAATTTGAGCCATCACGCATAACGATCACTACAAATCATCCGCACATGAGCACAGAAATTAGAAACTTGACGCCGGCTGCATGCAAGCAGTTTGTGACATTACATCAGCCGCGCGCGCTGATCGGGGGCGCGCACTCGCAGATGAAAGCGAACAATTAAACCGGCTTTTGTTACGTAACATAACCAAAGCATCGAGACCAAGTCACATGTGACATGCTTTTACAAATAAACCACGTGGAATAATGAGAGAATAACAAAAGAGACAACTAATAAAGATTTACAGTTCAACTGTATTTAATGACAACCATGCAGTTTATCGAGAACGGATCAAAACAGTGACACTCGTATCTCTTATTCTTATTCTAAATACGAATGAGATAGGACAACTCTTAGACACTTACCTTGAAGATGACAAATGAAAACTACATGCCTGATGATGAAAATGCCGGCATAGTTTCCGCAACGCCCGGAGTGTAGCCATAGTGCTTAATGTAAATAAATACGAGTAAAATATTAAAAACAGCTAAGGCGTACGTGTGTGACCCAAAACAGATCGGGTGGAAATAAGGCAGAAATGTGTTCAGACTCACATTTAGAGTCCGTTTTTAACCCCAGTGCCCTAATGCGTGGCTACTGGCTATCTAGCGTCACTACATGATCCCCGATGAAACTAACTACCGCCCCTTGATTCGGAATGCGCATGCGCAGTTTAAATATAAGGTTTTGGCAGACAGGCGAATTTTAACTTACATTGGTTGTTGTACTAATAATTGTAGTTAAAAGTACCAAACAAAACCGTAACAATATCCGATTCCTATAAATGAGGAGTCAACTTAGTCAGTAGCGTTTTATTTCTATGGTTTCATATCACTTAAAGGGAACCAATCGTAGACATTTCCTGAATCTGTCTACTACGCCTACTTATATATCTTTCGTCTGTGAAACATCGACCTTCGAAGAGTAGGCCTACTTATAAATAGTATTTAAAGGCCTTTGAGGATTAACATTATCCCATTAGACATTGGTATCGCCTTATAAAAGTTTTAAGAGGAAAGAAAAGAAGCGGATATGAGTTTCTTATTGTAAGTATTTAGCCGATGCGACTGTTTATACTTTCTTTTCATAATCGCGTATTGCTGATAATGTGTAATGTGGAAGTTCATCCAGCAAAAAAATAAACCAAATAACATTTCCGATAACAATAAACTTTTAAAACTAACAACATTTCCGGTCGACATATCTGTTCCTGTGTTCGGAATATGGCGTAAACATATGCTCTGGTCAATACACAAGCATGAAAAGTTCCTTTAATTTGGATATGGAAGACTTGTGATTTTTTTAGTTTAGCAATATATGATCCATCTTTTCTTTGAATGTGTATATTCGAGATGATTTGGGTTGGATATGTCTCTAACTTCATTTCTAGGCTGTAACGTTTATACAAATGGATCTGTCTGACGTCATATTCTTTCGAAAAGTATAAGAAAATTCTCATACAACTTTTTATTTTACTTGGAAAATATCACATTCATGTGACGAACTGGGCTGAACATAACTGTGAACATTATATAAAATAAATAAAAAATATGGCATTGCTTTAGATAATATTAGAAAGTCACTTTAACTTCTTGTATTTTATTTTTTACTTCTAGCACACATTATTTCCCCTAATACATGTACACTTTTCTCTATAAAAACATGAAAGTATCAACTCAGCGTTTTTTGAATTGCAAATCTTCTTCTTTTCAGTCCTAACCCTCGTGTTCTGTTGATATATATATATTGTGTAATCAATATTAACCACATGTCTGCATTTTTCTCACTTGATGCAACATGTGACTTATTTTGTTATTGTAGTGGAAACCGTTCATCAAAGACATTCAAGCCCAAGAAAAATATCCCAGAAGGCTCTCACCAGTATGAACTTCTGAAACACGCAGAAGCCACTTTAGGAAGTGGTAATCTTCGAGCGGCCGTGATGTTACCGGAGGGAGAAGACCTTAATGAATGGATTGCAGTCAATAGTGAGTGTGTATGGAAGTGCTGTTGAGAAAATAAGGATGATTATAACATTTAATCCTTACCCATTTATTTCAGCTGTGGACTTTTTCAACCAGATCAACATGCTCTACGGCACGATCACTGAATTTTGCACAGAAACCAGTTGCTCTGTTATGTCTGCAGGACCCAGGTAAAATAATTCAGCGTCTTTTCAATGCTTTAGTATTTTCCCTTTAACATGACAAATGAATAGGAGGCTGAAAAACTGGTAGCATACGCCATACTGGTAGCATGATTACGCTGCCTTGTTCATTAAAACATAAATATTTATATAGTTAGTCAATTAGTTCACTTTAAAAAAAAGTCATTCGAGATGTCCATTTCTTTCTTTCTTCAGTCGAAAAGAAATTACGTTTTTTGATGAAAACATTCCAGGATTTTTCTCCATATAATGGACTTCAATGGGGTCCAAACGGTTCAAGGTCCAAATGAGAGTTTCAATGGAGCTTCAAAGGGCTTTAAACGACACCAGACAAGTCATTTGGTTCATTTCGTTCGTTGAATGAACCAAATGACTCGAAAAAAGATTCGTTCATTTTGATGAACGAGTTAACAGGAGAGTCACAAACGCACAACACAGAACAGAGCAAGGCGAGCATTTGAGCTTATAAAACTTTTTATTTTTATATATAAAACTTTTTATTTTTATTTTGTTTTTTTATTTATTTTTTAAATGAGCGATCGTTTCGCTAGATAAGACCCTTATTCATCGTCTGGTGTCGTTTAAAGCCCTTTGAAGCTGCACTGAAACTCTCATTTGGACCTTGAACCGTTTGGACCCCATTGAAATCCATTATATGGAGAAAAATCTGGAATGTTTTCATTAAAAACCTTAATTTCTTTTCGACTGAAGAAAGAAAGACATGGACATCTTTGACTTTAAGTAAATAAAGAGTATTAATAGTATACAAAAAAATATTGTGTATGAAAAATCTCTGTCTTGCCGGATAAATCAATAGGTATGAATATCACTGGGCAGACGGGACCAACATCAAAAAACCCATCAAGTGTTCAGCGCCCAAGTACATTGACTACTTGATGACCTGGGTTCAGGACCAGCTGGACGACGAAACCCTCTTCCCGTCCAAGATCGGTTGGTTTGATCCAATCCATTTTTTCCGAAACCTTTTTCATACATAAAAAACTCGTCAAATTAACTTTACTCCTTCCAGGCGTTCCCTTTCCCAAGAACTTCATGTCCGTGGCGAAGACTATCCTGAAGCGTCTGTTCAGGGTTTATGCTCATATTTACCACCAGCACTTTGACTCGGTCATGCAGCTTCAGGAGGAAGCTCACCTCAACACCTCCTTCAAGCATTTTATCTTCTTTGTACAGGTCAGTGCATTAACACACATCCAATAGTTCCTATGGGATAGTTAGTTTAATTTAGAGTTTGAAAGGGCAGTATATTGAAGAACAAACCACTGAAATGTTTCAACATACTCAAGAGAACCTTATGTACCTTATTATAAAGAACAACAAATGGAAACGGGTGGAGTAAAACGGATACACAGAGGGATAGGTCATGATGTGTACCTTAATTGTTTGGGCAAGACTCTTCTTGAACTGATTACTGTTTTTGATTATTCTTTTTAGGAGTTCAATCTCATCGACCGCAGAGAGCTGGCACCCCTTCAGGACCTTATTGAGAAACTAGGCAGCAAGGATAGATAGAAACTGGTATTAATACCATATTCGGCAGCCTTGATGCATTTTCCAGAGGGCCTTTCTTTTTTCGGAAACTGAAATTGCTGTTTGTGCACAGTGATGGTTTTTGCAATATCTCAGCTGTGCTTCCCCAAGTCTTTTTTAGAAAACTCTTGATTTATGTGTGAATTTTCTCTGTTTTTTTTTTGTTGTTGTCAGTATTACACTGTAGCCTTTATTTTTGACATGGGACTGGGATGTGAAACCATATCAGAGTTTAGTTTTTATGGGAGTAGCCTACAACCAAAACCTGCTTGTTATGTTTTGGTGGAAAAAAAGTGAGAGGTTTATTTTATTTGTACTTTTTTTTATTGTTTTGTACAAGTTTGAAGACAATTTTTTTAATGTTTTCATTTCTTATGTGATTGCATATTCAACAGTGAAGATCATTACAAGACCTTTCCTAAGAGATTTATTTCCAGCAGTGTTTCATGCTAAATTTTATTTTTCCTTTGTGATTTTATTTGTTGTCACAATAATGTAGCCAATGAAGTTGGTAAAGATTCCCAAATGCTTTTTTAAATGATGAAATGGTTATTCATTTATACTTGCTGAACTTTTTATCTTAATGTATTTTGCATTGTTGGTATTTTAAGACATCTTACAAAAAAGTGCGCTGTAACAAGTATTCTATTAAAGGATGTTTCTGTTCTTTTAACGTTGTTGAAAGGTTGGTAAGTTTCAGACTTTTTAATTTTTGCGATTTGCCAATGTAAAAGGACTTTTATTTTGACATTTCACGTTCCTTATAAAATAAAGAACTTTTATTTTGAAACGTACAACATGGCGTAACCGGAAGAGCGCTTTAGCTAAGTTTGTGGGCGCGAATAAAATGGTCAAAACGGTCTTGCATATGAATGAAGTAAATGATATTTTTCTGTAATATGTTGGGGATGAGTGTGAGAAAGACAATTCGTCTTTTCTCGAGCTCTTCTCTTCACCGCTTGACGTGCAAACAAATGAGTACAAGCGATCAAATAAAGAGGGTCTCGATCGAAGGAAACATTGGTATGTTTTGTTTGTTATATAGTTTATTTTTTACATTATTAATGTTTATACTGGTGGTTATGAGGTACGTACTGCAATTTAGAAAGAAAAATAGTTAATGAGTGTGTTTTAGTTGTGAATAAATGTGTCTGGAATTTATTTTTACCAATGTTTTGATAATATAAAGCCTTTTTACGCGACCAACAAAGCCTCTTGTGTGTCTTCTGAATCTCTTAAGCGGTCGGGAAGTCAACATTTGCCAGGCTGTTGCAGAAAACAGAACAGGACTGGGAAGTGATAGCAGAGCCCATTAGCAAATGGCAAAATGTGGACCAAACCAACCAGGTCAGTGTTGACTATAAACTTAAAGTGACAGTACACCCCAAATATGAAATTACGTCATTAATTACTCGGCCTCATGTCGTTACAAACCCGTAAGACAAAGAAACCCTTTAACAAATAAACGATGCCTTAAGAAAGATAGACCCACTGCACTGTCCTTGCATGATGACATCATTTCAGGCAAAAACTACTTCCTGTACAAAAACTAATTTAAGTTATTATACTTATTAGGTCCTACTTATACCAAATAGCAAGAACAATTATAAAATGCACACCAGGCAAACTCTCAGGTCTCAGGAGGTTAAACTATAGGCTTCATTGACCCCTTTGTATTACCACTTGATTTCTGGAAGCCGGGCTAAAAGAGCAAGCATGAAATACAGACAATAAAGAATACATTTCAATAATCACACTGGTAACTTCTATAACAAAGAAATCAACCAAGCCTAGAGAAGTCATTCAACTCATTTGATATTGATTAATACCTTGATTATAATCACTCATTCATTACATAGAGTAGCTCCAGCTCCACTAATGAATCCAAATAGCGTTTGGGACGACTGTTCAACATGTGGTTTGTCTTGTTTCTGTGTTGCAGACCGAACACCGTCCACCGCAGTCAACCAGTAACCTGTTACAGATGATGTATCATGATCCGAAGCGCTGGTCCTACACGTTCCAGACCTTCTCCTGCATGAGTCGCATGCGTTCGCATCTTCAGCCGCTGTCTGCCGGATCACGTCAGTCCTCGGGCTCGCCGGTGCGTGTGTACGAGCGCTCGGTCTACAGTGACAGGTGATGGACACACACTTCACTCATTACCATTTACCATTTAACGTTAGGGCAACCCCAATGCTGTCCTAACTTCAAAGTTATTTTGGAAGCCAACTGTAGCTTAGCAATTTTTAAGAAAAAAAATAATATTGTCAGAAATTTAAAAAAATATATATTTAGAAAAATAAAAATTAAAAATAAAAAAAATAATAATTTAGAAAAAAATAAATATTAAAGTGTCAGAAAAATTAATTTTGTCATATTTTTTTTAATATTTTTTTATTTAGAAAAAAAAAATAATTTAGAAAAAAATTAAAATTAAAAGTGTCAGAAAAAAAATAATATTTTCTTTCTGGCTACTTTTCAGAAATTACATTACTTCTTTTGATGGTCAGATATTAATAACAATAAAATATTGTTCCTGTTATTAAATGCTAAAAAGGACCATTTAGAATCTTAAAGTAATTATTTTTTAAGGTAACAATATACTTTAAAAGATTTTACTTGAATGTAATATTTTTGGACTCTAAGTGCAATTAAATGAAAATGTATTATAGTTTAATGTATGTTAAATTCTGAACTTAGTGTTTTTTGAGCCACTTATGTAATTTTTTTAGGGCTGTCAAACGATTAATCGCATCCAAAATAAAAGTTTTTGTTTACATAATATATGTGGGTGCACTGTGTATAATTATTTTATATATATAAATACACATGCATGCTTGTATATATTTAAGAAATATGTTCATGTATACACCATATATAGATTTATATATAATTTATATTATATATAAATACAAATATTTTATATATAATTAATATTTTTTTCTTAAATATACATGCATGTGTGTGTATTTATATATATACAAAATAATTATACACAGTGCACCCACATATATTATGCAAACACAAACTTTTATTTTGGATGCGATTAATCGCGATTAATCGTTTGACAGCCCTAGATTTTTTACTATTGTCTATTAAATATGGTTTAAGTGCACTACTGAGTGTACTGTCAAGCATTTTTGGTAAACTAAAATATACTTTCATCTCATATCTATTGAACCTTGTGTCATGAATTTAAAATATTTGTAATACTAATTGCTCATTTGTATAGTTGCAATTTAGTCCATTTAAAATATATGAACTTTAAATGCAATATTGATTAAAACACTAAAGTTAAATAATCAAGTACTTCACATGTGCTTTAGTATGTTAATTGAGATCAAAATATGTACGACAAAACATTAGTAAAACAGTGATTTAAGTTGTACTTAAAAGTGAAACTTAACTTGACATGATTACATAAGTGTGTTAAGAAACTCTATAAGTGGCCTCTTATTTAATTGATAATATAATATTATCTGCAAGTACATGTTTTAAAAATATATACTTTTAAGATTTGATACACATTCAATACAGTTAAACACAATTCTTTGACAAAGGTATTATGATTAGGGCTGTCAAAGGAATAATCGCATCCAAAATAAAAGTTTGTGTTTACGTAATATATGTGGGTGCACTGTGTATTATATATATATACACACATGCTTGTATATATTTAAGAATTATTTTCATGTATATACTGTATATAGATTTATATATAATTTATATTATATATAAATATTTTTTTCTTAAATATACATGCATGTGTGTATTTTTATATATACAAAATTATACACAGTGCACCCATATATATATATTATGTAAACAAAAACTTTTATTTTGGATGCGATTTATCGTGATTAATCATTTGACAGCCCTAATTATGATTATGATTAAATATGTTCATTTCCATTGCTACATGTCCATTTCAAGTGTGTATATCCTCCTCTCTCAGGTACATCTTTGCTTTAAATATGTTTGAGCTGGGCTGTATAAACTCAACCGAGTGGGCTGTGTATCAAGATTGGCACTCGTTTCTGGTGGAGCAGTTTGGTCATCGAGTTCAACTGGAAGGCATCATATATCTCCGAGCATCTCCACAGGTCTGCACTGCTTTCATCAGGTCACGGTGATGATGAAGATGATGGTCAGATATGCTCATGAGAAGTGCTGTCAGGTTTTAAGATTGTTCCAGTCGTGGATGCTGATTGGTCCATGCAGTGTTCAGGTCTTGCTATAGACCTTATGCACCAGAGAAACATGGGCGCCGTCATCTTTAGAAAATTGTCTTTGAACTTCCGGTTCTGTATATTTCTATGGCATCGCTTTTAGCTGGTGAAGTGGATTTACTTATTGTAGAGTTAACAAAAGTTATCATGAGCATTGTAATGTTTATCATAAGCATTGTAAAGCAGATGTCCTAACAAATGTCGAACGGGAATTTTTTTACGAGCAGTTCATTCATACCTATGCAAGATCGCTGCGAAAACACAGACCGGAAGTCAAAAGACAAGAGCAAAACGCTGAAAAGGGGCGGGGCTACATAAGGTCTATAGGCTGTGTCTGAAGCCTGATCGGTCAGCAAGTTCACATTCAGAGTTCGGGGTTATCATAATTAACTAAACAAATGTGACCCTGGACAAAAAAAAAGTCACATGGGTCAATTTTTTAAAATTGAGATTTATACATCACATGAAAGTTGAATAAATAAGCTTTCCATTGATGTGTGGTTTGATAGGATAGGGCAATATTTGGCTGATATACAACTATTGGAAATCTGGAATCTGAGGGTGAAAAATAAAAGAAAAATGTATAATTTTGAGCCATACAATGTATGGATCAAAATTACCATAAATACACCAAAGTGACTTGTGACTGGTTTTGTGATCTAGGGTCACATGCACTTTTAAAGGCTCAACAACCTCCAATTTTGTTTTTGTTTTTAATTTTTTTAATGCTCAACTATATCGCGGTAGACATAAGATAATTATTATGGACGCTGGGTCTTGTTTACTAATATTTTTGTGAATTATTTGCACTTGTACATTTACATTTTATATAACTGGTTAATCAGTGGATTATTTCTTCATTAAATTGGATAAAAAGCCAAATATTAATGTATATTATTTAAAAAAAATGTTAATTGCAATGAGAGGATTTCAATTAAACCAATGAAATTGACTCACACATTAACAGAAGGGTCAAGAGCGAAAAGATCAAAGTATTAAATATCACAGTATATATATATATATATATATATATATATATATATATATATATGTACGTATACATTTTAATCAGTGGATTATTTCTTCAGTTATTAGGCAAATATTAAAGAACCACTGATTCTAACGCTAATTTCAGTGTCATAAATGATCTGACACCATATTTATTCGTCATATCATAGCAAGCAAAGGATACTTTTTTTGTTTTGTTTTTAAGCATTTAGATGAAGGATTGTGATGTAATCATGTGACTTGTTTCCTTCAAATCTGTGAAGACTTCGTTTTTCAGCTCTCGGACACAACAATGATCAAAACACCTGTTGGTCATGATTTAAGCTTAGTTTACATGTCAGAAGTATCCATTTGTCTTTCATAAACATGTCTTGAATGGTCTGTAAGTTGCTACAGATAAACGTGACTTCAAAATGAATGAATGTGAAGTTAATGGACTTGTTAGAATTAATCATAAGTTGCTGAACTTCACCGTTGTGTTCTGCAGACCTGCATGGAGAGGCTAGGCCGAAGAGGTCGAGTGGAGGAACAGGGAATTCAACTCGACTATCTCGAGACACTGCACACGCGACATGAAGACTGGCTCATCCACAAGACCACGAGGTGAGGCTTATGAGGTTATTATTCATCCAAACCAATGCAGATTGTATGCATTCAATTTCTTGTCAAATAAACAAAATCACAGGGGGAAAAAAACACTGTAGTATTGATTTTTTGAGGGGGAAAAATCTATACTACTGTTTTTTTGTTTATTTGACAATACATGTAATGTGTACAATATGCATTGAATTGAATGAATAACCTATGTCAGTGGTTCTCAAACTTTTTCAGGAGGAGGCCCCCTTGTGTAGGGTGAATACTTTTGGGGCCCCCAAAAGAAAACTCATAACGAAAACATCCTCAAATATACAATTTTACTTACAAATTTTAGATTTTTTTTAGAAGCATTGAATACTGAACAGTAATTTGTGATGTTCATAGTCAGTCCCTCCAGGATTTCACGATTTTTTGTGCGATTTTTGCGATCAAAATGACTGATTTTGTGGTGGTAATTTCCAAAAATTTGTGAAAAAATTTGCGATTTATATATAACATTTATCATATTTTATTCAGTCCTTGAAAAATGCAGAGTTTTTTGTGATTGTTGCGGGCAAAAATTGATTGATTACGTGGCCCGTTTTCTTTAAAAATGCGATGGAATATGCAGGATATTTATGCAATTTTATGTGATGAAATTGCAGGAATTTGCAAAAATTGAGGGAACTTCCAAAAATTGCAGTTTGGTTTGCAATTTTGAACAGCAATCTGTTTTTTCAGCAATCTTTTTTTTCACAGTGTGCTCTGTGATCTGCCGTCACTATTTTCCATAAAGCCATATTTTATGTACGAGTCGTCAAATTTACGCAGTTTCTTTTTTTTCACGCTGAGCTCTTCTGTTGTGACCTTAGCCGAGACACTGCATCCTCTATCTAAAAACTTGGACATTTTTAAATAGTCTTGGCATTTATCAGCATGTTCATGTTGTTGTGTTCACTACTAGGCAACCTCAACGGTTTGGTGATGTTTCAGCGTAATATGATATGTATAATTGATAATATTTTAAAAATACATATTAAAAAAAAAAAAAAACAGTTCACATAGGACAATCCAAACTTACATACAGGTAAAATAATTTTTAAAAATAATTTCATATTGTAGAATTTCTTTGCAGCCCCCCTAGCACCATCTAGTGGCCCCCCAGGGGGCCGCGGCCCCCAGTTTGAGATCCGCTGACCTATGTTAGTGAATAATTGTGTCTCATCTGAGCAAATGTTGCAAGTCAGAAGCAATCAATCACAGAGAGTGTTCACACACAGCAGACAAAGCATTCAAACAGGGCTGCGTTTCCAAAAGTATCATAAGAAACCATTGCTTTTGGGAAACTCAGCCCTGAATAATGCTTAGCAGGAGACAGAAAAACATCATATGTTTGAGTTATTTCACAATAAACTAATTGAAATTGTAGCTTACATAGTTTGTGCAATTAAATTGAATATTAAAAGTTCATACTAAGTTCTATCCTGTTACAAATTTTAATTTTTTTTACTTGTTATGGGTGTCACAGTGACCGTAGTTCAACTAGACACATATTTTGTAGATTTCCATAGTTATCACTACAAGTAAACATTTTAACCATGCGTAAACAAAAAATATGTGTTAATAACATTATGTTATTAGTGCTCTTCTTTCTTCACATAGGGTTCATTTCGAGCACCTGGCGAAGGTGCCTGTGCTGGTTATAGATGCGGAAGTGGAGTTCGAGAAGGACCCGAAGGTGCAGGACGATCTCTTAACAAAGGTACGCCTTTCTCAGGGAAAAGACACGTTTATGGCATTTTTAAGGTGCTTTGAATAAAAGTGTCTGCTTGAATAAATATAAATGAACTTAAAGGGATAGTTCACTTTGAAATTAATTTTTGGTATGTTTTATCTTACCTCAAGGGCATTCAAGATGTCTTTGTTTCCGCAGTATTTTCAATTTTGATATTTTTAGTCAGTCATATAATGGAGGTCTATGGTCACCACCTCAAAGAGCATGAACAGAGAAGTCCAAATTAAACATGATTTAATGACTCGTAAATGTAAGTACACATTGATGGCCTGAGACAAGAAACGAGCGGTTTGTGTGAGAAAACGAACAGTATTTATATCTTTTTTACCTCGTTTTTACCTCTTGTAACCACAGCCACGTCCAAGTGATCTGAGGGCGTGGGCAAAAACGATATAAATATTGTTTGTGTTCTCACCCAAACCGCTCGTTTCGTGTCTTAGGCCATCAATGTGTACTTACATTTACGAGTCATTATATCATGTTTAATCTGGACTTCTCTGTGCATGCTCTTTGAGGTGGTGACCATAGACCTCCATTATATGACTGACAGACAAGAACGGTTTGACCTAAAAATATCAAAATTGAAAATACTGCGGAAACAAAGACACCTACATCTTGGATGCCCTTGAGGTAAGCTAAAACATACCAAAAATTAATTTCAAAGTGAACTATCCCTTTAAATGTGTTTTATTTTCTACATATTTATATTTATTCTTTCGATTTCTGTATATGTTGACACTATGGAAACTTGTTTCTGCCAGAGAATAAATCCCAAACTGTGCAAATTTCCTTTTTAAGAAGGAAAAACAATGAATTGTGAGATATAAACTTGGGGAAAAGTCTATCAAAAGTCACGATTCCCTTTTTTTCCCCATGATTGTAACAAAAGAGCCGGAATTGAGAGATAAACACACAATTACGTTTTTAATTTTTTTTTTATGTGGAGAAAAAAAGCTTCAATAAGACACGCATCCCAGAAGCAACGTATTGAGTGTGTGTTTTCTCCTGATCTAGATTAGACATTTTTTCAGTGATTTATAAACGGCATCGTGGGACCGAAGCCCAAGGATTGTTATATATGGACCATTTCTCTGTATAGACAACTGCAGAAGATCTTCATCTCTAATGTGGTTCTCAATGTTTACAAAGATGAAGTTGATTGGTTGATGTTGGCACAGAAATAACACATGACCAATAATGGCTTACCTTAGCAGGAAGCCAATCCGTTAGTCCAAGATGATTAATCGCATCCAAAATAAAAGTTTGTGTTTACATAATATATGTGGGTGTAGTGTGTATAATTATTTTGTATATATAAATACACACACATGCATGTATATATTTAATAAAAATCTGAAAGTATATAGTTTATATATATTTATACATAATTAATATTATGTACAAATATAAATATTTGATATATTAAGAACACATTTTTCTTAAATATATACAGGTATGTGTGTGTATTTATATATACAAAATAATTATACACACTACACCCACATATATTATGTAAACACAAACTTTTATTTTGGATGCGATTAATTGTGATTAATCGTTTGACAGCCCTAAACTGTACTGTGATGTTTATATGTTATGTTTTATAACCTATAACCAGACCTGACTTATATAAGTGGTATATTTCTTGTGTTGTTTGTTTTTAATTCTTAATTTATATCAGTAAACCTACATACTTAAAAGTGTTTGAATCAAGTGCATTTCTGACGTGTGTGAAAGACTGAAAAGTAGACTTTGTAAAAAACATTTATTTATTGTGTGAGCTGCAATACCAAAACTTGTTCAAATAAACATATCTTTTTTCGATTTCTCACACAGTTAAAAAAGTTTGCCATTCAACAAAATACAAACGGAGAGCTTTGCAATTACGACACACATTCGTAACCTGGAAGTGATCAGTTTGCAGTTTTGACTTTTTTCTTCTTGGTTTTAGCCACCTGAGGCAGTGGCATTTTAAAAGCAGTCCTATAAACAGAAGAACACACACATGAACGTTTGTTAAAGGTCGCCCGAAACCACATGACACATTTAAAATGATGTCCAAAAAAGACTCACTCGCATGTTGTGCAGATCGGACTGAAGTTACAGAATACTGGTGAGGAAAAGATGCAAAACAAGGTTAAAACATGTTTTATTATTGCTACAGTGTAATTATATATTTATGTTTTGAGTAATATTAAAGCTACACTGTGTGATTTTTACCCCCATCTAGTGGTGAAAAGGTATATGACCATCCAGTGAATATTAGTTTCTGTTCCTCTCAATTCCGATTTCGTTTTAACTCCTACGGTGGCCAATGTAGTCCAAGATTAACATGGCTTCCAGTTGGACCTCGTCCATGAGTGTTAACTCAAACGTAAACGCGAAAGGCGAAGCTTGAATTAACGGGTATGTCCCTCTTTGGCTAATGTACTTTCAAGATGGAGGTACTTTCTTACCCGTATTTATTTTCAATGGCATATTATACACTCAGAATACTTAATTACTTGAACGACGTAAATATACATTAATGAGCACATATATTTTTGAAAGAACTAAGTGTTTTTAGCTAAGAATAAACTAAAAGAGTTACACAGTGTAGCTTTAAGCAACTACATGTACTTACTCTAGGGTTAGGGTAGGATTAGGATTAGTTACTATGGTAAATATATGTAATAAGGACACTGTAAAATAAAGTGTTCCCGGATCTTTTGATATATTTTAAGGTCAGTAAAAAGACAAAGGGGGAAATATTTTTTTTTATCACACTAAGTTCAAGTTAATAAACACATTTTCCAAAGGTCTATTTCTTGTGTTCACAGTATAAAGTGACACGTCTTGATATCAGAGGCTGTAAACATGACCTTTGAATATTAATGTGATCTCCCTCAATCAAAGATTTCCATTTCAGTGCACGGTTTCTACAAAAATCAAAATGTTCATAATCATATGAATAAAGACTGGAGTAATGATGCTGAAAATTCAGCTTTGATCACAGGAATACATTACATTTTAAATGATTCAAAACATTTCTTTTAAATTGTGATACTTGCTCAACACGTGCCGTGCACTATACATCGCCACCATATCAGGTGAAACTAATATATTATATAGACTCATTACATGCAAAGTGAGATATTTCAAGCCTTTATTTGTTATATTTTGATGATTATGGCTTACAGCTTATGAAAACCCCAAATTCAAAATTAGAATATTGTGAAAAGGTTTTTATATGAGTCATAATCATCAAAATTATAACAAATAAAGGCTTGAAATATCTCACTTTGCATGAAATGAGTCTATATAATATATTAGTTTCACCTTTTAAGTTGAATTACTGAAATAAAATAACTTTTGCACGATATTTGAATTTTTCAATAAGAAAATTTGGCCAATAGTCGATAAATAATGTATTATTTCCTTGAGCTGAGACACTTCAGATGCGCACTGTTCAACATGATTGCTTGAAATATGACAAAAATCAGTTAAGTGCAACAATCCGTCATTTCGGATACATATAATTATAATGAGAACATTATAATGGTGTGCTTGGGACATGGCTTTTGTTTTTATAATCAGGCTCACAAAAATGATTTAAAAAATTTGGATTAAGATTTATCAGCCAATATATTGGTTATCGGATTTCAAATATATTAATTATCGGGTTTGACCAAAATGCTCATATCTGTGCGTCTCTAGTCTGAAACCACCAATGACTTCAAATGAATAAGCAATAAAGTGTCGATGAGAACGTACTTGACAGGCACACTGAACAGACGTAGCCGATTTCAATGAGGTTTCGGTGGCAGAAGCAAGCGGCCCTGTAGTCCACGTGCACCGGAGGAGGCAGTAACAGCTGAGAGCGCTGGTCTGCGTCTGGCAGAAACACCCACTGACACACACACACACACACACACACGACATAAGCATGAGACCGCTCACATACACACTAAATCTTAAAGGGCTAGTTCACCCAAAAATTAAAATGATGTCAGTAGCCGTCAAACCGTATTCACTTTATAGTTCTTAATCCTGTAATTGTGGACTCAGGTGTGATCCTAATTTTTATTTATTATAAATGTTATATCACTGTCTTCGATAAAGTTTTGTCTATCCATGTATGGTGTTTTTTATTATTTTGGGGGTATTTTTGAATTTATTTACTTCAAAAAGTACCATATTTTCTATGTAAATTATGCTTTAACTCCATTAAAATATCATTCCAATAAGTTCTTAGAGCTAAAACCTAAAGATGAAGTGACTTTGCGGTCACCTGGTGTCTTATTTTGGCTTATTTTAGAATGCTCTAAATTACAGTTTTTCCCATTCATTTCTATGGGTGCCCATTTTTGACCCAAATACAAGATTAAAGAGTTTTTGTAGAATTGAGTCAAAAAAATAAAAATAAAAATTGTGTGTTCAGGAGGCAAATTTAGGAAAAGTAGTCAAGACTTGTACGGCTCAGATCAAGGGAGGTATTTTTTAAAAAATAAATCAAAACTATTTTGCCCACATTTGTCTAGAATATGGTTTTAGGGTTAAATTGAAGTAGTGATGTAAATTGTATCGTGTATAAAAGCCCAACCGGGGACAGAAGTTGAAAACTAGCATTTGCTATAAACTTTATATGCAGCACTTCAGTAACAAGCTTTCTTTTGACACCATATTTGTTTGCATTGTCCCCGTCAAATAAATAAACTAAAAAAAAATGTAATAAAAATTAAAAAATAAACATTAAAAAATAAAAATCCTGCTGCAATATGTGGAATGCCAAAGCGGACTTAATTAAAAATAAATATATACACAAATAAATATACGAAGAAATGTAAAAAAGCAAAAATATAAAAATAAATACATAAGTAAATATACGAAGAAATGTAAAAAAGAACAAATAAATGAGTATTTATACTTTTATTTCCATATTTATGTATAATTGTATTTTTTCACACATTTATTTATTTATTTATATATTTATTAATTTAGTTATTTTCACTTTTATTTATTTCCATATTCATTTCAGTATTTATGTTTTTATGTCTACATTTATCTATTTCCACATTTAATTATTCCAACATTTCTTTCTCTGTATGTTAATGAGGGGGGCGTGTTTTAACTCAGACATGCGCATAGTATAGTAAAGTATAAATACTCATTTATTTGTTCTTTTTTACATTTCTTCGTATATTTATTTATGTATATATTTATTTTTAATTAAGTCAGCTTTGGCATTCCACAGCAATATGATGGATGATAACCCTGCTGAGCTGTGAATGTTAATGTGATCTCCCTCAATTAAAAATAAAACATTGATAATAATCGAGTGATTTCTGAAGGATCATGCGACACTGAAGACTGGAGTAATGATGCTGAAAATACAGCTGGAATAAATTACATTTCACGCCTGGTAAAAACACAAGACAATGAGAACATTACGATATGATGATGAACATGCAAATATCTCACCAACAAATACTGTGCCAGAGCAACCTTTTGAGGAATTCGGAGATACAAGCCTCCAGTAATGTCACAAGCCTGTTGAGAAACAAACACTCTCAAATCAAATAAATCAGCGCTGTTGAAAACGCTCATCAATGCATGCTTTCCATCAGGAAACACAATGAGCAATAATGAAAAACGACATCAATAAAAGCAAACAAAATACCTGTTGCAATAGTCCTGAGTCGGTGTCCAACACACAGGCATCAATCAGGATATTCTTTATGAACAGGGAAGCATATACATATCAGAAGAATACATGATTAAAATGTAACGATGCAAGCTCAGTTGTCACCCTCACCTTCTTCTGTGCTGCAAAGATCATATTCATGAAGTTCATGTACTGTAACGTCGAGTCCTCAGCAGCTTTTATTACCTGAGATCACACTCAAAGCATGTTAGCGCAGTTCTAATTGAACGTGTTCGGCTGTTAAAGCTAAAGAAGTGCTTACCAGAATCCTGGATTTCATGTCCTGTCCAGCTGGAAGTAAAACAGCGAGAATTCAGTCCAAATATTAATTGCACTGAATAAAAATAACGAGATCTATTTAATTAAAGCGTTAGGAAATCTTAAATTCACATTGGTTTATAGAACCATCGCTCCTATATATGAATCATGTGTGCTTAGTTTTCATTGCACTGTGGAAGAGATGATAACTGTGTGTTTACCTTGCACTTCCTTCGAGATTCGATGAATGTCTGAGAGTCGATAATTAATGAAAATCAGAGTGTGTTTGCACATCATATCTTATTCACAAACTCTCTCTAGGTCTAAACTAGGGCTGCACTGTTAATCGAATTTGTTATCGCGATTGCAATTAAGGATTCAACAAGTTCAGGTTTTCCCCCTTTTGTTTTACTTTTAGTATAATTTTTATAATATTATATTTTACATATAATAATATATATATATATATATATATATATATATATATATAATATGTATATATTATATATTATATTTATATATATATATTATATTTATATATATATATAGAAATATAATAATTATTATTTTACATTTGAAAAGCAAAGTTTTTCAAGAAGAGTGTTTTCAAAACATCATTCAAAGTAAATTAATTACAATTTAAAGGGATGAAGTGACAATTAAGATTTTGCTATTATTAATATAAAATGTTATATTTTATATTTATATATATATATATATATATATATTAGGGCTGTCAAATGATTAATCGCATCCAAAATAAAAGTTTGTGTTTACATAACATATGTGGGTGCACTGTGTATATTAATTTAAAAAATATAAACACACACATGCTTGTATATATTTAAGAAATATTTGCATGTATATACTGTATATAGATTTATATATAATTTATATGATATGTAAATAAAAATATTTAATATATAAATAATATTTTTTCTTAAATATACATGCATTTGTGTGTATTTATATATATACAAAATAATTATACACAGTGCACCCACATATATTATGCAAAAACAAACTTTTATTTTGAATGCAATTAATTGCGATTAATCGTTTGACAGCCCTAATATATATAATAATATTATATATAATATAATTTTTGTATATTTGATATTTGAGGCTCAATGCTATAGAACAGCAAAGTTTTTCAAGAAGAGTGTTTTCAAAACATCATTCAATGTAAATTAATTACAATTTAAAGTGAACAATCGACAATTAAGATTTTTGCCATGATCGTGCAGCCCGAGTCTAAACTGAAATAAAAAGGATCCGGTGATCGGCAGTGGAGGATACAGCACAGTGCTCTGGAGAGAGAGACGGCCAACAGCGAGTCCGTCTGATTCCCACTGACTTCTGCTGTTAATGAGGAAATAAACACGTTATGCTCTAGTAGTCTCACCCAGAATACACTGCAAATTAAATTAAACATGGCATTAGATAGAAGGCTGAATGCATCAAGTCGTTTAGTTCCATTAATCTGTATTATAACAATACAATCTTTAAATAACTTACATCTGTCCATGAGTTTCTTAATCTCTTCTGCAAAGAGGTCATTGGTGGCTGACAGAAGTTCGTATTTGCCGTCAGTACTTCCAGATATTTCATCCCCTGATTTCCACTGCTTACTGGGATATAGGAAGTGGCTTGATGATGAAAAAGAGTTTAGTTTTAATGCATGTATGGCCTGGTCCCACAGACAGGGCTTAGATTAACCCAGGATTAGAACTAAGTTAAATTAGAGCATTTCAGTCGCATTTATATACATTATTGTACATTATTGTATATTTATATACATTATTGTCTACCTTTCATGATACAGGTTTGCAATGATGGCTAGTTTGTTGCTTCTTGACATTACTAAATGAGCATTTGCCAGGACCATTAAAGCGTCCAGACATGTTGAAAGAGTGAACTGAAAGAAAAGAGGACAGAGTTCATTTTAATGGGAAATATTACGTTATTAATGATAATCAGGGTCACTTTCTATGAAGTAAAACACAACACATTACCTTCGGTTCTCGTTGAGCTTGCTGACCCCACCAAACTGGGTTGACATCCAGCACCAGAACCAGAATATTGATTTCGTCTTCTGCAAACATTAGTGATCGTTATCATTTTCATATATCACTCGAGTCATCATGTCTATTAAGAGCATCACAGTTCATGTGTTTTAAGATTCTTCCACCAAACGTTATTTTTATGAAAAGTTAACATTTCAAAAACATGTTTTATATGATTTACAAACCTGATGCCATTTTTTGTGATTCCTATATCTCTATTACATTACTATAACAATATTTCGTTGATATTTTGACTCGATAAGTTTACATTTCTGCCGTTCGGACGTCTTCTTTTGTGTATTCACTGTAAAGATGCGAACTACATTAGCATACGCACAGCGCCACCTCCCGTGTTGGAGCGGGAAATATTCTATGCTTTTTATTATTTATTTCTTAATTTATTTTTTATTATTTTTTATTTATCTATTGATTCTCCCATTTATTCATTCGGTTTTACATCAAATTAGTCGAGTATATATAAATTCGTGCTGTTTTGCTCCAGGCCTCTAGTTGGCACATCAACGGTGTTGGTCCATCCGTTTTAAAATAAGGGAAAAGAAGAAGAAGAAAGTGTACCACTTGTTCACTATAACGTTGCTAATTTGAAGGAAATACAGTATATTTAACATTAACATTAATCTGTTGGCAAATCGCTAATCTAAAAAAGTCAAATAAACATTATTCTGTTAGCGAAGTTAAAATATCTCATCGGGTGAGTGTCAGTGTCATGAGTGAACATTGCATCAGCGAAGCGTCTTAGAAAGAGAGAGTCACACACACACACACACATCGCTCCTGAAACACACATTTCTTTCTTTAATATGGAAGAAAGAGGTGAGTTTTGAGAACATGCTATTTTGTAGTTATGCTATATGCTATTTTGTTTGCAAATGTGTTCTAAGTATCTATCTAAAATGTTATGTTCTTCATTCTGTGATGTTGTAAAGGCTTTAGACCAATTTTACAACTGTAACTATAATGAAAACATAGAGAAAGCGTTCATGGGAACGCCTGAAGAGAAAAATAAGAAGATTTATAATATTCAATCTGATATTATTCCTATTATTATTACTGTATTTATTTATTTATTTCAGGACAAGTATCATGTATTGATGATGATGATGGGACTGATGCTACAATTGTGTGTTATGAAACCTACATTTTTATTAATATGTTAGGACATTCATTTTTTTTATTTACTTACGTTTAATACATGACTATTATTGCATTTTTTAAGAGGTTAAAGGATATTTTAATAATTGTAATTATGAATGTCTTTTATAGTTTCATAATTGAACTATTTAAATAATTAATTTGTAGATTCTGTATATAAATAACATTAAATCCATTAGAAAAATGTGTAACACTGTACAATAAGGTCATGCGTTTACATGCATTAGCCAACATGAACTAAAAATGAGCAATATCATTTTGTATTAATGTTAATTAACAGAAATAAAATTGTTCTTTGTTTGTCCAACAAAGTAAACCTTTCTGTAAAGTGTTAAAAGTGACCCCCAGAATCTTCAGAATGGGAATTTAATGTTGTTTACTTGCAAGCCCAAAACTAAAATGAATAAACAAACGTGTTTTTCCGGGCAGAGCTGGTGGAGTATTTCCGAGCGCAGATCCGAGAAGACCCAGACGTGGCTTCAGCCGTGGCTGCGATACGATCCCTGCTGGAGTTCCTGAAGAGGGACCAGAGTGAGTTATCACAATCTGAGTTGTGTGTGAGAGAGGATTGTGGACGTGAACCGATGCTTGTCCTCCTCCTGCAGGCGAGACTATCCTGGGCCTGAGAGAGAACATGACGCAGGCCATCCACCGGCTCCAGGAGACGGACTCGTCCGTGGCCGTGTCGTCGGGAGGAGAGCTGTTCCTGCGCTTCATCAGTCTGACCTCGCTGGAGCATCCGGTCAGTTTAACAGAGACGAGAGAGACGATATACTGGAGCTGCTCTGATCAATCCTGCAGAATTAACCCTGTGAAGCCTGACATATAAAATAATTTGTACTCTCAAATCGATTAATCACATCTAACATAAAAGATTGGAAATGTATAATATATGTTTGTGTATGTGTATAAATACTACACACACACGCTCATGTTATATATATATATATATTAGGGCTGACAAAACGATTAATCACGATTAATCGCATCCAAAATAAAAGTTTGTGTTTACATAATATTTGTGTGTGTGGTGTGTATAACTATTTTATATATATAAATACACACACATGCTTGTATATATTTAACAAATATTTTCATGTATATTCTGTACATAGACTTATATATAATTTATATTATATATAAATATTTTATATATAAATAATATTTTTTTTCTTAAATATACACGCATGTGTGTTTTTATGTATATATAAAATAATTATACACAGTGCACCCACATATATTATGTAAACACAAACTTTTATTTTGGATGTGCAATTAATCGCGATTAATCGTTTTGACTGCCCTATGTATATATATATATATATATATATATATATACATTCATACATAATTATACAACATACACACACATAAAATAAATATATATATATATATATATATATATATATATATATATATTAGGGCTGTCAAACAATTAATCACGATTAATTGCACATCCAAAATAAAAGTTTGTGTTTACATAATATATGTGGGTGAACTGTGTATAATTATTTTGTATATATAAATACATATACATTTTATATTATATATATATATATATAAAAATAATTATACACAGTGCACACACATATGTTATGTAAACACAAACTTTTGATGCAATTAATCGTTTGCTAGCCCTAGTATGCTGTGTATAATTATTTTGTATATATAAATACACACACACATGCATGTATATTTAAGAAAAAAATATTATTTACATATAAAATATTTATATTTATATATGATATAAATTATATATAAATCTATATACATGAAAATATTTCTTAAATATATACAAGCATGAGTGTGTATTTATATATATAAAATAATTATACACAGTGCACCCACATATGTTATGTAAACACAAACTTTTATTTTGGATGCGATTAATCGCGATTAATCGTTTTAACTGCCCTATATATATATATATGAAGAGTTCAGATGCAAAAGCCTCTAAGTGCCATTTGAAATTTTCTTCTAGAATGATCATTTTTATCAATCTTGTATATTTAAGTTCAGTAATTTCACTTAAATTGCAATGAAGATTACCTATTAATTGTCATTTAAGTGAAATTACTGAACTTAAATATACAAGCTTGATAAAAATGATAATTTTAGAAGAAAATTTCAAATGGCACTTAGAGGCTTTTGCATCTGAACTCTTCATATATATACATACACACACAGATATATATATATATATATATATATATATATATATATATATATATATATATATATATATATATATATAAATAATTCTGCCTCTGTATCACAGGATCTCTCACAGTGTAAGAATGTGATGATAGAGAGAGGCGAACTCTTCTTGAAGAAAATATCCCTCTCTAGAGGCAAAGTGGGTAAACTGTGCCACACCTTCATCAAAGACGGAGCCGTGAGTACAGTCCTTCCTAAAACACGTCATTTGTCATTGTTTTGGACACACTCTCACACCTGCCTTCCACTTGCAGAAAATCCTCACACACTCATCATCCCGAGTGGTGTTAAAAGTTCTGGAAAATGCGGCCGCTGATAACAAACGTTTCACAGTATACGTCACTGAATCACAACCGGATTCAGCAGGGTGAGTGTGTTTGCTGTCTGACAGCATGCAGAAACGCTGGAATTAAAAAGTTGTGAATGTTTTTTTCCCTATGGTCTCTTAGTGAACTTATGGCTCAGAAACTACGCAAACTCAATATACCCGTCACAATCGTGCTCGACGCTGCAGTCGGGTAAGTGTCTTAGTTTAGTTTTTGCATATTAACTGATTTAAATCTTGTACGACAGCAAATGATATCTGCTACTTGTTTTTGTGTGACTGTAGGTACATCATGGAGAAGGTAGACCTGGTGATTGTGGGCGCTGAGGGCGTTGTGGAGAGTGGCGGTGTCATAAACAAGGTCAGAAATACACACACACACACACTTGTAGTCTTGATGTCTGCAGTTGTATTTAAGGCGGGACACTACTTGGAAATTTTAGCATGCGATGCAAAAGTATGCCGTTTTCTGTGAATGTGCGAGACTTCCTATTCGGAAATAACTTTTAACTTCCGATAATTACGACAATATATTCAAATAACATGGTAAGAAACACCAGTTTGATGTATCAAGCAGCGTAAGGAGACGTTTTGTTCAAAGAGGATGAGACCGGACGCCTCGACACGTTCAATTTACTAACGTTGTGTTTTTACTACATCATTGTTGTGTAAATTTTCACTAAGTAGGGCTGTCAAACAATTAATCGTGATTAATCGCATCCAAAATAAAAGTTTACTTAATATATGTGGGTGCACTGTATATAATTATTTTGTGTATATATATATATATATATATATATATATATATATACACACACACATGCATGTATATTTAAGAAAAAAATATTATTTATATATAAATGTTTATATTTACATATAATATAAATTATATATAAATCTATGTATAGTATATACATGTGTATATATATATATATATAAATCATTATACACAGTGCACCCACATATATTATATATTGTGTAATATATTAATCGTTTGACAGCCCTAACACTAAGACAACTGTTTTGTATAACAAGTTGTGTAAATATGCAAATGAGCCATCATCTAATTAAATATGCACTCATTTGCATACACTTCCAGAACACAAAACCTGAACATTGGATTAAAAAAAGTTCATAGTTCTACTCGTTTGATTTTGTTGACGTATCCAAAACTCGAATAAATCAGAAAACACTCTCAACAGTCAGTAACAACAAATCATGTTTTTAGCAATTACATATCATAAACTGTCAAACCACTTTGTAAAAACTTTTATAATAATAAAGCTGTAATGTTTGGTGTGTTTAAGAACTGCTAAAGTGACTGAATTTTGCGATTTTAAAATGTATTTTAAAGGTCATTTACAGATGCAAAAAATAGATAGTGTAATAAATGTGTGCTATGGGTGTTTTATTACCACTAGTCTAGAAAAAAAGGCCAAAATATCAAAATTGACCAGTGCGTAATAAAAAAAACGGTTTTGCCTAGTGTCTTGCCTTAAAACAAAATGCAATTATTTTAGGGCTGTCAAACGATTAATCGCGATTAATCGCATCTAAAATAAAAGTTTGTGTTTAAATAATATACGTGGGTGCACTGTGTATAATTATTTTGTATATATATGAATACACACACGTATGTATATTTAAGAAAAAAATATTATTTATATATAAAATATTTATATTTATATATAATATAAATTATATAGAAATCTATAGTATATACATGAACATATTTCTGAAATATATACTAGCTTGTGTGTTTATTTATATATATAAAATAATTATACACAGTGCACCCACATATATTATGTAAACACAAACTTTTATTTTGGATGCGATTAATCGTTTGACAGCCCTAATTTATTTCTTACCATTCATTCCTTATTTTCATCAAACTATTCATTCCTTCACGTCCTAGATTGGCACCTATCAGATGGCTGTGTGTTCGAAGGCGCACAACAAACCATTTTATGTGGTGGCAGAAAGCTTTAAGTTTGTGCGGCTCTACCCTCTTAACCAGCAAGACGTACCCGATAGATTCAAGGTAATGCCGTGTTCACGACATGTCGTAATTACGAGATGACGATATGTGACGTCGAAGCTGTTCACGTCTTCGGATTGAGAGTTATTCCTTTCAATGTTATCAACACCTAAAATGTATCTGGAGTGGTCACATGGTACAAGTATGAGGTCTCATAAAATTCCCAGTTCACAAGTCGTAATTCCAAGTTGGAATCTCGTAATTACGACAGACCTTAAAGGAGAAGTTCACTTTCAAATGACAATTAGCCCATGATTTACTCACCCTCAAGCCATCAACCAGGTGTGTATGACTGTCTTCTTTCAGACGAATATAATCTGACTTATATTAAAACGTTTCCTGGCTCTTCCAAGCTTTATAACCAACAGATTAAAGCTCAAAAACATGCATCTATCCGTCATAAACGAACTCCACAGGGCTCCTGTGGGCTAATAAAGGCCTTCCGAAGCAAAGTCATGCAATTGTGTTAGAAAAATATTCATATTTACTTTATAAAGCAAAATAACTATCTTCCGGGCCAGCCAAACAACATACGAATTGCACTTTAAGGTGCGATAGGTAAATTTTCTTCTAAAATTAATCCTTATTTTATTGCCCGTGTGAAGGGTGAAGTGTGTGTTGTAATTACACACTACAATGATCCACTTGTCGGGTTTTGCTATTACACTCTCAGAAAAAAAGGTACAAAAGCTGTCGCTGGGGCTGTACCCTTGCAAAAGATATGCTTTTGTACCTAAAGGCTGCATATTGGTACCTTAATGGTACATGTTAGCACCTAAAATGTACATATTATAACCTAAAATTTACATATTAGCACCTGAAATGTACATATTAACACCTAAAATGTACATATTAGCACCTAAAATGTACATATTAGCGCCTAAAATGTACATATTAGCGCCTAAAATGTACACATTAGTACCTAAAATGTACATATTAGCACCTAAAATGTACATATTAGCACCTAAACGTACATATTAAAACCTAAAATGTACATATTAGCACCTGAAATGTACATATTAGAACCTAAAATGTACACATTAGTACCTACAATGTACATATTAGCACCTGAAATGTACATATTAACTCTTAAAATGTACATATTAGTACCAAAATGTACATATTAGCACCTAAAATGTGCATATTGACACTTAAAATGTACATATTAGTACCTAAAATGTACATATTAGCACCTAAAATGTACATATTACTGCCTAAAATGTACATATTAGCACCTAAAGTGGACAAAACAAGTTTACCTTTTGAAGAGGTACAGCCACAGTGACAGCTTTTGTACCTTTTTTCTGAGAGTGTACCTCTGAAGGCCAGAGGGTGAGGGTGAGTAAATCATGGGCTAATTTTCATTTTAGTTTAAACAGAGCTCCACTTATTATACATAAACAGGCACATAATATCTCTTTCAGTATAAAGCAGATATCCTGAAAACAGTGGACCTCAGCCAGGAGCACCCGCTGATCGACTACACCCCCCCATCCCTCATCACGTTACTCTTCACGGACCTCGGGGTGCTGACGCCCTCGGCCGTCAGCGACGAGCTCATCAAGCTGTACCTGTGATCAGCACGAGAGGAACGATTACAGATGCACCCATGAGTTTAAGATTAAATTATCTGGTTGAAATCATTTTCATGTGCCCTTCTTCATTTAGAAAACTCGCATTATTTTAAACCACTTCCTACATTTACACATCATTCGAAACTTGTTCTGCCCAGTCATGCATGCTGAGGTAATGAGGATAAAATAGGATATATATGATGTTATATTCTCTGAGCTATGAATATTATAATAGGCATGCACAATATATCGGTCACCATATCGATAAGAAAATTTGGCTGATATATTAAAGGGGTTGATTGTGATTTCATATTTTTCATTTTAAATAGTGTGTGATGTTGCTGTTGGTGCATGAACAGTATCTGCAAAGTTACAGCGCTGAAATTTCAATGTAAGCAGAGATATCGTCTTTTAGAAATCAGGAAGTATATTGCCTACAAAAACGACTCGACTGGGACTACACTGGGTTTTAGACGTCACTAACCCACACATTTGCATCAACCCCTCCCTCTGAATCTCCACGAGTTCAACGCTGGATTCAACAAGAAACTGTTAATAAACCATGAAGCAGTTCCGACTTTAAAACCAGAGGCAGCGGTTGTTGGGCCAAAACCTGTAAGTATGCTAAGACTTCATCATTTTAAATGTATTTGCATGTATAATTCCAGACGTACCCTTGTGTTTTAGTTTAATTGCCAGCGTTGGCTTTATAGCCTCTAGTCTAGGCTATTAGTTATGCTATTTTGTGTCTACGACAAACGCGTACAAACATTATGGACCTGAATTTTGTAAACGTATTTTTCATGTATATATGTTTTATGACGTTATTTTCGATGTGACCAAGAACGTAAACTAATGCCAACGCTGTTTGAGTATATCATTAGTAGCCAGTCAGTTGGTATCGTTGTCAGTCAGATGCTATTGTGTAAAACAAACGTGTATGAAGTTAAAAAAAATTAGCAAATTATCATTCAGAAACGTTTAATAAGAGCCTTGTGTGGTGAATTTCTCTTTAACTCTCTTCATCGCGGCTTTCTCAGTCTGATTCTGCCTCAAATTGATACTGCAGTTCGACGCCATTATTTACATCTGGCTCATGACATGCGCGTTACGCCCGTAAAGGTAATGGGCGTTAACCTTCCGGACAACGTCAGCGACAGTTCGGCCAATCACAACACACCGGGCCAAATTAACCAATCTGAGCCCGCTATGTGTTTCTGAGGGAGCGGTTTCATAGAATCAGGAACTCAATCGCTCGTTCGAGGTGGTTCGAGGACAGAGGAGAGCGCGGCTGACAATAAAGGTGAAGTTTATGAAAAATAAGACTTTTTAAAAAAGAAAAACCACGAATACATGTTATATTGCACCATAGACATATACACTAGGCCTCACCTTGGGGTTCTAAGCATGCCTCAAAACCGCCGCCATCTTGGAACAGGGGTCTTGTCATAGGTAGTAGCTAGGTAACGCTGCTATCTCTTCCTTTACTTCGAATTCATTGATGGCGGCGGACTTTGAACTAGGAAGAATGTTTAAAAAAATTTCTTTCTGGAATCAATGATAAATACATGTCTGACCGTTGGAACAAACAAAAAAAAAAACAAGAAAAATCGCATTCATGATGATTTATGGTGATTTTATTTCCGTTAGACCTGTGTCTACCTGTGTCCCCTGTTTCAAGATGGCGGCTCTATTGACGCATTCGTTCCAATGAACTGCCGTAGCCAAGGTGAGGTCTAGTGTATGTCTAGATATTGCACCCCATAAACACAATCATGCAAAGAAAAAAAGCAGTCAACCCCCCTTTAGTGGTGGGACTCAAATTATATAAAAAATCTGATTTATTAGCCAATATATCAGTCATTAGTTTTCAAATAAAAAGAATTATCAGTTAATGGTATCAGCCAAAGTTTCATATCAGTGTATCACTAATTTATAAGGTGATGTGCGTATAAGGTAATGTAAGTATTTTAGATCTTAAATACTTGCTGTATGTGCGTTTAATAATATGCTGAGGCGATTATAAGCATGGTAGTTTACTTCATTGAATTCAATTTAGTCCTTTCAAGTGCTAAAGCCAACATATATATGCATTCAAAAAGAAGTTGCCAGTAGATGCAAAGAAAATGTAAGGTGGCTTCTGGGAAAACCGAGGTTACAAACCACATTAGTATGTTTATACACTTAAAGTATCTGTTGACACAAATCTTGCAGCATTGGATCAAATACAGTCGGCTATGTTCAAAAACGTACATAAGTGAGTATTGTAATGGGCAACAGACGTTTACACCATCCTCGTGATCATTCAAAATGATTGGGAGTTTTATGTAACTTGAACTGTACAAAACATAAGCGTTTGGGCTCATGTGGAAGACGAGAGGACGCTCATCTTCTTTACGGTATGTTTTCCTCAGGATGGTCCATGAGAGACTTTATCCAGCTGGTTCCGTTGATCAGTTTGGTGGTTGCGATAATGTACTCAGTCCCGCTATCCTCCATGTTGGACAAGAAGCGTAGAGCAGCGATTTCAGCGTAAGTCACACCGCCGAGGAAGAACACCAGGGTGGTGCGGTTCTCTCCTGGCTGACCTACAAATGAAAGAGAAAGCAATCAACAATAATCTAGAGAAGTATTAATCTTGTATTTGGGTCAAAAATGGGCACCCATAGAAATGAATGGGAAAAACTGTAATTTAGAGCATTCTAAAATAAGCCAAAATAAGACACCAGGTGACAGCAAAGTCACTTCATCTTTAGGTTTTAGCTCTTAGAACTTAGTGGAATGAGATTTTAATGTAGTTAAAAAAATATAACATAAAAATAAGCATAATTTACAGAAAATATGGTACTTTTTGAGGTAAATCAATTTAAAAATGCCTCCAAAATAAATAAAAACACCATAAATGGATCGACAAAACTTTATCGAAGACAGTGATATCACATTTATGATAATTAAAAATTAGGATCACACCTGAGTCCACAATTACCGGATTAAGGGCTATAAAGTGAATACGGTTTGAGGGCTACAATGTGTTATTTATATATAAAATAAACATACAATATATGCACGCAAATATATACATGCATGTGTGTATTTATATACAAAATCATTATACACAGCACACACACATTTATTATGGAGACGCACACTTTTATTTTGGATGCGCTTAATCGTTGCCCAGCACTATTTATAATATCTTAATGCTTTTTAATCGCATTTAGCAGATTACAGCTGGGTGGTAATTATATTTTGCAATTATAAAAGTATATATCGCTTTATATGAATGTACTGTATGTATGTGGATAAAGTTGGACATGCGTATACATGCAACTTTATAAAGAGATGGGAGATCATGCAGCCGAGATTCACCATATATTCAATTCACGTTTTTTTGTATAGACCATTTCAAAAGATGTAAACAACACTGGTCCAGAAGCACTTCCTGTTTCAGTTTGTAACTGTTTTCTTTATTTCACATGTAAAGAAAACTTCTTAAATATGTTTGTTTAACTTTTGATTCAGTTTTATATGTTCTGTTGGTTGTATTTTATCCCAGCTTTTATGTAGTGTTAAAAAACTGAAACAGGAAGTGCTTCTGGGCCAGTGTTGTTTACATCTTTTGAAATGGTCTATAGCGCTTTTCACAATACACATAATTTTAAAGCAACCTTACAGAAAATGCACGAGTCCACATTACAATAGAGTGATGCATTTCAGAAATAGACCCCAGTTTTAAAAAAAAAAAAATTATTTAAACAATGGAATAATTTAATGCCGATTCAATGAGCTCGTTGAAGTAATGAATACTTCTTTGTTAATAAATGATTGACATTTAGAAAATATAGCATCTTGGTATTTATGGCTTACAGATCTAAAATTAGCATCTTTGCACACACTAATTACTGTGATGCTCATCCAGTGAAACAGCTGATTTGATTGAGTTCTTGTCATATTTTATTACCATTTTCTAAACTATCGCAAATAAACTGATAATGTGAGAAATGTTGAAGGCGTCTGAATACATTTCGGTTTGCCGAGCTGGGCGATAATATAGTTACATTTTGCTCAAATAAAAGCAATCAAGCATATAGTATACATCACTTTACATTAGTATACATTATTTGCATGCATAAAGTTGGACATAATTTGCATTATCTCCCATCTTTTTATATAAAGTTGCACGTTTACTTTTTCCATGCAGCCGAGATTCACCATATATAGCTAGGTCAAGACATAGATGGGTTACTGATCTAAAAAGACCATCTTTGCACAGTTAATGTAAACTTTTCACTCTATTAAAGCATAAAAATGCCATATGTTTGCATTATATTGAGGAAACATGCTAAGTTCACATACTCGTTTCTCTAAAAAACACTTCTATAGTCAGTTATTTAACTTAAAAAAGTATGTTTACGGCTGGAATGTGTGTTATTGTTTTGGTCTGTGATACGTCTCGTTGCCAATTTGCCTGTTTTCATTGTCCGCTGCGCTCGTTCCTGTTGCGTGTCTCAAACTGGCGACCCGTGTGAGCGTCGAGTCTGAGGCGGCGGCGGGAGAAACCACGATCTCTAACATTTTGAATTGGACTGCAGTACCTATTCCGACCACTAGTTGTCATTCTTGCAAACTGTGATGCTCATCACTTACGCTTCTTGTGAAGGCCCGTGGGAACCTGCTGTCGTTCCTCAAAGTGTGGTCCGGGCAGCATCTTCAGCACCTCCTCGATGCTCCTCCAGCCGGGCCGGGCCAGGACCTGAGTCAGGCGCACACTGAGCGGGGCGTAGCCGCTGTACACGTACGAGATGTCGTTCGGGTTCTGAGGGACGGTGAACAGTCACATTAGCATGAGCAACCTTGCGAGAGCCACCGTCAAATAGGGATTGAAACGGCTATAAACAATACACTTATTAACAATAAATTGATTTGATCATATATCACCACATCAGGCAAAGACATAAAATAATGTGCACATTGTGTGTGTGCGCGTATATAACTTATAAACCCAAATAACAACTTATAAAGTTGTTTCTTTTGTAACGTTTCCAAACTTTTGACTGGTACTATATTATATATTGTGTGTCATATATATATATAATTAAGAAATTATGGTTTTTGATGAAAATATTCCAGCATTTTTTCTCCATATAATGGACTTCAATGGGAACCAAACGGTTCAAGGTCCAAAAGACACTTTCAGTACAAACTGTTCAAAGGGCTTTAAACGATTCTAGACGATGAATAAGGGTCTTATCAAGCGAAACGATCGCTCATTTAATAAATAAATAACAAAGTTTAAGTTTTATAAGCTCAAATGCTCGCCTTGCTCTGTTCTGCGATGCGCGTTCGTGACTCTCCTGTTCGAACTCGTTCATCAAAATGAACGAATCTTTTTCCGAGTCAATTCGTTCGTTTCGTTCGTTGAATGAACCAAATGACTCGGAAACAGATTCGTTCATTTTGATGAATGAGTTCGAACAGGAGAGTCACAAACGCTGATCACAGAATAGAGCAAGGCGAGCATTTGAGCTTATAAAACTTAAACTTTGTTATTTATTTATTAAATGAGCGATCGTTTCGCTTGATAAGACTCTTATTCATAGTCTGGAATCGTTTAAAGCCCTTTGAACAGTTTGCACTGAAACTCTCATTTGGACCTTGAACCGTTTGGTCCCCATTGAAGTCCATTATATGGAGAAAAATCCTGGAATGTTTTCATCAAAAACCTTAATTTCTTTTCGACTGAAGAAAGAAAGACGTGGACATCTTGGATGACATGGGGGCGAGTAAATTATCAGCAAAAGTATTTGGTAAGGGTTAGCTTCAGCACTCAGTAAGTTATATATATTTTCAGTTATATAAAAACACTGAACCTTATTGAAAATGAGCAGCAGGACAAACCTGTTCATTGGCGTCCTCCATCCACAGTTTGAGTGTTTTCCTGATTGTGGGGTAGTTGTTTCTCATGGTGCTTTGAGGTTTGAGTAACCCAACCTTTTCCAAGTTCTTGACGGTCAGAATGTGCTCGTATCCATACGTCTAATCCAACAAAGCACAAACATGTTTTTAAAACAATCAATTGTCTTAACAGCCTTTATGTGATTGGTCAACCGTTACGCATTCGCAAAATGTATCTGGAAATAAAAGTGAGCGGTACCTGAAGGATCTCCTTCTTATAGTAGTCGAGGACTTTCTGTTTGAGGCCGTTATTGCAGACGGACTGCATGCACACCAGTCGCAGGATCTTGATCAGCGGGTCTTTCTGTGCAATGCAGTCTTCTATATACGTGCTGACCTGAGAGGGAAATCGCACACGATCATGTCAGTGACGAGAAACACATGAAAACAAACCTGAAATATATTCATAGGTCACAGAGAATTAAAAAAAAACAAAGTACAACGTTAAAAATGAATTATTTTATGATATTTCTAAGATCTTGTATGTTCAACTTCATTCTTTTTTGTTCAAACAGTAATGCCACAAAGCGCCCGCGCTCTCAGATCACTTGGACGTGGTTACATGAGGTAAAAACGATATAAATACTATTCGTTTTCTCACACAAACCGCTCGTTTCGTGTCTTAGGCCATCAATGTGTACTTACATTTATGAGTCATTAAATCATGTTTAATTTGGACTTCTCTGTGCATGCTAATTAAGGTGGTGACCATAGACCTCCATTATATGACTGACAGACAAGAACGGTTTGAAAACATCAAAATTGAAAATACTTCGGAAACAAAGACACCTACATCTTGGATGCTCTTGAGGTACGCTAAAACATACCAGAAATTAATTTCAAAGTGAACTATCCCTTTAAAATAAACTATCGCAACTAGCATTTTATGACGACTTTAAACGACACTGCCTTTATACTGAAATCATAAAGAAAACAAGGCACCTTGTCTGTGTCCACTCCAGTCATAAACTCTTGTTCAACGGTCAGACTGTCAAAGAAGGCTTCTGAGGCTGAAACACAGGAAAGAATTCATTAATACTACATTTAATCATCTAAATAAATCTATATTATATTTATGGGCCACTGCAAATCACAATAACAACATTTAAATATGTATAGAATATTACATATTTTCACTTAATGATAATTCTTGATGTCAAAAGAATGATTAAAAAAATAAAAATAATTTGTGGCATTAGGTATTCCACTTGACTGAATAACTTAATCCACGTTAAGTTAAGTTTGAAGTTGATTACATGAAAGGTGAAAAGAAAAAACAGGGTGTTTCCAGCTAGTCCATGTTTCTAAATGCGTCTAGTTAAAATTAAATTTAAGATTTCTGTTTTCACTAGTAATAACAGCTATATTTAATGTAAGGCCATTTATTGTGATTAGCTGGTAATTCTACATTACTAGTCTGAGCCCTCTTTAAATACTGATATAAAAGAATTTGGTAATAAAATAAACATACAACGTACAAGAAGAATTACATGTAAGATCTGCAAATTAATTTTAACATGTTGGATTCAGTACTTCAGACATCTACAAATGGATTAAAGATATCATTACAGTAAAAAGTAATTTAGTGTATTATTTATTTAATAAATAAATAAATACTTTTTTAACTTTTACCGATTATTTATTTAAAATTAAAATTACCACCAATGAAAAACAAATTACAGTACAAATTAGAAGAAGAAAAAAAACATTTTAAAAAGTTATAATTTAAAAGTAATAATTATTGATATCAGGAAAGGTCATTTGCGCTATAACAATGTAGTTATTGACACATTTTTTCACTAGAAAGGAGTTAATAATTAGACATATAATTGAATTTGTGAGGTAATCAGAGAGAACTGTAACATTTTGCTATTGAAAATGCAGTCTGTCATATCAATACGTTTTTATTAATAGAAAAATCTTCCACAAATTGAACTGTGTTTTCTTAAGTAGTAATTTCATTGTTAAATGTTTCGCCATAATGGGCAAGACTCTAAATCATTTTAATTTGTGAGTTTGTTAGCTGAACTGCACATGCCTTAAAATAAATATTTGCCTGTTTTTAGACTAATAATGAAAAGTGTTCATCAGAAATGAGATGTGTTAAATATATTACCAACCTGCTTTCTTGCTAAAATGCGTATGATTCTTACTGAGGGACATTGTTGTCTATGCTAATTGACCTCAAAATATTGCTTTTATTTCTGAACGTATGAATGATTGGTCTCAGACTCACTCGTTATGTCCTTGACGAGTTCAGCGATGGAGGTGTGATTAGCCAATGAGCTGCGAGCCGCCTGCATGTGAGGCAACTGCGACACAAACTGTTTAATCTCCCCAACAGTCTTTGCATTGTGTCGTTCCTGTCAGAGAAACAAGAAAACCAGCAGTTTTCTTCTGCTCATCAAGGGTGCATTTATTTGCTCGAAAATACAGTAATAACTATAAATTAGGGCTGTGCAAAAATTAATTGCGATTAATTGCATCCATAATAAAAGTCTGTGTTTTGATTATATATTTGTGTGTGCTCTGTATAATTATTTTGTATTATTATTTTGTATATATTTTGTATACAAATACACACATGCATATATATATTTAAGAAAATGTGTTATTCATATATAAAATATTATATTTATATAATATAGATTATGTATTTATATATATATGTACAGAATTTAAGCGCAAATAATTCTTAAATATATACATGCATGCATAGGTATTTATATATACCAAATAATTATATACAGCACACACAAATATATTATGTAAACACAGACTTTTATTTTGGATGCGATTAATCACAATTAACTTTTGCACAGCCCTACTATAAATGATATAATCAATGAAATAATCAATGTTCAGCATCATTACTCCAGTCTTCAGAATCACATGATCCTTCAGAAATCACTCTAATATGATGATTTCCTGCTCAATTATTAATGATTGTTATTTTTATTATCAATGTTGAAAACAGTTTTTGATGCTTAGTTTTTGTGAAAACTGTTAAAAAAAAAAAGTCAGGATTCTTTGATGGATAGAAAGATCAAAAGAACAGCATTTATTTGAAATAAAAAATAACTTTAATTAAATTAATTTTTAAATGTAATTAATTTTTTTAATTAATTTTTACAGTCACTTGAATCACTTTAATGCTTCCTTGTTGTATTAAAGTATTTATTTCCGTTTAAAAAAAAAAGATTTTAGTTACTCCAAATGTTTAAATGGTAGCGCATCACGGTTTCCACAAAAATATGAAGCAGCAGAACTGTTGTCAAAATTGATAATAATCAGAAATGTTTCTTGAGCATCAAATCATCATATTAGAGTGATTTCTGAAGGGTCATGTGACTGAAGACTGGAGTAATGATGCTGAAAATCACAGGAATAAATCACATTTTAACATATATTCACACCGAATACAATTCTTATAAATTGTAATTATATATCACAATATATTTCATCAAATAGACTTCTTTTTAATACAATCTTTTGAGCAATGTATTGATTTTAAACAATTTTTGCGACACAAAAGCAGCACAAACCTCGAACGCGGCTGATATAATCTTGGCTTTCTTGCTGAGAGCGGCACCGACGGCATTGAAGTTCTTGTCACGTATTTCGGCATAAAGCTCCTCGGCTGAGTTGAGCTGCAGTTTTTTGGGCTCAGTGGGAAGATCTTTCCCACCTTCTCCCTGTTTCTTCTGTGCAAACTTCTCAGGAGGAAGCTTCACATAACCTGTCAAGGCAACCCAGGCATGAGCAAACGAGCGCGCATACAGTCTCTAAAGTATTTATTTCGTGTCCAAACACGTTTTTAAATTCTTTACCATTGGTGATGCCATAGATCTCGTCGATAAGCCCCTCGTATGTAAGTTGAGTGGCTAATGGTGTCAGCAAGTCCACATTACGATCCAGCAGGAGAAGCGTGTCGAACACAGGCAGGATTTGAGCATGACCTGCAAACTCTCTCTTCATCCGCAGCATCATGTTGGCCACATGCTGAGAGACACAGCACAATGCATACAAATGAAACGATTAACATATTTTATACATCAGTGAAATGGAAAACAAAAATGTGTTTATCAAGATACTACAAATTAGAATGGAGCCTTGTTTCCGCCACAGAATAAAAATAAATAAATAAAGGTTAAAAAGGTTGCAAAGTCACAATTGCGAGTTTAGTGTGAAAAAAGTCAAAATTATGAGTCTTACAATTGCAAAAAATGTCAGAATTGAGGGATATAATCTCACAATGCAAGAAAAAAGTCTGAATTGTGAGTTTATATCTCACAATTGAGAAAAAAGGCAGAATTGTGAGATATAGGCCTAAACTCACAATTCTGACTTTTTTCTTGCAATTGTAAGTTTATATGCCATAATTATGACTTTTTCTTGCAAAAAAGTGAGAATTATGGGATATAAACTCGCAATTGTGACTTAAAAAAAGTCAGAATTGTGAGATTATATCTCGCAATTGAGAAAAAAGTCAGAATTGTGGGATATAAACTCACAATTGTAAGAAAAAAAGTCAGAATTGTGGGATATAAACTTACAATTACAAGAAAAAAAGTCAGAGTTGTGAGTTTATATCTCGCAATTGAGAAAAAAGTCAAAGTTGTGGGATACAAATTAACAATTGCAAGAAAAAAAGTCAGAATTGTGGGATATAAACTTACAATTCTGACTTTTTTTCTTGCAATTGTGAGTTTAAATCCCATAATTCTGACTTTTTTTCTTGCAAAAAAAGTCAGAATTATGGGATATGAACTCGTAATTGTGACTTTTAAAAAAAGTCAAAATTGTGAGATTATATCTCGAAATTGAGAAAAAAGTCCGAATTGTGGGATATAAACTTACAATTGCAAGAAAAAAGTCAGAATTGTGGGATATAAACTTACAATTGCAAGAAAAAAGTCAGAATTGTGGGATATAGACTTACAATTGCAAGAATAAAAGTCAGAATTGTGAGTTTATATCTCGCAATTGAGAAAAAAGTCAGAATTGTGGGATATGAACATACAATTGCAAGACAAAAAGTCAGAATTGTGGGAAAAAAAACTTACAATTGCAAGAATAAAAGTCAGAATTGTGGGATATAGACTTACAATTGCAAGAAAAAAAGTCAGAATTGTGGGATATAGACTTACAATTGCAAGAAAAAAGTCAGAATTGTGAGATTATATCTCGCAATTGAGAAAAAAGTCAGAATTGTGGGATATAAACTTACAATTGCAAGAAAAAAGTCAGAATTGTGGGATATAGACTTACAATTGCAAGAAAAAAGTCAGAATTGTGAGATTATATCTCGCAATTGAGAAAAAAGTCAGAATTGTGGGATATAAACTTACAATTGCAAGAAAAAAGTCAGAATTGTGGGATATAGACTTACAATTGCAAGAAAAAAAGTCAGAATTGTGAGTTTATATCTCGCAATTGAGAAAAAAGTCAGAATTGTGAGTTTATATCTCGCAATTGAGAAAAAAGTCAGAATTGTGAGTTTATATCTCGCAATTGAGAAAAAAGTCAGAATTGTGGGATATGAACATACAATTGCAAGACAAAAAGTCAGAATTGTGGGAAAAAAAACTTACAATTGCAAGAATAAAAGTCAGAATTGTGAGTTTATATCTCCCAAATGAGAAAAAAAGTCAGAATTGTGGGATAAAGTCAGAAATACATAATTTTTATTCTATGGAAACAAATTTCCATAAATATGCATCACTGAGAAAGAACAAGATGCTAGAAATGACATTTGCGAGATTCATGGCATCAAATGTTCGAAAATTGGTTTGAAAGCTTTTCTACTCACCCTTGCACACTCTCCTTTGCCAAAGATCTGCGGTATCGTCCCGTAAAGTGCTTGCAAAGTCATGAGGCCCTTGGCAGCGTGATACAGGCTTGTCTGATCATTCTCTAAATAACACTCCTTCACACACACACACAAAAAACATTGCTCATGGATATGTCCGCTTAATATTCCATATAAAACATAGTCATATCATACACTTTTATTTTTTCCCAGAGTACAGAACATCTGGGACAGATTTACATTGGATCTCCCGAGATAAGAAACTTTTTTGATGCATAATTTCTAATGATTTTTCAAAAGGTCTATGACAAATAACATCTGCTTTCCCAGAAAGTTTGACAAACCTGTGCTGTTGTAAAGTCACATTTTAGAATGAGACATTTTTGTAGCTTAGCTTTATTAAATCGTGTTTTTGAATATGCCGTCTAAAATAACACAAAGTCCAACTCTGATTAAAAAAACAAATTAAAAAAAAAAACTTATCAAGAAATAACAGACCACATTCTACATTAGAGTTCAACCAAGCCATGTAATTAGTGACATTAAAATTAGGGCTGTCAAAACGATTAATCGCATCCAAAATAAAAGTTTGTGTTTACATAATAAATGTGGAGGCAACTGTGTATAATTTTTTCAGATATATAAATACACACACATGCTTGTATTTATTTAAGAATTTTTTTTATATATATTCTGTATATGGATTTATATTTAATTTATATTATATTATATATAAATATAAATATTTTATATATAAATAATAATAATATTTTTTTTTTCTTAAATACACATGCATGTGCATTTATATATATATATATATAATTATACACAGTGCCCCCACACATATTATGTAAACACAAATTTTTATTTTGGATGCGATTAATCGCGATTTATCACTTTGACAGCCCTAATTAAAACATTGTCTTACCCTAAATGAACTCTCAGACTCCATGGAAAGAAGGTCTCCATCATAAGGTATAAGGTCCAGAATGTACTCGTCGATGTTTGTGAAGGAGTTGAGAACCCCTTTCTCCTTCAGACGCTGCTCACACAGGAGGCTCCGGCGAGGCACGAACAGAATGTGGAAATCTCGGGGCTGTAATTTATCCTCACTGCAATGCAAATATTACAAAGCATCATCAACAAGGCAGCATTACAGGCATTGACGACTAAATAAAACTAATCTGTTATGAAAGTTATTGTGGGAGCATCTAATGTCTCAAATTGAAAATCAGCACATTTTATGTAAAGTTCATAATACACTGACTCTTTAAAAAAGTTTTTTATGGAGAAGCTTTCAGTGATCAGTTCTTAAAATTAAAATTTTTTCCATTTTAATAATCTCAAGAACCTTTTTTCCTATTATAAACAACCTTTAAGATTCAATCAATGTTAAAGGTTCTTCACTGAACCATTCAATCAAATAAGAGCCTTTATTTTTAAGTGTGATGAAATCTTTTTGTATTTGTTTAGATTTTATTGGAGCTTTTATTCAAAATCGTCCTAGGCCATTTGTTCAGTTTAATGCTGCACACTCTTGCCACAAAATCTCAGATTTAGCAAATGTGATGCATTGTTTTGTTCTTTATAGAAATAAGACTTACCTTGCAACATTTTCTGCAATGATGTCCATCAACTCCAACCTCGGTCGGACAAAAAAGACAATATTCTTGACGGCAGCCGACGGTATACGACCCCCTTTGAGAGTGAACATTTTCTCGACCTCATGTTCCTTTTTAATAAATTAAGACAGTCACCTTCTTGACAAGGAATTAAATAACACTCAAACCATGTGAATGATAAGAAAAATGTAAAGGGCAAATGTCACAAGTGTTTTACAGTATAGATTCAGTACCGGTCAGAAGTTTGGAAACATTGCTATTTTTAATGTTTTTGAAGTCTATTATGCTCATAAAGCCTAAATTTATTTGATCAAAAGTACAGAAAAAATAATGGTTATTTTAAAATATTTAAAAATATATTTTATTTCTGTGATACAACGCTGAATTTTCAGCATCATCATTACTCCAGTCTTCAGTGTCACATGATCCTTCAGAAATTGATTTATTATCAATTTGATTTTATTTATTTTTTTAAACCTATGATACTTTTTCAGGATTCTTTGACAAAAAAAAAGTTACAAAAAGAATAGCATTTATTTAAAATAGAAATATTTTAAATATATATATATATACACTAACGATCAAAAGTTTGGGGTCAGTGATTTTTTCTTTCCTTTTTTGAAAGAAAGTATTATTTAATTTCATTTAACAACGACGTTTTATTTAACAATGATGTATTACATCGATAAAGTCATAGTAAAGGTTTATATTGTTAGAGAAGTTTTCTATTTGGAATAAATGCTGTTCTTTTTAACGTTTTGTTAATCTAAGAATTCCGAAAAAATAATAAAAATAAAAATCACATGTCAAAAAAATATATAACTGTTTCCAACATTAATAATAACTGAGTATCAAATCAGCATATTAGAATGATTTCTGAAGGATCATGTTACTAAAGTAATGATGCAGAAAACCCAGCTTTGTATCACAGAAATACATAATATTTTAAAGTATATTAAAATTGAAAACCATTATTTTAAATTGTAATAATATTTCACAATATTACAGTTCTTTCTGTATTTTTGATCAAATAAATGCAGGCTTGACGAGCATAAGATTCTCACACACACACACATACATATACATACATATATATATATATATATATATATATATATATATATATATATATATATATATATATACGCCTATATATATATATATATATATATATATATATATATATACACACACACACACACACACGTGCACTCACTACAGTACATGTGTATTTTTTGGTACAATTTGTGTACATTTTCTCACCTTCAAAAGGGAATATTGAGCAATTAACCCGAAAGGTCCAGTAAGATACTCGTCCCAAACAATCGCCTTATTAAAAACAACACATGAATTAAAGGATGACGACACGTTACATGTACACGTTAATAATACTTGTTCAAAACAACAATAACACGAAAGTGCAGTTTACATTCTTACAAGGGAAGTAGATTTGAATGAATAATGATAGAGTGACAGCAGAAGATTGACTACTCTGAATGTTTAATAAAGCAAAAAGCTTTACCTTGCTTCCGGAACATTTATCTAAAAATTCACGCAGGTCTTTTCGTGCAGCCTCTCTCAAAATATTTAGGTTTACTCTGCCACAAAACAAATGCGACGCCATGTTCGTTAAATCGCAATCACATGACTTTCACGCCCCCATGATGTCACGTGATTTCAAAAAATAAAAGCCAGTACATGTAAATATTATTACTCCAGCTCCCAGTATATTTTTTATACAATTTAATTATTTTTTAAATATCTACATTCTATTACCGGATTCTTTTATTTTCTCTAAAATGTATTATGTTTTTGTTATTGTATTAATCACTAGGACTTTTACACGCACGTCATTACTGGTTGTTGCCAGGTCCACTATTTTTAAAACCTTTGTTTTCATGTCATTCCGAGTTATTTGTTGTAAAAAAAAATGTTGTCCTGGGATAGATAAAAAAAGAAAATATACAAAGATTGTGAATACCTGTAGTGTTATGTAAACGCGTGGCAGTGGACTGGTATTTAAACATTTGTTCGCTGTTAAAGATCTGGCAACGTCTCTTGCAGAAGCGAACGCGTTTCTGAAGTTCAAGACGAGTTCATTCATCAGTTCAAGGCAAGCGAGTAGAAAATGCTGCGCACGGTTTGCTCCCGAACTTTCCCACAAGTTTTTCGTATCTCAGCATGTCAGCATTCAACGATTCCTGCACCGAACATTCACCCAGACGTTTACTACAACAAGGTAATGCCCCAAACGCTGGGACTTTAATGCACATGTTTATTCTTATGTAATATCATATGTTGCTAATATTCTAACTCAGGTCTTAATTAAACATATCATAACGCTGATAGTTGCGTAATATTTTCATGTTCCTTAAATGTCTCTGTCGTCGAATCTGTCGTTTTAATGTATGTGACATTAGTTTTACATTTTAACGGACTTGCCATGTGATGTTTTCAAACCCCGCCTCCATATCGAAAGAGTCTTTCCATGTTTACCTTATCTCTCTCTCTATCTGTGTGAGGTGGGGTTGTTTTCCCTCTTTTTGTGGCAGGAATTGATGTACTTTGCTGCTAGTGAAAAATGCAGTATTTTTTTTTTAAGTAAATATTGAGCTTGTACATCATTCATCAACAATTGGTTGGGACAAATAATTTCATTATAATTTGAGGATGTTAAGACGTTCAGCTCTTTTTTAATGAATTAAAGTTACCCTTTTTTTAAAGTGTATTTTACATAAAAAAATCTATTTTTAAAAATATTTATATAAATCTAAAATAATACCATATATCCTCCAAAACTGCGCAAATGTATAGTAAAAAGTTAAACATTAATGAGTGTTAATAATATAATAATGTCATTAAAAATATTAATCATTAAAAATTAGGGCTGTCAAAACGATTAATCGCATCCAAAATAAAAGTTTGTGTTTACATAATATATGTGGGGGGCACTGTGTATAATTATTTTAGATATATAAACACACACACATGCTTGTATATATTTCAGAAATATTTTCATGTATATTCTGTTTATAGATTTATATATATAAAAATAAATATTTTATATATAAATAATATTTTTTTCTTAAATATACATGCATGTGTGTTTATATATATATATATATACAAAATAATTATACACAGTGCACCCACATATATTATGTAAACATAAACTTTTATTTTGGATGCGATTAATCGTGAGTAATCGTTTTGACAGCCCTATTAAAAATATGAATAATATAATAATATATTAATGAGTAATAATAATACATTTGTTACAACATCACACTTTAAGATGAATGTGATGTTGATGCAGATATCAGAGAATAGACTGAGTGAGAATAATATAGCTGTATAAAATAACCGAATGATTTTACTAGTTGAACAAAGATGCAATGCAATTATAAATAATATCTGATGTTTTTGTTAACATTTATTTTGAAGATTTCACATTGTGTGGCTTTAAGGCTACAGTAAAAAAAAAAAAAAAACAGTGCACACTGCACAGAAATACACTTGCAACTAATGTAAATCGTTTTTCAACACACTTATCATAGAATTATCTGACGACACATCACATTATGCAACAAGTTATCGCATACCACGTGTTTACTCCATATCATGCATCCTTAGTTATATCCTGTCATAATTTACTCCCAGTGCCATCATCATTTATATATATATTTGCTCTATAATGTTTTTATTCACTGATTATTTTGCATTGTGAAAATAATAACAGTAAAAGTTGAATTTATCACTTTTTAAATGCAAGAGTATGTTTACGTGCCTCTTTTTTTTCCTCTGCAGATTTTCATTAACAATGAGTGGCACGACGCAGAAAGCAAGAAAACCTTTCCGACCATCAATCCTGCTACTGGTGAAGTTATCTGCCAAGTCGCAGAGGGGGATAAGGTAGATGTTTGAATTATTACTTTTATATTGAAAGAATAATAAATGTCTTAAACCAACTGGTTTGCTGGTCTTGGCTAAGGTAAGGTCATGTCTGGTTAAACCGGCTGAACATCAAGATCTTTGCTCTCTCTATACAATGCAATGGAGCAACATGATCACTTTGTGTGAGGAATAGACCTAAATGTTTTTAATTCACTTTGCACTTTTACACTATGCAGATGTTTTGATTGTACTGAGTTCAGTCAGAGTGCGGCCAGCCTCCTCCTCGTTTTAGTCTATATTTCTCTCGTGTTTGTCGTTTTGCTTGCAGGCGGACGTGGAGAAAGCGGTCAAGGCTGCCAAACAGGCCTTTAAGCTGGGCTCTCCCTGGAGACGCATGGACGCGTCGGACCGTGGGCTGCTCTTGAGCCGATTAGCAGACTGCATAGAGAGGGATTCTGCCTATTTAGCTGTGAGTCTCTCAGACGACCTTTTCCCTGAATGCTGCCGTGTAGACTTTGAGCTGATCCAGTCTATGCATTAAAGCATATTTGTAGTATGCTTCCGGCCAAAGGTCTCACTTTTATGAATTATACAATTCACATCTACCTTTCAGGAGGATGTAAATTGGATTTTAAATATTTGGATTATATATATATATATATATATATATATATATATATATATATATATATACTGTATATATATAACACAAGAAATGAAAGGTAATATCTGAAAGAGCATAATAGGGGCGTTTCTGCTAAAGGCTTTCATATATATATATATATATATATATATATATATAAGACTTCAGATATACATATATATGTGTGTATGTATATATATATATATATATATATATATATATATATATATATGTATATATTATGCTCTTTCAGATATTACCTTTCATTGCTTGTGTTATTTTTGTGAAAGTAAAATGTCTGCTAAATAAATGGAGTTATTGTCTCCTAAATGAAAGAAGTGATTCTGAACTGAAACGAGTCGTCAGTAACTCCAATCTTGAATATATATATATACTGTATATATATATATATATAAATTATTTATATTATATAATTGAATACTTATAAGTAGGGCTCTGCAACGATTAATTGTGATTAATCGCATCCAAAATAAAATGTTGTGTTTACATAATATACAGTATGTGTGTGTGTGCTGTGTATAATAATTTTGTACATATACAGTAAATACATATGCATGCATGCATGTATATATATATATATATATATATATACTATTCAAATATTTTTTATATGAATAACACATTTTCTTAAATATATACATGCATGTGTGTGTATTTATATATACAAAATAATTACACACAGCACACACACATATAATATGTAAACACAAACTTTTATTTTATTTCAGCCCTAGTTATAACACACTGTTAGTTCATCGGTCCCGTCAACCTCATTTAAAAAAACTTCTTTCATTGTTAAATGCCATTTGATATCAGTTATGCATATCTGTAAAAAGTGTACTCTTGATCTTTATGTTAAAATTATTTGTATTTTGTTTCATTAGGAGCTAGAGACTCTTGACAATGGGAAACCGTATGCGGTCTCCTACAGCGTGGACGTGCCCATGGTGGTCAAATGCTTGAGGTGAACTTGTTGTCCTCGTGGTGGTTTGTCCACAGTGTTTTCTAGTTAAAACGGGCATTTCCTTAATATTTCCATTATATAATAATGATTGCAATACAGTAATCACAAGTCCTGTCTCTATTACATTTGCAAGTTACTAATCACGTCTGAGCAGTTTTACAGCACTCACAAAAATATTTAGCCCTAAATTTAAGATTAATGTATTAAACCATATAAAGTCTCCATACATTTGGGTTACGCCATTTGACAAACTAATAAACATAATTTTTAAGTACCAATAAACGGAATGTGTTTTAATCTTAAATTACATTAAATTGACTTAAAATTGAATCTTGAATCGAGTTGAATCTTGTAAAACTTACAAAAAAGTTAAAAAAAAAATGGTTAACTTTCTTTTTGATGAGTTAAAAGTAGCCTTATATAAAAATTAGGGCCCTCAAACGAGTAATCGCGATTAATCGCATTCAAAATAAAAGATTGTGTTTACATAATATATGTGGGTGCACTGTGTATAATTATTTTGTATATATATATATATATATATATATATATATATATATATATATACACATGCTTGTATATATTTAAGAAAAAAATATTATTTATATATAAAATATTTATATTTATATATAATATAAATTATATATAAATCTATATACATGAAATTTTTTATTAAATATATACAAGCATATGTGTGTATTTATGTATATGTAAAAAAATTATGTACAGTGCACACACATATATTATGTAAACACAAACTTTTATTTTGGATGCGATTAATCGTTTGACAGTCCTAGTTGTTGTAACTTATTGGTCATATCATTCTTTAAGGTGTAGGCCTAAATGTTTCTTCAGTGACTTATGTAAATCTGACAAAGTGGGTGAATTCAATCAGAAGCTCAGAACTCTGAACTGTTTGTGTGTTGGTTTGGTTTTTAGGTATTATGCTGGCTGGGCAGACAAATGGGAAGGGAAGACCATTCCAATTGATGGTGATTACTTTTGCTACACGAGGCATGAGCCCGTTGGAGTGTGTGGCCAAATTATCCCTGTAAGTAGATGCTTTTGGAGTTGCAGAAATCAATGTGTATTTGCTGAATAATATAATAAACAGTCAAACCCAAAATTATATAATAAATAATATATATATATATATATTTAATATTTGTTTTACTAGTGGGTGCAGGACACTATAGTTCATTTATGTAAGTGAGGAGAGCAAAATAAAGTAAACTATGACATAATATACCTAACCTAATAATTCTTCAAACAGTGACTACCAGTAACATTTATACAAATTTGGGACCAGAAATAATTCAGACACTTTGATCTGATCATGTTTTGCTTCAGTGTTTTTTTCATTAATTGCTAATGCGACCTTTTTACACCACAGACTGAACAATAAAGCATTGTTAATTTGTTGACTAAATTGGCGTTATCTAATTGTGTACTTAAAGGAGTAGTTCAGTTTAAAAAAAACTTTTGCTGATAATTTACTCACCCCCATGTCATCCAAGATGTCCATGTCTTTCTTTCTTCAGACGAAAAGAAATTAAGGTTTTTGATGAAAACATTCCAGGATTTTTCTCCATATAATGGACTTCAATGGGGACCAAACGGTTCAAGGTCCAAATGAGAGTTTCAGTGCAAACTGCAAACTGTTCAAAGGGCTTTAAATGATTCCAGACGATGAATAAGGGTCTTATCAAGCGAAACGATCGCTCATTTAATAAATAAATTACAAAGTTTAAGTTTTATAAGCTCAAATGCTCGCCTTGCTGTGTTTTGTGATGAGCGTTCGTGACTCTCCTGTTCGAACTCGTCAATCAAAATGAACGAATCTTTTTTCGAGTTGTTCATTTTGTTCGTTGATTTTTATTCAGTTATTTATTTTTGAAATGAGTGATCGTTTCGCTAGATAAAACCCTTATTCGTCGCCTAAAATCGTTTAAAGCCCTTTGAAGCTGCACTAAAACTCTCATTTGGACCTTGAACCGTTTGGACCCCATTGAAGTCCATTATATGGAGAAAATCCTGGAATGTTTTCATCAAAAACCTTCATTTCTTTTCGACCGAAGAAAGAAAGACATGGACATCTTGGATGACATGGGGGTGAGTAAATTATCAGCAAAAGTTTTTTTAAAGTGAACTACTCCTTTAAATTTAACAGCTGACAAATATTCAAATGGACAAAACCAGTGAAATATCAAGTTCTTGTCATTTTTCTCTACTATAAGTATAACAAATAAGTAGGGGATAATGTACATCCAGCCAGTTGTTCTGTCAAAATCAAGCCTGACAGGGTGTTTGAGAGATACGGTACACACCGTCATGTTTCATCTGTATATTGCGATTATACATTGACATTGAATTATTGTCCAGCCATACAGTAGTTTGCCTGTACTTCTGTCTTTCTCATGTCGTCTTCTCTGGATTGTGTGTTTCTTCCAGTGGAACTTCCCTCTGTTGATGCAGGCCTGGAAGCTCGGCCCGGCTCTGGCTACGGGGAACACAGTGGTGATGAAGGTGGCGGAGCAAACGCCACTCACTGCCCTTTACATCGCCAGCCTGATCAAGGAGGTGAACGGCACGCCTACTGTATATTTGCACACTGAGGAAAATCCTAGTTGCAGAATCACGACTTTTTGGGACTTATTTAATTTTTTTTACTCATTTAATAGAGGAATAGTGACAGCCCTAATAATTCATATGTTAAAAAGACTATAATAGTGAAGCTGTAATCGTTGCATGATTGAACCCACCATCAAATGCATGATCATTGTTGTTTTGCCTAAACACCTTTCCATGATTTGCGGTAGGTGGGTTTCCCAGCCGGAGTGGTCAACATCATCCCAGGAATGGGTCCCACAGCCGGAGCTGCCATTGCTTCTCACATGGACGTAGACAAAATAGCGTTCACTGGCTCCACAGAAGTAAGCGGTTTTTCTTCAATAATGGATATGAAGTACAATACTGTACACTCTGTCATAACTTTGATAGAAATGATACTTTCTCTCACTGTGTGTTATATAATATGTTGTTGGATTTCTTGTTCATACACTCTTAGAAGAAATGGTTCTATTTAGAACCAGAAATGGTTCCATCCCCCGCTTCATATATGGAACTCCAAAATGATTCTATATAGAACCTTTTTTTTTTGGTAAAAGGTTCTATTGGCCAAGTACAGAACCCAGAGGAACCCTTTTTAACCCTTTACCTGTCAGCCCCCTTTTTTATAATTGACATTAAAATGCGCTATAAGAACCTAAATGGTTGTAATTCAAGAATGCTTTGGAATATAGACCTAAATTTGGTCTTGTTTTAAAGAAAACAATCAGCAGATTATTACTAAAGTGAAAGCACTTCAAATTAAAGTATGAAAAAGTTATGGAAGTTATAATTTACAGTAAATCAAATATACTTTAGTAATATAATATTTTTTAATATGAAATATATATTTTACAAAATATGTTTTACTATAAAAATACTATAAAATGAGAGCTATATATCTAACCAAGTTGTGTTCCAAATTTGAAGTTGATATCACAAAAATTGAAGTTCACATGAGATTTTGTTTAGGCGTAGTACCAAAAATAGCCACCGGGTGCCATTGAATTTAATTGTATGCATTCTACCAAAACAAATTAATAAATTTCTATCCAAATATCACTTCTGTCACTAAATATGGAACCTTGAGACTCAGACCTTTCTGGCAGTATGTGTTTTGTCAAGATTAGAAAAGGTTTTCATAATAAATTATGAAAGATGATGCCCAAAAGGGGAGGGGCCTAATAAAAAAATACCATTTCTATGGTAATGCAATGTCCGATTTTAACAGGATGAATTCTGAGTTCGTAAGCTTTCAAATGATACCTAATTTATGATAACTACTAAAATATGTGATATAATAATATATATATATATATATATATATATATATATATATATATATATATATATATATATATATATAATCATTTTTAGAGGACTTCTTACCTTACTTTTTAAAATATAATTTTATCTTTTTTTATTGACAAATACTAATTATGTTTTATTATGAACTTTTAGCTCTAAAAACCAAAGTTTCAATTATTAAAAGTGTGTGCGTCGACTTTTTGTGACAAAGGTCAGAAACTCCTGTAATGACGTCGATTTTTTTGAGGCGCACTCTTGTCATAAATTCATATATTACTGTTCATTCATAATTTGTAATAAAAAAACAGACCTAAAATATCTATTTAGGAGTCTTAGACCTTTCCAACGATATATAGTTTGTCATGACTAGATTAGGATTTAATAGTAATATAGTGAAGCGCTGATAGAACCTTTTAAGGTTCTATATAGAACCTTTTCTTCTAAGAGTGTACATAAATCTTATTACAATATTTAAAAAACTAAAATATTTGGACATAAAATCGGCACTCCATAGTTAAATATATAAATGACTATCTAAGAGCAAATTTGTTCTCAGTTTTTGTGAATATCTGCTGTGTCTAAGACTTAATGTATGCACTTTTTGGTAAGAATGCCAATCTTAGCGAGGTATTAAAGGTTTGTTTACACAAAAATTTACTCATTTCCATGTTGTTCTAAACCCAAAAACCATTACATTTTGATTACCTTAAGTCCTAGCAATGGAGGTTTCATTTAAAAATATCTTCAGTTGTGTTTTGTGTTTGGACATGTAAGTAATTAATGACAGAATGTTTGGTATAGAGTGAACGCAAGACTTTAATTTAAATAGCAAATATAATATTGGTTTGTAATCTTGTGGTTGAATAGGTAGGTCACCTCATCCAGCGAGCCTCGAGTACCAGTAATCTGAAGAAGGTCACACTGGAGCTGGGCGGAAAGAGTCCAAACATCATTTTATCAGACGCTAATAGTGAGTTCATCCGTTTATCCTGACACTTGCTGTGGTTTTGCCAGCTATTTTCAATAGAAAGTGGCTAAAGCCTGCTCAAAAAGCTCTTAGCTTACTTTTTCTCGCTCATATACTGTATTTTAATATAATATATAGACGAATGTCCCATGTCCCCTGTCAAATAACAAAACTATTGTGATATGAGACTGACTACATGTTAACCAGCGGTCCTAAAAAGTTGCTAGATTTGTTGCTAGACACTTTTTAAAGTTGTGACAAAGTCGCTAAATTTGCATTTCCCTTTTATATTTCTATGGCTACTCAAAAGGGTCATGATAATACATTTTATTACTATTATTTTATTATTTTTTCTGAGGTCCACTGTCATGATTTAGTAGTACACGACCTTTCCACCCTTTTAATTATATAATTTATTCACCTTCATGTTGTACTTAAACCTGTAAGACTTTCTGTTTTGTACAGAGAAGATTTTAAAGTGAACTGTTAGTAAATTTACTGTCAAAAAGGTACATTTTAACCGTTTTTGCCAATAAAATGAAAGCAAGTTTGGACACAAAGTCAAAAAATGAACGTCATACAGTCTTGGGTTAAAAAAATAGAAAGTAAAATTTGATTCCTCACATTTTTTAATCTTTCTAATTGATGTATATTTGCATTTGCAGTGGAAGAGGCAGTGGAGCAGTCCCATTTCGCCCTCTTCTTCAACCAAGGCCAGTGCTGTTGTGCAGGCTCTCGCACATACGTACAGGAGAGCATCTACAACGAGTTTATTGAGCGAAGTGTGGAGAGAGCTAAGAAGAGGGTCGTGGGAGACCCTTTCGACTTGAAGACTGAGCAGGGCCCACAGGTGAGTGAGTGAGCGAGCTCCGCCCCCTGTGCCGGGAGCAGCAGCTCATTTGCATTTAAAGGCACACACACAAAAACGCTGTTTTTGCTCACCCTCAAAAAGTGTCAATTTTAACCCTCAGGTGCTCTTCGTTTCGGAGTCACACTTGTTTTCTTCCCAGTCAAAAGCAAAATTTCCTCCATTCCAATAAAACCAATGCAATTTACTTTTGTTCTATAATATTTATTCTTTGTAATTTAGTATTTTGAGACAATTTGATTGAATTTATTAATATTTATGCAATATTTATGGACTATTTTTTGCCAGGGATAAATATATATATTTTTCTATATATATATATATTATTTTTTTCAAAAAATTATTAATGCAGTATTTTAGTTTAATATAGAGTCTAGGCCTTCAGAAAAAAATATTTTTTGAAGAAAATTAGCACCATCTGGTTACAGTATAGAGAAAAAGCGTAGAATCATGGTGTAACCACTAGATGGCATGTGCAGCTCTCTATGGAGAAGCGTGTGAATTCCCCAGATGTTTTTGAACACTTTTTTGTGGATTTGAATATATAGTTGAAACAATCTTAAAAACGATTTTTTAATTAAAAAAAAAAAATGTAAAAAAAAAAATTCGTGAATTTTTGTGTTTTTGTCAATTTCCCATTCATTTCCTATGGGGGTCATTTTTGACCAAAGACCACAAGTGTGACTATTTTTTTAAGACCACTTAGCATGCTCAGATCATGACCTCAATTTTTTTTGTGTGTTCACATACATAATGCCATAAAAGTCACCAAGTTTCGTAACACTCTGATGAAGCTGTGATTTTTAAAAATTCAAAACATACTTTTTGTAATCAAAATTTATTGGTGTGTATGTGTATAAAAGTGTGTTTGTATGTGTGTGTGTGTGTGTGGGTTTGTCTGTTTTGCACTCTAGATGTTGTAGAGTGTCACCTCTTTCCTGCGGTGTACTTTTTTTAGAATTGTGGCCGATTTGTAGATTGCACGTACAAAAATTCAGTAAAATTTTTTATTTTTTTGTCAATTTCCCATTCATTTCCTATGGGTCGGTCATTTTTGACCGAAGACCACAAGTGTGACTATTTTTTTTACGACCACTTAGCATGCTCGGATCATGACCTCATTTTTTTTTTGTATTCACATACATAATGCCATAAAAATCACCAAGTTTCATAACATTCCAATGAAGCTGTGATTTTTAAAAATTCAAAACAGAAAATTTTTCGGTCAGAAGTGACCGAAGAGCACCTGAGGGTTAACATGCTATATAAAAATATCTGTGGGGTATTTTGAGCTAAAACTTGAACTTCACATAGACACTCTTGGGTCATCAAAGCCTTATTTTACATCTTGTGAAAAGGGCATTATACTACCCCTGACCCCTTTAAAAGAACATAAATGTAACATATTTTTGAATCACTCAATCAAGATCATAGATATTGCATCCATTAGTATTTCTTCTCTGTATTCCAGGTCGATGAGGAACAGTTCCAGAAGATTCTCGGCTACATCAGCAGTGGGAAGCGCGAGGGGGCCAAGCTCATGTGTGGCGGGGGGGCGGCAGCTGATCGCGGATACTTCATCCAGCCCACTATCTTCGGGGATGTTAAGGATGACATGACAATTGCTCGGGAGGAGGTGTGTGTGTTTTAACAAATTTTTAATGCATAACTAGGGAAATGGCCTTTTCAAGATCAACTTTTCAGGGTCTAGTGCGGTTCCATTCATCTTTTTTTCCAGATGTGCTTGTTTAACCCTCTGGGGTTGTTCGGCCCAAATGGACCCGAAGAATTAAAATAAATTTTTAAAAAAAAAATTCAGCTTCCTGGGAATGGTCCGAAATTTGGTGACTTTGTTGGTATTTGGTATTTGAACACCCAAAAAAATTGGGGACAGGATGTGAGTAGTCTAAGTGGTTGTAAAAAAATAGTCACACTTGGGGTGTTCGGGTCCAAATGGACCCGCTTGGAAAATGAATGGGAAATTGGCAAAAATGTGAAAATACTGAGTTTTTTTGTGCGTACAATCTACAAATCAGCAACGATCTTGGAAAAAAGCACACAACAGTGAAGGGGTGAATCTATAAAACATCAAGAGTGCAAAACAAACACATCCAGACACACACACACACACACTTTTATACACAAACACACCAAAAAATTCAGATTATACATGTGTTTTGCACTTTTAAAATGCTCAGTTTGTCCACCAGATGGCATCCATCTCATTTCAAAAATTGCTTTTATGAGGCCTAGGCTTGACTCTAAAATGAAATACAGCTTTAAAAAAATATATATATATATTTTTTTTTTTAAATATTTTTTCTATTATGTTCAATGGGGGGAAATTTTGTCATAATTATTGCATTAATACTAATTATATATATATATATATATATATATATATATATATATGTATATATATTTTTTTTAATTTATTTTTTTCTCAAAACACCAAAAAAGAAAAGAAAAAATATTATAAAAAATGAGTAAAAAAAAAAAAAATCATGATTTTTTTTTAAATATAAATCCTGACCCGAACACCCCGAGTGTGACTCTGAAACGAACAACCCCAGAGGGTTAATATTTCCTGCTTAATAATCAGTCCTAACTAAATAACTGGTAATAACGACAATGAAAAAATGTTAACATAAATATCGAGTTCAGTCACGAAACTCTAGGGGGCGCAGGCTGATCAGTCCTTTGCATGCAATCTGCAAGCAATCACATCATTACCACATGGCACAAGCTGATTGGCTCTGCTGATCCAGCAGCCAATGGGATTGCTTGCTCAACATTTAAATAGTCTGGTTCAGAGTTGGCTGTAAGCTTGATTGATATAATAATATTGCACATTTTATGGCATTCTGGTCTGTACACTGATGGGTAGTATAAGATGTACATCTAGGAAAATGATATAACCCTGCTATTTCCTTTCTGTACTGTTAGATCTTTGGCCCTGTAATGCAGATTCTGAAGTTTAAATCTCTGGAAGAAGTGGTTGAGAGAGCCAACGACAGCAAATATGGCCTTGCAGCAGCTGTTTTTACCCAAAACATTGAAAAGGCCCATTACATATCCAATGGCCTGCGCGCTGGCACTGTGTGGTAAGTGTGTGAGGTGCTTTGTTATCTTAAAGAAAATAGATATTTTGGATATCAGACCTCTTGGTCACATCAGGCTTGTTCTTGTGATTTGATTTGATTAGGATTAATTGCTATGACGTGTTCGGAGCGCAGGCTCCCTTCGGAGGCTACAAGGCCTCAGGGATTGGCCGTGAGTTAGGACAGTACGGACTTGACAACTACACCGAGGTCAAAACGGTAAGGTTTTACCAACAGGAAAACAAAAGTGCGGTCATTATTTATAATTCACTCATTGTGAACTTTAAATGTCATGCTTATATCTGGATTATAATCTAAAATAATGCCAAAGTGATTGAATGCTTTTACAGGGCCCCCGCAGGTCCTTAAAAAGTCTTAAAATGTCTTAAATTAAATTTTCACTTTTAACCCTCTGGGCTTCTTCGGTCAAAAATGACCGAAAACTGTTACGTTTTGAAATGTTTAATTTTTTTGCTTGATCGGATGGGGCTGAAACTTGGTGACTTTTGTTGTATTACCTATATGAACACACAAAAAAATCAAGGAGATGATTCTCATTTGTTAAAGGGTCGTAAAAAAAAAAGTCACACTTAGCTTCCTCCCGGTCAAAAATGACCGACATAGGAAATGAATGGGAAACACGAAAAAACAGGAAAACTCAGAGAAACTTTTGGTGGTACAAGCTACAAATCAGCAACTGTGCCGAAAAAAAGTGTACAGCAATGAAGGGGTGACACTCTAAAATATCAAGAGTGCAAATAAGACCACCCCCCCCCACACACACACACACCCACGCGCACAAACACACACGCATACACAGCTAAACTGGCAAGACTGTAACAGCAAATTTGTAGAATATGCAAAATAAAATCAACAAATGAAAAAAAATCTTTCTCAAATGCGAACACAGACACACACGCACACACACGCACGCATGCACACACACACACACACACGCATACACACACACACACACACGCACACACACATAGAGAGATAGAGAGATTCACTGGTAAGACCGTAACAGCAAATTTGCAAATTTACAAATGAAAAAAAAAAAATCTTGCTCAAATGCACACACGAACACCCACACACACACACACACAGAGAGAGAGAGAGAGAGAGAGAGAGAGAGAGAGATTCAAAGACAGCAACAGCAAATTTTGAGAATATGCAAAATAAAATCAACAAATTAAAAAAAATAATTGCCACGCACGCATGCACACACACACACACACACACAGAGAGAGAGAGAGAGAGAGAGAGAGAGAGAGAGAGAGAGATTGATTCACTGGGAAGACTGCAACAGCAAATTTTGAGAATATGCAAAATGAAATCAACAAATGAAAAAAAAAATCTTGCACACATGTACACACAGAGAGAGAGAGAGAGAGAAAGAGAGAGAGAGAGAGAGAGAGATTCACTAGTAAGCTTGCAGCAAATTTTGAGAGTATGCAAAAATAAATAAATAAATAATACGAAAGAGACTCTTGCTCAAATGCGTGTCCACACACACACACACACACACACACACAGAAAATTAACTTAATTAGCATTATTTTATGTTTATTTCTGTTCGATCATAATTGCTGTTCTCTTATGAAGTTTTTATTACTTATTGAATAAAAAAATTATAAAAAATACCAATTTATTGCAAAATATATATAAAGTGTTTTGAATTATCACTAACCATCCCTTATTTTGTTCAATTATTTGAATGATCAAATACTGAGTAACAAAAATGTTTGCATTGTGTTTCCTTTCTAACCAAATGATATTGTTTGATTGTAATCATAATGCAAAACCTGATACACTTATCTAAAAAATTTGATAAAAAAATTAATTAGTTGTCTTTTAGAATATCTAAATGTATATCTAAATTAAAAAAAACGAATAAGATAGAGAAATCATGTCTAAAACAAGACCAGGAATCAAAAAGCCTTTCTATGTATTTAAATAGGAAGCTAAGGGCAGCCTACAGGCTGTGCAGGACATTGCACACATTTAACTATGTTTTAAAGCCACAAGGTGGCGCTCTTCTACTGGAACATTTTTTTTTATTAAGCTGGCACTCTATTTTGATGTGAATTGTTGCATTTATTGAAAAAAAAAAATAAATATAAAATAAAAATATATATATTAATTCTAATGAAAAAAAATAGCTCTTAAAAATTATATAATTAAAGCAAAGTATCATAAAAAACTCTGAAAATTCTAAATAATAATCAGAAAATATTATAGAACAAAAATATATTTGAACGGTTATCCTGGGAAAAAGTAAAGTTAAATTGTAAGGCTTCGTCCGTTTTTGACCGGGAGGAAGCTAAGTATAACCCATTTACGAAGAAGCCCAGAGGGTTAAAGGTCTGAAAATGTCTTTAAATCTGAAATTTACGATAAGGAGGTCTTAAATTTCACATACAGACCTTAAATTTTAAAGTAATGACTAAAAGTTGACAAAAAATGCAATGACTTTGTCAAATAAAACTAGACTAAAACTATGAAAGACAAAATTACTAAAATGTGACCAATAAGCATTTTCATCTGAAGACTAAAACAAAAATGGCTGCCAAAATTAACACTGTCGTGTCGTGCTGAATATTTTCCTTTTTTTTTTTTTTTTGTCGTGGTAAAGTCTTAAATTTGCCTTTTAGAGGACTTAAAAAGGTCTTAAAAGTCATTAAATTTGCTGTTAAAAAATTGTCAAGTAGGTTAAGATGCATTTATAAATGTGTTTAAATAAATAAATGTGTATAAATAAATATAATATAAATGTGTATAAATAAATTTGTACATGCAGTGTTTTAGATGTGTATTTGGGCAATGATCTGTAAATTGAAGCTTTCATTAACTATGCACTCATTTTTATTTACTAACTCTTTTCCTCTACAGGTTACAATTAAGGTCCCTCAGAAAAATTCATAAATGGAGAAATTAATTTTGGGAAGCTGTCATCGAACGATTAGAGCTGTGCCGGACTTTATTGAAATGAACATTACGCTTTAAATCTATTTCATTAAATCAAATAATGTCTTAATTTGTACTGAGAAAAAATAAATAAATATTACTTTATTTTTTATGTATAATCATATATATATATATATATATATATATATATATATATGTACACGATTAGTACACAAAAAATAAAGTTCTAACAATGATAAGTTACAGAAGTTTTGATTATCCACCTGAAAAAAAGGAGAGAAAATCTGTATTGGGCTGATTTTATTTTGTTTAATTCAAGTATAATTAGACCACATAATCTGATTTGTGTAATAAATGGTCCAATTCTTCTTATTAAGTTTTTTCTTCATTCATTTATTCTTAATTTGCATAAATATTTGTCCTTTTCTGATTTGATTTTTTGTAATAACATGCAAAAGAAAATAAAATCAAAATATCAAACAGTAACAGTCTTTGCGGCATTTATTGTTAGATATCATCTGATGACCTGCAAAAGAAACAATTTTAAATTTAAAAATGTTTGGTTTCACAGATTAAACATTTATTTATTTATTTATTTATACTTCATATTTTTTCATTTTAGAAACACTGACAATTTGTATTCTCTCCTTCATCACTAACACCATACTCTGGTAAATATGGTAAAACTAGTGTATACTTACTTGGTTTTTGTGTTAATAAATTGATATGCTAATCATTTAGTGCTGTGATATTACTATAGGCAAATCCCATTTGACGTATTTGTTCATTTAATTATTTTTTGTGAAATTTCTAACATGTATTTGTAAATCTCATTCTATTTATTTGTGTTTTGTTTTTTGTGAATCTCTACATTTAATTCAGGATAGAAATCTTTTTATCTGGAAATATGAACCAATTCTCACCCCATATATTTCTGTGGTAAACTAAAAACACATTACCACTCACATTGTAATGACTGAATTTCTAACAAAACATTGACGACTGTGTAAAAAGGTGTTATTTTAGTATCATTGAGGGATACTTTTATAGTTTGTATCAATATTTTTAATTTGTTTTAAAACAAATTATGGTTTAAATTTTAGTTAAATATAATAATCCTGGTATAAAACATGTTTCACACATTACATTGACAAAACAGTTGACATATTCCCTTGTTGAATCAACAAGAAGTTAATACTGCAGCTTTAAAACCTACAAAGTTTTAGTCATATACTAAAAAATTATTTAAAAAAAAAGGTTTCCAAAAGAGAGAGTTTAATAGCGATGCCATAGAGGAACCTTTTTCCTGTGGATAACATTTAAAAAAAACTAAAGAACTTTTTTCCACTGTTTTAAGCTTTTGAGCAGTGGAAAAGGTTTAATTCGTCCCAATGGAAAGCATATTTACACTGTCTGAATCGTTCCCTATCCCTTATATAGTGCACTATGTGCCATTCACCATGTAGAAAATAGTAGATGTGTGAACAAGTGACTGATTCTAGCCACAGCTTCAGCATCTATTTATAATGTAGGGGGCGGAGCTTCAGATTCTAGAGAGCATTTGATTGGACAGAAAATCTGATGAGAAGCTGAAGTGCAGAGTGATGTCATCAAAATCAGTGTGAGAGAGACTAGTTTTGACTGCTTATATCTTCTAAATGCGAATTTTGTGATTGTTTTAGACCACACTAGCTTATAGATAACCGTCAGTAAGACCAAAATATTAGAACTAAAAGCCAAAAAAAATTATTTTGAATTTCATGGGGACTTTAGTTCCGTTTTTTGTTTTTGTATTTGGATTCAAAGGTAATATAATAAAAAGTATAGTGCTATAAATGTGCATACATTTAAAAATAAATATATGTAATTAAAAAAAAACTTGATTTACGATGCTGATGACCGTTAAAACGCGTCATCATCACACTCTGTGGTGAAAGCTCGCGCTCCACTCCGTTAGGCGGCGGAATGAACCTGGATCTCTTGCTTTGCAGAATGTGGCGTGTAATAAAGAAGAAAAATCTTCCTCAGCTTTGGATCAAAGGTAGCACTAGCACCTTAGCAAACAACCCCAAGATAGTATTTGGTCTCTATGGTGCTTTTCAAAACACTGTAAAGCGCTGAACCCTGAACAGGCCAGCGACGTTATCAGAACTAGCACGCGCATGTGACGTGATGAGAGTGAGAATTAGCATCCGCTGTGAACTCATGCTACATAGCTAGCTGCTTCTAATAGGCATTACCTTTAACTCTTTTTTTGTCCTTCGTCGGTTTAGTTGCTCAGTTGTCAACAAAAGTGGAGTTAATACTGGTTGGAGGTACAATAGCTTCAACGGTGGCTAGTCTGCGGTACTTTTGCCTGCGAATGTGTAAGATGTTAGCCGAACACGTATAGCCTTTCCTACTGTCTTGTGACATTTAATGCCAGCTCTGACAAAGAAAAGCTCTGGTGTTCAAAAGTTCATCGGACAGCATGGGAATAATACACGAAACGGCATCTTAGCGCTTAGTGGACTTCGTTCAACATCACGATTTTGGTAAGATCGCACCTGTACGAGCCTGTTGAAGCCAGAAAGAGAAGATCACGATCAACATCATGTCCGAGGACACCATCGTGGACAGGTTCATAAAGGTAAGCTGGCTTATTAATGGACATAAAGTAAACAGTTCAGTCTTTCCATACCTGTAACTTCTAATAACTGTATTTCCATTAAATGACGAGTTCCACTAATGAACTGCTGTCTGTAAGTTACATTGTCTTGCATGTCACACGGCTACTAACCTAAATAAATCAGATCATTGACATGACATATCAATTTGAGTTAAATTTGTTTATCTGTGTATTACATTAAAGATTCCACTAAGAAAAGAATTTAATGAACAAAACAATCCCAGTAACAAGACCCACACTGTTGTAGTATTGCAGTCAGAATAATACAGTATGTTGATGTCATCTGAGGTCATTTGCAGTGTAATGCATCACTGAGACGCACGGTGGCGCCACTTGCGTTTATTTGAAACTGGAGTAGATTTGTCATTTGTGACTTTTTTTGATGATGATGATTGTATAACAAATAATGAGTAAGTACATGTATATCTCAAGTTGATTTATCAGTACAAATACGCATCCTTTTCAAAGTGTGATCATACAATTAAAGGGATACTCCACTTTTTTTGGCAATATCAACTCCCTCTTAGTTAAACAGTTGGGTTTTATCATTTTCGAATCTATTCAGACGATTTTCTGATATTTAGAAGAAGCTCAGTAACCAGACAGTTTCTGGTCTCATTGACTTCCATAGTATATTCATTTTCCTACTATGGAAGTCAATGAGACCAGAAACTGTCTGGTTACTGATATTCTTCTAAATATCAGAAAATCGGCTGAATGGATTCGAAAACGGTAAAACACAATTTTTTATCTCTGGGGGAGTTTTAAAATGAGCCTATTTCCAAAAAGGTGGAGTGTCCCTTTAAAGATGGGGTAGGCAATTTGTTTAATAATTTTTTTTTGTTGTTGTTATTCTAGTTAAAGTGCTCTTCACATCCTGATAGCAATCATCAATAATAGAAGTGGTCTAAATATTAAAACTTGGACATATCTGTGGAAGTCTCAGAATCAAAAAAAACTGTTCATTGCGTTCGGTCTGCAGACTCTGCTGTGTGCGTTCATGTGTTTTGAAGGAGATGTGGCTTTTTATGATCTCTCAAGATCTCATGATTTTAAAGTTAGCAGCTCTGAAACACACCAAGCCAACACCGACAAACTAGCGCTGATGAAAGCCGACTGTGTTGTCGCTTCGTGTCTGCGGCAAAGCTGCACTTGAACACTGAGAGAACTACAGCCGACTGTCAGCTCGAATGTGCGTTTGTGCCGGTGTGTAAATGGGGGAACTGTCTATTTCTGCAGATATATTCGTCATTCAAAAAGAGAACCCGACGCTGCAGGCTGCAGATACACGCCGTAAACAAAGCATCGCGTGCTTACCGTTTCGAATATCAATCCTGCTGAACACTTTCTTTGTTCCACTTCGCTCATGTTAATCTTGAAATATTCGCCAAGGAACACTCCGGTAAGATGACGTAACATAAGAACAGCCTTCTATCGGTACCGTTTTGACTTATTTGTTTGCTGTTTTGCTATTATTCTCGTGCACGGACTCGTTCACTAAGCCAATCAGAGTTCCCTCTTTCACCGACGGCGATTCAACATGACGAATCGGCCGAAAAAAAGCCGCCAAGGACCAATTTCAGGACCAACACACCGAGAAGACTTAGTCGGCTGACCGTCGGTCTGGTGTGTTCCAGGCTTAAAATTGCCAACCCCACCTTTAAGTACTGAGTAGAGTGGCTTCTGATGAATTGAGAATTTGTATTTTTATTATATATATATATATATATATATATATATTAGGGCTGTCAAAACGATTAATCGCGATTAATCGCATCCAAAATAAAAGTTTCTGTTTACGTAATATATGTGGGTGAACTGTGTATAATTATTTTGTATATATATAAAAAAAACACACATGCATGTATATTTAAGAAAAAAATATTATTTATATATAAAATATTTATATATAATATAAATCTATATACAGAATATACATGAAAATATTTCTTAAATATTTACAAGCATGTGTGTGTATTTGTATATAAATATATATATATATATATATATATATATATATATATAATTATACACAGTGCACCCACATATATTATGTAAACACGAACTTTTATTTTGGATGCGATTAATCGCGATTAATCGTTTTGACAGCCCTAATTTATAGTGATTACGGTTGTTAATACGCAACTGAACAAAACTGTAATTTACTACTTGATCTGACAAAATGTTAATTTGTTTTCTTAATGGTCTACATGGTCATGTATATGCAGTCTATTTAAAACATAACGATGTTATCGGTTTGAATGAATGATTCAGTGACTAACTTACTTAAATACTTGTTTCTTTACTGGATGAATCAGCGTTTTTGAATGAGGGAATGATTCAATGACAAATACAGTCACTTGTCGCCACCTACTGGTGGAACAATGTAATGTTTATTTGAAGGGGCAATTTACTTTCAAAAGGTGATTTGATTTACTCTATTTTAATAGTCCTAGACATCAGTGTTTATATCCAGACTATAAACTTTTATCCCAGTCGGCTACTTGTTTTTTTGTTTGTTTTGTAATGGAAATAATGATACTGTGTGGTTGAAAAAACCAATGCTGGGTAGATTACTAACAAATTATTGTTGGTTACTGATCCCAACTAGCATGACAAATTGTAATTGGTAACTTTGATTACTTTTAACTTAAGATTACTGCTTTTTTTTGGTTTTGAGAATAATCTCATTGTAGCAAATTAATTCAAAAGGGAAATATCAATGAATAATCAACTTGTTGTAATTAATTATAAATATTTAGATCAGTTATCGAATTATCTTGATGTAGCTTAATTTATACTACAATCAACTCATCTGTTTGTTCACTCAGTATTAATCATCTATCAATTTTGTGGCCATAGAAAAATAACTTTCTTATGGTGTGTTCACACCAAACGCGAATAGAGCGTCAAATACGCGTCTAGTTAGACGCTTGAACATTCGCTCGAGTTCAAATTTTTCAACTTGCGCGGAAGACAATTTACGGCAAACGCGTCGCCCAATTCGTGTCATTCACAACGCCCGCCGCGAATGATGCGTCTATTTACGTCTCTGCATTGACTTTTGTATCTACTCGCGCAAGTTATTAAATTCGCGTTCGTTGTGAACACACCATTAGCATGTAGCTGTGAACGCATCGTATGACACTTATAATGCCTGGTTCAGATTACACGATTTTTGCCCAATTTTGCCACGATGCGTTTGTCGTAAGGGTGTCGTGGGGATTCGTAAACGACAACGGGCGTCGGGACACAAAATTCGTCTCGTATAGTGTGTGTCAGACGACAACTGACGATGCTTCACGACATCACGATAAAAAGACTAATCTGAACCAGGCATTAGCCGTTGAACAGGCGTCCGGATGCAATCTCCGGAGAACTCTGATGGCTCAGCAAGTCGATGGTGTTGAAGTTGCGATCGATCGCGAAGAAATGATGATGAACTTGCAGTGTTAGATTAACTCCGTAATGGTCGAGGAAGATACAATGGTTGTAACTTGAGGCCCCTCCGGCTGCGCACGGGGGGAAAGGTCCCGCAGTCGGACTGGATGTCCCCACTCTTTTCACACGAACAGCAACCAGGAGGAGGAGGAAGAGGAGAAGGGTCAGTGGGACTTCTGTGGAGGTCACTCCTCCAGGGGGTCAGTGAGCCGATGTTAACTTAAACTTTCGAAGGAAAAGTTTATGACCCTTTGTCTTTGAGCATGGTGTTCTGCATATCAGAGTGGGCTGGCAATTTGTGTCCTTTCATACTTTGCGAATTAATTTACTTGAAATTAATCACGAATTAATATAACAATAATACAATGCTTGCTATGAGGAGGTGACGTACACCAGTGTTTCTCAACTGGTGGGTCGGTCAAAGAAACATGTTTTTTCTGAAGCAAGACTTTTATTTTGAAAGATGTGTGTAAAAGCCATGCATTCTGCAGTCAGAAGAGATGGCGTTTCCATTACAGATTGCGCAAAATATTTTTTAGGTAAAAAATAAATAAATAAATAAAATAAAAATAGGTTTTGCGCAAATTAACCAATCGATGTTATGCGACTAAAACGATTTTTTTTCCCGTCATGCAACGGACGTTAGAAGGTTTATATATATCAGAGCGTTAGACATTAATATTATTATTATTAATGGAAGGAGACGTGGTGTTATCCTAGCATTAATGGCAAATAAAGACCCTTAAGGGCCGTAAACACCGGGACGAATATCGGCGTGTTATTCGCCAGCTTTTTTTGTGTTCACACCCAAGCGACAAGCTGACGATGACCCGAGTGAACATGCAAATTCATTCCCTGACATTAGATGGCGCTTAATGTAATACAGAAATACCCCGGTACACAAGGTGGCGCTGCGCAACTTTACACTTCTGACACTCGCTAGTCACTCAGAAGAAGAGAGCAAGTATTTACGCACTTGTCATTTAGTTCTTTATGTTCCGACACCAACAAAACCAGCAGCTCTACATTCATCTGGCCTTGCATCTTCCTCGTCTTATTTAGACGTTACTTGGCATATCTTCTTCGCCGTTACGTATGTGTGCTCGGCAAGACCGTTTTGTGTTTGAGCGCCCCCAAGTTGTAACTTCAGGAGCTCCAAACATGTGAACAAAAGCACCAGTCTCATTGGTCGGATAGTTTTTGATGCGGCGCTTCAAACCAAAAATACGAACGTCGGCGTTTAAAAAAAAAAAGACGCTTTTACGCGTGGCGTTTTTCGTGTTGTTTTTCGAGTTTCTCTGTGTTTCTCCCTCATTTCTGCTCTAAGGTCTTGATTTTGACATTTCTTTGAGGTTTAGAATCCAGTATTCCTGTAATTCTTTTGTCTTTTATGAATTTAATAAAGAACTCTCTGTCTCGTATTCTGTCCAAACACACGGCGCCTTCTAAGTCAGGTGTATGTAAATGCGCAAAAACTGTTTCCATTGCAGTTTTGCAAACTATTTGAATTGCCTGAAAAACCATCTCATGCGAGCGTAAATTTTTTTTTTAGTTCAATTCACAATTTCAATTTGCGCAGTTTGAAGGGTAATGGAAACGCGACTACTGTATTCTAACTTAATTTTCGTAACTTGTACAGCGTCGCAGTTGTTAATTAAAGTACCAATAAATTACGCAACTGCTACGTGTGTTTGCTGTGAAGGGTTTGCTAGCAGGTTTGATGTTCATACTATTTATCAGATTCAGTGTCTGTATGTTTTATTTACAGTTCATGCTAGTATCGTGGATTTATTTCCATGGTAAAATACCACTTTATTTTCACTCAGTGTTTTTTTTTTTTTTTTGTGAATGTTTTTAAATGACTATTGTGGCTCATACCAACTTACCTTTATTGTATTAACAAAAAAGCTACTGACTGCTATTTAAATGCTTAAAATGTATGCAAGTATGTTAAGTTAGGTGGGACAGTACTTGTTTTATAATATTTTTAGGGCTGTCAAATGATTAATCGCATCCAAAATAAAAGTTTATGTTTACATAATATTTGTGGGTGCACTGTGTATAATTATTTATATATAAATACACAAACATGCTTGTATATATTTAAGAAATATGTTCATGTATATTCTGTATATAGATTTATTTATTGATTTATTTATAATTTATATTATATATAAATAATTTATATATAAATAATATTTTTTTCTTAAATATACATGCATGTGTGTGTATTTATATATATATATTTATTAGGGCTGTCAAAACGCATCCAAAATAAAAGTTTGTGTTTACATAATATATGTGGGGGCACTGTGTATAATTATTATATATATATAAAATAAATACACACACATGCTTGTATATATTTAAGAAATATTTTCATGAATATTCTGTATATAGATTTATATTTATATTATATATAAATATAAATATTTTATATATAAATAATATTTTTTTCTTAAATATACATGCATGTGTGTTTTTTTATATATATACAAAATAATTATACACAGTGCCCCCACGTATATTATGTAAACAGAAACTTTTATTTTGGATGCGATTAATCGCGATTAATCGTTTTGACAGCCCTAATATTTATATATATATATATATATATATATAGGTAATATATATATATATATATAGGTTATATATATATATATATATATATATATATATATATACATACTGTTGGATATGATTAATCGTGATTAATCGTTTGACAACCCCAAATATTTTATATATATATTTAGGAATTAGGTTTCGATTCAATGGTTAGAAAAACGGGTCATGGGAAAAAGGTCAAACCAGTTGAGAACCACTGATGTACACCGATATGTAGGACATTAAATGAGGATTATTTTTATAGGAAACATGGTATAGATGAAGCTACATTAACAAGTGGTTCTATCATAAAGCATGCATAAAACAGCATACAATACAAAAGACACTATACAAGACAGTGATAATCTTACACACGATGTCCTGGAGATATGCATGTTCATTCATAGAAGGTTTGCGTATGAATTAATGGAAAGCAGTGGTTTTATATGGGCTTTGTGTGTCTTTTCTATGGTCTGTGCTTTTGCTTGTGGCCACCTTCCCTCACCTGGGATGTCTCTGATGTCCACTAGTTGGTGGACTAGTGTCAGCCAGGGGGAAAAACTGATAATGATGATCAGTGGAAGAGCAGACATCTCGGCGCCGGCTTGGACCGGTGCTTGTTACGGTCTTGTTGGATTATTCATTAAATATAATGAATAATTGTGTCTGATTGGTCCAGATGCTACATCATGATTCCCAATGCAGAAACCAACCATTACCACTTAAAGCACAATAATCAATTATATGTAGTGCATAATAATGTTGGTGGAGTGAATTGAATGAACTGTTCCTAAGCACTCTGTGTGTTCTTGTTATAGGAAACATCCATCCTGGAAGAGTATAACATCAATTGGACACAGAAGCTGGGAGCTGGGATCAGTGGTCCTGTGAGGTATGTCCAGTTTGAAGGGTACATTGTAAGGTCATGTGACCCTTGACCACAAAACGGGTCACATGGGTTATTTTTTTTTTAAATTGAGATTTATAAATCATCTCAACACTGAAAAAATGAGCTTTCCAGTGATGTGTGGTTTGTTAGGATATGACAATATTTGGCCGAGATGCAACTATTTGGAAATCTGTGGGTGCAAAACAATCAAAACATTGAGAAAGTTGCCCATTTATGTTCGCAATTGTTCTGTATTCACTCACAAAAATAAGCGTTTTATATATTCATGGTAGGAAATGTACAAAATATCTTCATGGAACATGATCTTTACTTAATATTGTAATATTTTTGGGATAAATGAAAAATCTATAATTTTGACCCATAGATTGTATTGTTGGCTATTGCCACAAATATACCCGTGCGACTGGTTTTGTTATCCAGGGTCACATATTTGTGTAAAATAACACAGGCAAAGAGTTGTACTGTAGTTATAAGCCTCTTTCCCACTGTAGATGTAGGTGTGTGTTTTCAAAGTTAAGCCAAAATAGTTTTGGCGGACTGAAATCTTTTCCTGAAACTAGATAGAAATTTTGCTAAATATAAAAGTTCACCTTTTTTGCGTCTTTTTGTTTTAACTTAACTTAACTTTTGGTAACACTTTAGTTTAGGGTCCAATTCTCACTACTAACTAGTTGCTTATTAACATGCATATTACTAGTATGATCTTAGCTGTTTATTAGTTCTTATAAAGCACGTTTATTTTATTTTACTTTATTCTGCATGACCATATTCTACATCACTTAAGCCTGCCCAATACCTAAACTTAACCACGACCTTACTAACTAGTAATAAGGAGTTTACTAAGGCAAAAGTCACAGTTAATAGTGAGAATTGGACTCTAATCTAAAGTATGTTAGCAATATTTCAAGATGAACACTAACTTGACTGAAGCCACTTGTTTTTCCATACATCAGTACAAGTACAGTACATTAACAGTACAACATTTTATCTTAATTTTTGCCATATAAATATTAGCAGCTGCACCAAATCGCAAATTTTTGCGTTATTTTTGAGTTATTTTTTTTCTCCTTGAGTTTCAGCTTCATATTCTCACCATATCAGACCTTAAATGAGACTCAATTTTATTAAATACGATACTCAAGAAAAAACACAAATTCAAACTTTTTTTTTTTTCGTCTAAAAGTTCTATAAAGTGTTAATTTTTACTATTATTTCTTATGTCAGACTTTACAGGGTTGAGACATTAAGTGATGGATTGATGTTGTTTTTCAGGGTGTGTGTGAAGAAGTCGACACAAGAACGGTTTGCCCTAAAGATCTTGATTGACAGACCCAAAGCACGCAATGAGGTAGTGAGCCCTGTGTGCATGATTTGATGATTTGTATTTGAAGAACTTTTCTTTCTTTTCGTGTTTGAGGTTAAAGGGATACTTCACCCTAAAATGAAAAAATGAAAATCAAGTCATTTACTCATTTCTGTTGTTCTAATGCCGAACACCCTTGTTTCTTTTATGGACCTTTTTTTATGTCCCGCTCGTCCATATGGCAAGCTTTTAAAAAAAAAAAAAAAAATGATGCAGATGCAGAATACCCCTTTTCATCACAGGAGTGCAAGCAGGACAATTTGTAAAATAAATTCTCCTTTTGTGGTCCATTAAAGGGGCACTTGGCAACTTTTTCAACTTAATAAAACCTTTTAGAAATCATTTCAATGGTTTAATAACCTGGGTAGGGTTGCACCAGCCGTTCGTAAATTCTTTTTAAATTTGTAACCTAAAGTCCACTCTAGAGGCTTCGTAACTACTAGCTAGTTTTTAACCAACTCTGTACTTTATTCAGTCGCGCCATTTGTTTGTAAGGTAGAACGTAACTATTAGGTCTATGGCTAGAGTTGCCAAGTGCCCCTTTAAAGAAAGAAGGGCGTATGGCATTAGAACAACCTCAGGGTGAGTAAATGATTGACTTTTCTTAGTAAATGACTTAAAGGAGTAGTTCACTTTAAAAAAAAACTTGAGGATAATTTACTCACCCCATGTCATCCAAGATGTCCATGTCTTTCTTTCCTCAGTCGAAAAGAAATTAAGGATTTTGTTGAAAACATTCCAGGATTTTCTCCATATAATGGACTTCAATGGGGACCAAATGGTTCAAGGTCCAAATGAGAGTTTCAGTGCAGCTTCAAAGGGCTTTAAACGATTCCAGACGATGAATAAGGGTCTTATCTAGTGAAATGATCACTAATTTCAAAAATGAAATGACCGCTCGTTTCGCTTAATAAGACCCTTATTCATCGTCTGGAATTGTTTAAATCCCTTTGAACGGTTTGCAATTTGCACTGAAACTTTTATTTGGACCTTGAACCGTTTGGTTCCCAATGAAGTCCATTATATGGAGAAAAAAATCCTGGAATGTTTTCATCAAAAACCTTAATTTCTTTTCGACTGAAGAAAGAAAGACATGGACATCTTGGATGACATGGGGGTGAGTAAATTATCAGCAAAAGTTTTGTAAAAGTGAACTACTCCTTTAATTTTCATTATAAAGTGAGCTATCCCTTTAATAACAGCATCCATCTGTCTCTTGCAGAGGTTGAATTTGAAATGTCAGACTTTACAACACATCGTTAAATGAATATCTTACACTTTATTTGCAGGTTCGGCTTCATATGATGTGTGCCTCTCACACCAACATTGTTAAAATAATTGAGGTGTATGCCAACAGTGTACAGTTTCCTCATGAATCCAGTCCAAGGTAGTGGAGTGCAACATGTGCAGTTTTAAGACAGCGTTTCCAATGATCTAACTACCTACAAATATAAATAATCGGCTTTCTTTACCTCTTTTTGAAAGGGCAAGGTTATTGATTGTCATGGAAATGATGGAGGGTGGCGAGTTATTCCACAGAATCAGCCAGCACAAGCACTTTACAGAGAAGATGGCCAGCCAGGTCACAAAACAGGTACAGCAATCATGGTCCCTATACACTCTCAGAAAAAAAGGTACAAAAGCTGTCACTGGGGCTGTACCTTTTCAAAAGGTACACTTTTGTACCCAAAGGCTGCATATTGGTACCTTAGTGGTACATATTAGCACATAAAATGTACATATTAACACTTAAAATGTACATATTAGGACCCAAAATGTACATATAACACCTGAAATGTACATATTAGCACCGAAAATGTACATATTTACACCTAAAATGGACATATTAGCTCATGAAATTGACATATTAGCACCTAAAATGTACATATTAACACTTAAAATATACACACTTAAAATGTACATATTAGCACCCAAAATGTACATATTAACACTTAAAATGTACATATTATTAACACTTGAAATGTACATATTAGCACCGAAAATGTACATATTAACACCTAAAATGGACATACTAGCTAATGAAATTGACATATTAGCTCCTGAAATGGACATATTAGCACTTAAAATGTACGTATTAACACTTAAAATGTACATATTAGCACCCAAAATGTACATATTAACACCTAAAATGTACTTATTAGCTCATGAAATGGACAAAAGTGTACCTTTTGAAAAGGTACTGCCCCAGTGACAACTTTTGTGCCTTTTTTTCTGAGAGTGTAGGCTACGTTATGATTTATTATTATTATATTTTAACATTATAAAACAAAAGTGTGCACAGAGCTGTACAGGTTCATATGAGGATGATAACTATGATAAAGATATAGTATTTAGGGATGCACCGATATGAAGTCTTTATATTTGAAAGCCGATAACCGTAATATTGACCGATGAATCTAAATTCAAATTTTTATATACTTTGAAAGCCTGATTACAAAAGCAAAAAGCTTACTATTAAAAGTCATGTCCCAAACACTTGAAAATATATCATACACATTCAATACAGTAGCTTAGTTTGAATAGATTCCCTAACTTTCTTTATTAAAAAATGGTAACGCTTCATAATGTTTCATTTAGTCAGCATTCGTTAACGTGGACCAAGAATAAATGAACAATACTTTTTCAGCATTTATTAATCTAAGTTAATGTTAATCTCAACATTTTCTAAGACATTTTTAAGATCCAAAGTTGATGAAGATTACAAATATTATTTTCATTTACATTATTATAAATAGTCTCTATTCTTTTTGGTGGACTTATGAACATTATTGAAATGGAATATTATAAACATCATAACTTGCACTGGAGACTTAAAATGCAGTAAATCGAATGACCCATATTTGTATTAAATAGTTTTTTTTTTTAAAAAACATTTTTACAGATAAGCCTTGCATTGCAGCACTGTCATTCATTAAATATTGCACATCGAGACCTGAAACCGGAGAACCTGCTCTTCAAGGATAATTCCCTGGTAAGACCTGAAACCAAATTGATGTTTTGTTCCATTCATTAAAGTGTGACTGAATTGTTACACCAGGGATGATCTTGGTCATTTCTGACAGAATAGAAATGCTGCTTATAAAAAAATATCGATGTTTTAAATGCATATGATTTAATATGAAATGTTTGTAGCTCAATTACATTGCTATCTAGATTAATAATTCATCATACCACTGTTATTTTGTTAGTTAGAATTGAGATATTGATACATGACTCATTATATAATGTCATATCACAGTCCATTTTTCATTTCCAGAATGCATGAATTTTTACAATCCTAACCTTTATAAAATTATTTTTTAAAAATTTTCATCACGTGTATTTTCTAACTTTAAGATTGTTCTGAATTAAGCAAGTTTTTCCAATAATCAGTAAGGATAATTCATTTTACCACTGTTATTTTGTTAGTCAGAATTGTGAGATACTAATAGATGACTCATTTATACGCATCATATCACAGTGCATTTTTCATTTCCAGAATGCATATAAAGATAACTCATTTTATATAACATGTCATATCGCAGTGCATTTTCATTTCCACTATGCATATAAAGATAACTCATTTATATAACATGTCATATCACAGTGCATTTTCCATTTCCAGAATGCATATAAAGATAACTCATAATATAACATGTCATATCACAGTGCATTTTTTCATTTCCACTATGCATATAAAGATAACCCATTTTATATAACATATCATATCACAGTGCATTTTTCATTTCCAGAATGCATATAAAGATAACTCATTTTATATAACATGTCATATCACAGTGCATTTTTCATTTCCAGAATGCATATAAAGATAACTCATTTTATATAACATATCATATCACAGTGCATTTTTTCATTTCCACTATGCATATAAAGATTACTCATTTATATAACATGTCATATCACAGTGCATTTTTTCATTTCCAGAATGCATATAAAGATAACTCATTTATATAACATATCATATCACAGTGCATTTTTCATTTCCAGAATGCATATAAAGATAACTCATTTATATAACATGTCATATCACAGTGCATTTTTTCATTTCCAGAATGCATATAAAGATAACTCATTTTATATAACATGTCATATCACAGTGCATTTTTCATTTCCAGTATGCATATAAAGATAACTCATTTACAGTATATAACATATCATATCACAGTGCATTTTTTCATTTCCACTATGCATATAAAGATAACTCATTTATATAACATGTCATATCAGTGCATTTTTTCATTTCCACTATGCATATAAAGATAACTCATTTATATAACATGTCATATCACAGTGCATTTTTTCATTTCCACTATGCATATAAAGATAACTCATTTATATAACGTGTCATATCACAGTGCATTTTTTCATTTCCAGAATGCATATAAAGATAACTCATTTTATATAACATGTCATATCACAGTGCATTTTTCATTTCCAGTATGCATATAAAGATAACTCATTTTATATAACATGTCATATCGCAGTGCATTTTCATTTCCACTATGCATATAAAGATAACTCATTTATATAACATGTCATATCACAGTGCATTTTCCATTTCCAGAATGCATATAAAGATAACTCATAATATAACATGTCATATCACAGTGCATTTTTTCATTTCCACTATGCATATAAAGATAACTCATTTTATATAACATATCATATCACAGTGCATTTTTCATTTCCAGAATGCATATAAAGATAACTCATTTTATATAACATGTCATATCGCAGTGCATTTTCATTTCCACTATGCATATAAAGATAACTCATTTATATAACATGTCATATCACAGTGCATTTTTTCATTTCCACTATGCATATAAAGATAACTCATTTTATATAACATATCATATCACAGTGCATTTTTCATTTCCAGAATGCATATAAAGATAACTCATTTTATATAACATGTCATATCGCAGTGCATTTTCATTTCCACTATGCATATAAAGATAACTCATTTATATAACATGTCATATCACAGTGCATTTTTTCATTTCCACTATGCATATAAAGATAACTCATTTATATAACATGTCATATCACAGTGCATTTTCCATTTCCAGAATGCATATAAAGATAACTCATAATATAACATGTCATATCACAGTCCATTTTTCATTTCCAGAATGCATGTATTGTTACAATCCTAACCTATATAAAAAATATTATTTTAAATTCTCATCCCGTAATTATTTCTGAATGAAGCAAGTTATTCCAATAATCAGTAAGGATATTTTCCAGTATTATATGTTTGAGTTCTGCTTCTTGTGCTCCATCAGGACGCCCCTGTTAAACTGTGTGATTTTGGTTTTGCCAAAATCGACCAAGGTGATCTAATGACCCCACAGTTCACTCCATACTACGTAGCTCCGCAGGTAAGACCTCATTGTCCTCTTATAGATGTAAACTGTTCGTAACTCTTTACTTTTAAAGTGTTCGTACTGTATCATCAATTCACATTTCCTTAATCTTTTCAAATTGTTGAATTCAAAACTTCCTACCTGGTCCAATTTAATTTAACTACATAGTCTGGAAAAACATGTCAAAGGAATATATACAATCAGCAAAATAATGTGATCACTATAAAGAAGTGTATTTTTTATTAATGACTAACTGTATTAATTATCCTACTGATTAGTCGGCTATTTACCTAATAGTTATGTAGAAATAAAATATTGATTTGAGTTGAAAATGTATTAAATAATAATTGGTCTGCTACAAGACGAAAACTGCATGTATATAATAATACAGTAATATTAATACTGATGTCGTCTGTGGTCATATTCATAGCAATCGATACCTGTGTCAATCAAGTTTGCTTCAATTTACCATGTTTGAGCTCTATGCATGTGCACTGTTTACATGTGATCGTCATATAAAGAGATAATCAGATTTAATTGTGTGTCTCTTCAGAAGACTTGAAATAAACATAATAAATATTTATTATGTGATTTAACCTTCTTTAATAGGTGTTGGAGGCACAAAGACGGCACCAGAAAGAAAAGTCTGGAGTAATACCTACCTCACCCACACCTTACACTTACAACAAGGTATACCTTATGCTTCTCAGTGTTATTGCTTGTTCTTTAAAGGACAAGTTCAGTATTTTACACTTAAAGCCCTGTTTTAAGATCGTTTCATATGAAATATAATGGTTGAGATTGAAATTTGAACATGGAATGGTTATTTGGACTGGTGTGAAACTTGGAAAAGATGGAAACTTTTGGTACTGCACCCAAATAAAATCTTACTGAAAGCAATTTTTTTTAAGATTTCAACCTCAAATTTGGAAAACAACTTGTTTAGGTTTATGCCTTTTTGATTTTTACGCCTTTTGATTTTTAATTTTTAGAGTAAAATGTTTTGGAAAATATATATTTCATATAGAAATTGGAAAGCATTTTGGTGCATTTTTCATTATAAACTTCCCCTAAAAATACACATAAAAAATATATAGTACTAAAATTCATCCTTTTTATTATATTTCATCCTTTATATTATATTTCTTTTATATTATATTTCTTTTCTTTTTTATATTATACTTTACATATATTTCATCCTTTTTATTATATTTTTATTATATTATATTTACTATTTGTAATTTGACAACTGACTTGATGGCCACTGGTCATTTTTAGTGACTTTAAATTATTCCCAACTATCTTATTCTTGCTATAAAGTTTTTGAACCCTTTGAAAATATCTGGATTTCAGAAATATTAAATTATCCTAAATTATTGTGAGTTGGTCATCAATTATAAACAAACATTTAGGCTGCTCCTACAACAATTATTGAGGCAGATAATTTATATAAATACTAGGGCTGTCAAACGATTAATTGCAATTAATTGCATCCAAAATAAAAGTTTGTGTTTACATAATATATGTGGATGCACTGTGTATAATTATTTTTTGTGTGTGTGTGTATATATATATATATATATATATATATATATATATATATATATATATATATGTATGTATATGTATAAATTTATTTTATATATAATTTTTTTTCTTAAATATATGTGTGTGTGTATATATATATATATATATATATATACCCCAAAAATTATACTTAGTGCTCCCACATAAATTATGTAAACACAAACTTTTATTTTGGATGCGATTAATCGTTTGACAGCCCTAATAAATACAATTTTCAATCAATGGTCTTTAAATTCATAAATTTAATGGCTGTGCTACTGAAAGCTTTTTTTTTTTTTTTGGTCCTTTGAATCTTTTAGATAATCTTTTTCAACAACCTCCAGTCAGTGTAAACCAAGGATATTCTCCCAAAAATAAACTTGAAAATGTAGTCCAGAGTTTCATAAGATCATGCTTAAAAATGTCACACATTTGACTGCGATGGTTTACTTTTTCAGTCTTTGTTCACACGACTTATTGGCTGAATGTGTTTAGCTTGCTAGCTGTGAGGATTCCTCCTCACTTCATGTTTATTTCCGCTCTTAGAGCTGTGACCTATGGTCCTTGGGGGTGATCGTCTACGTAATGCTCTGCGGATATCCTCCGTTTTACTCCAAACACCACAGCCGCACCATCCCAAAAGACATGCGCAAAAAAATCATGACGGGCAGCTTTGACTTCCCAGAGGAGGAGTGGAGTCAAATATCTGAAATGGCCAAGGACATTGTCCGCAAGTGAGTGTCTCTTCATTTACGTTCAGTTGAAACGTATTCACCTCCTTATTCAAGTGCTAAAAACGTGTATTGAATCTTTTACTGTTCTGTCTGGGAGTCAATGGCAGCAAAAATAAAATGTTCTGAAATTTGCCACAATTATCAGGGTGGATTTTATTTTAATATCAGTTTCTCAAATCCTCTAGTGCCACTAACAGTTGTAGGAAACATAAATGAATTGAAGGCTGTAAAAACAATAGATTTTTTCCCTTTTGATTCCTTGTCACACCGAGTTCAGTGATCGAGTCTTTAGCCTACTGACAAAATCCCTGTTTCATGACTTTGTCATTGGCAGAATACCCTTATCAAAATAGTTGACAGCACCACTTATTGGTTATAAGTTGTAAGTAATTGATGCTGCTGCTTGCATCTTAATTCTCAGTTGAGATTGTTAACCCTCTGATGGTCTTCGGGGTCTGCTGGACCCCAAATGACTTTCCAAACGGTATGAAACTTCCTACGGCTCTCAACACTGTCTAGATCTACAAAAAAAAAATAGTCACACTCGTGGTCTTCGGGGTCCATTGGACCCCCAAAAAATAACATTTAATTTTGTAACAGAACAATAGGGGTTTTTTTATACAAATTTTATTTTACTGTTTATTAATGTTTTTACTCAACATTTGTGCAGTTTTTGGAGGATTTATGATATCTTTTAAATATCTATAAATTAATAAATAAATATTTATTTATCATTGGACTCAAAATAGACAAAATTCATCATCAAAATCAGAAATAACGCAGAACACAGACAGAAATGACAGAAATCAAGTGGCACACTTCCAACAATGCAAAAAAACATCCACAATCCAAAATTATCATGCTCACACACATGCACACACAAACACACATATAGAGGAATACAATATACAGGAATACATAGACTATAAAAACTGTTTTTTCTGTACAAAAACAAATGCTAAACTTTGACAAAAAGCGTTTTATTTTTGTTATAATTGTGATTTTATAATATTTAGATCTTAATCCAACTTTAGAAACTAAATCTTTCAGTAATTCAAATAGTTTATAGGCCCAGTGGAGCTCCATAGCCATCTAGTGGATAAAGTGACTTATTACAAATTTTAACCTGTTTTTTCCAAAAATTAGGCAAAAATCTTACATTTAACCTTGTAAAATTATCCATGGTATCCCCAGGAATGAAAGTTAGAAATCTGGGTCTTTGATAAAGTTCATTTGACACAAAATGCTGTTTTTTTGTAAAAATCCTATTTAAATAAATATTTATTTATTTATTTACAGAAATAAATAAAAAATCATAAATCCTCCAAAAACTACACAAATGTTGAGTAAAAACATTTATAAAGAGAGTAAAATTATATTTGTAAAAAAATATACTATTCTGTTACAAAATTAAATAATATTGTCTGGGGTCCAATAGACCCCAAAGACCAGAATTGTTGCTTTTTTTGAAGACCATCAGAGGGTTAAAGTCATGCTTTTGAGGGAGAAATAATCTGGCCTCAACTGAATGAAAAGGAATAAGAGATCCAGAGTGCAATAAATAAAGTAAAGGTGTAAAATGAGAGATATTGTTACTCGGTTTTAGTGGTGTAAGCCAATGCTCTGTTTCTCACATTTTGTAGAAACAAGATCTAACATATTGTGTTGCATTAAGGCTACTTAAAGTAAAGCCGGAGGAGAGACTAACCATAGAGGGAGTATTAGCCCATCCCTGGCTCAACTGCACTGAGGCACTGGACAATGTGCTTCCCTCTGCTCAAATGATGATGGACAAGGTGAGCTCCAAAGAAAGACCAGATTTAGGGTGTGTTCACACTTGGCGGGTTTAGTTTGATCAAAATAAACTCTGGTGCGAATTTGAATAAGTGTGACACTGCCATCGCAGGGATCTCAGTCCGCTTCCAAACGAACCACAATTTATGAAGTTTGACTGGAATATGAACGTAACACGGACCAATAAAGGGCAGAAAGCTCAAGCTGGTTCCTCTATGTTGCCCATCACTGTTTGGTACAGGCGTCAGAAGCGCGTCTCCTCGTGTGTGTGTGATGGAGGGATTCCTGATGCTGTTTTTACTCCTTTACACATTTTATTTGCTCTTTGTGAGTTCTCACCTGCTAAAAATACCATCATATGCACACATACAGTTGTAAATATGGTAAATATGATCAAAGATGGCTGTAAAAAATAAATCTGCATTGTTTAGCCTTATGATCTTTCGTTCAAAAAATTAGCAAAAATCGAAAATTTCATGTGAAAGTGGGGGGAAATCACATTATGAAATGAATGCCTTTTTCCAAAACACGTTGGCCACTATTATTGGCACCCTTTGATTAACCTTCAAATGGTCTTCGTTTTCTGTGTACACTTTTGGGCTTCGGGGTCTATACGACCCGAGTAATTGTACAAAAAATATACATTTTTAGTCATACTAATAATATATCATTTTTTTCGTTTACTTCTCATCTATTCATTAATGCTGTGTTTTTGGAGATATAAAGTACTTTTGTATCCATATACACCATTAGCTTTAGCTTTAGCATATGAAATATTATTTTTTTATGATACATTGCATTTATGCTCTAGTACTACGCTTTCATTTCTGTGTAAAAATTTCAGATTTATGTCAGATTTTTTTTTTTTTTTGACAAATAAAGAAAAATATTTATTTTAGGGCTGTCAAAACGATTAATCGCGATTAATCGCATCCAAAATAAAAGTTTGTGTTTACATAATATATGTGGGTGCACTGTGTATAATTATTTTGTATATTTATAAAAACACACATGCATGTATATTTAAGAAAAAAATATTATTTATATATAAAATATTTATATATAATATAAATTATATATAAATCTATATACAGAATATACATGAAAATATTTCTTAAATATATACAAGTGTGTGTGTGTTTTTATATATATATATATATATATATATATATATATATATAAAATAATTATACACAGTGCCCCCACTTATATTATGTAAACACAAACTTTTATTTTAGATGCGATTAATCGCGATTAATCGTTTTGACAGCCCTAATTTATTTATTTTTTCACATTTCTCATTCATTTCAATGTGGGGTCATATTGACCCAGAACACCAGAAGTGTATACTTTTTTTTGCATACCTTCAGAGCAACCGAATCAAGCCGGCTTCAACAGCTGAAAATACCATCGATTGACAACCTCGTAGTTGACTTTAAAGGTCACTTGTTTAACCATCAAGTTCCCTATGAAGAAAAAGAGTGGAGTTTTTACTTCTGTAACCCAACCGTTGCATGATACAGGCGTTTACGAGTGTTACTGGTATTCCTACACTATTTGAATTTATACCAGGCTTTCAAATTTCACATTTACTTTAGGTCTGTCAAAACGATTATTCACGATTAATCGCATCCAAAATAAAAGTTTGTGCTTACATAATATATATGGGTGCACTGTGTATAATTATTTTATATATATAAATACACACACATGCTTGTATATATTTAAGAAATATTTTCATGTATATTCTGAATATAGATTTATATATAATTTATATTATATATAAATATAAATATTTTATATATAAATAAAAAAAAATTCTTAAATATACATGCATGTGTGTGTGTTTATATATATAAAATAATTATACACAGTGCACCCACATATATTATGTAAACACAAACTTTTATTTTGGATGCGATTAATCGTTTTGACAGCCCTAATTTATTCTTTCAAAGCAGCATCACAGAAATAAACAGGAAAAATCATCAGTTATGGAGCGAATGCAATTTCAACATTGACTAACACTTAACTGACTTGAGCATTGTTAATCAAGTGAAACAAATTCAATTCATCAATAAAGCAGCTCTACAGTTGACACAAGTCTTATTGTTCAGCTCAATTTAGATCAGCTTAGTTTAATAACTTCCAGTGTTACCAAGTTTAGCCCCCAGTATGGTTCTTCTCAAGGTTATTTGAGATGTGCCTCGCCGTGCAGAAGTTAAAATCTGAACTCAACAAAGCGGTGCAATGCATCAGAATCCACTGATGCACTGCTTAAATGCATGCTGTTACTGTTTGTGCATAATAAATATATTAGTTATTTATTGTTCATTCAGGCGGTTGTGGCTGGAATCCAACAGGCACACGCTGAGCAACTGGCCAACATGAGGATACAAGACCTCAATCTCAGTCTAAAGCCACTCAACTCTGTGAACAACCCCATTCTGAGAAAGAGAAAGCTACTTGGGTGAGTCTCTTCTTTTTGCTGTAAATAATCGCTAGTCGTGACTGTGGTTTTCATTTTTACTTGCTGGGAAAGGGAATCCTTAAAGGGATAGTTCACCTAAATATGCAAGTTCTGTCATTATGTCCTCACCTTCATGTCGTTCCAAAGCTATAAGACTTGAATTCATCTTCGGGAACACAAATTATGATGAAGATATTGAAAACCCTGGTACCTCAAAACATTCATAAAGAGATTGTCTAAGAAATCAAGCTTTCTGAAGAGACACCATCACTTTATATGATGTGCAGATTTAATTTAGACACTTATTCACATTGCTTTAAGTAAGTATGGTTGAGCTTTTTCTCTTGTGCGCTGATCAAATGAAATTCATTAATCAAAATAGGCTTTCAAATATTGAATGGAGGAACTGAAATCTCAGATTTCATGAAAATATCTTCATTTGTGTTCCTAAGACTAACAAAAGTCTTATGGGTTTGAAACGACATGAGGGTGAGTATATTAAATTTTGAGGTGAATTAACCCTTTAACGGGATTCACTTATAGATACATGCTTAATTTCTGCCTCATGCAGCACCAAACCTAGTGATGAACTTTTCATCAATGATCCAGAGAACGAGGCAGAGGACACCAACGTGGCTCTGGAAAAACTAAGGGATGTAATCGCACAGTGCATCTTACCACAGGCTGGTACGTACGAACACACTCCACACTCCACTGTCATTACCGTTTAATGGCTGGTAAAAAAAATATCGGAACATTTTGACCAAAAAAAAAAAAATATATATATATATATATATATATATAGAGTCACACACACATAATATACTATAAATAAATAAATATATAATAATACTAATAATATATACTGTATATAGTCATATAGAGTCACACACACACACACATGATATATTATAATAAATTATAATATTTAATAATAATAATTATATATACTGTATATAGTCATATATAGTCACACACACATGATATATTATAATAAATTATAATATTTAATAATTATATATACTGTATATAGTCATATATAGTCACACACATGATATATTATAAATAAATATATAATAATAATATATACTGTATATAGTCATATATAGAGTCACACACACATGATGTATTATAAATAAATATATAATAATAATAATAATATAAACTATATATATATACACAGTATATATTATTTTTATTTATTTATAATATATTATGTGTGTGTGACTCTTTAAGTCAATCAACAGGCAAAACAACAGACAATGAAGTCAGTTCTAGTACTTACAATATTTTTTTGTTGTTTTTATAGGTGACAATGAGGATGAGAAGTTAAATGAAGTTATGCATGAAGCGTGGCGCTTCAATCGAGATTGCAAGCTTCTTCGAGATGGATTGCAAGGGTTAAGTTGGGATGGTAGGTGTTTATCTGTGGTTGGTCAGATCAGTACTTTTATAGTAAACTGAAATTGTGTGAATTTCAGGTAAGTGCTCATATCAACAGCTTTCATTTGAATTACTAATTATATATATATATATATATATATATATACATTATTATTATTTTAATTACTAATAAAAATGTATAGTTTAATGCGTAGAATTAAAAAGCATAGTTTCTAGGATTTAGATCTCTGATCTCTGAAATCTTAATTACTTTTTTTCCTTTATGAATTCAAGTATTTATGGTGCTTTTTCTTTGATTATTTTGTGTCAAGTAATGATATTACTTCATTTTATTTCCATCCTTGGCCAATTACAGGTGAAACTCGAAAAATTTGAATATTTATTCATTTATTTCAGTAATTCAACTTAAAAGGTGAAACTAATATATTATATAAACTCATTACATGCAAGTGAGATATTTCAAGCCTTTATTTGTTATAATTTTCATGATTATGGCTCACAGCTTATGAAAATCCCAAAGTCAAAATTAGAATATTGTGAAAAGGTTTTTTATATCTGTAAGCCATAATCAAAATTATAACAAATAAAGGCTTGAAATATCTCACTTTGCATGTATTGAGTCGATATAATGTATTAGTTTCACCTTTTAAGTTGAATTACTGAAATAAATGAACTTTTGCACCATATTCTAATTTTTCGAGTTTCCCCTGTAATTTGATAATTTATCTCCAAGGCCATAATTTCATAATTTTCCCAATCTGTTTTCTGTTTGTCTTTCGTCACAGGTAGATCTTTTTCAGACAGAGTAGATCGCTTAAAGCTGGCTGAAATTGTCAAACAGGCCATTGAAGAAAAGACAAATTTACAAGACTCCCAATAGCAAGTGCTGACATTTTACTCACTTTTGTACTGTTGTTCATTATAATTGTTATTAGGCATATGATTGCAAAACATCTTTTTGTATTAAATTGCAGGCCTTTTTCCATGGTCATGCTGTAGTCTGTTGTGTATCTCTAGCTGAAACCAAGTTGTTGTTGGTATGATTTGTTTTCACTACAGACTGCAGTAAAGAAATGTGTTTTAAAACATTGCAGCGTTTTCATTCCTGGGGAAATAGAAATGGAAGGGATCGCACATTATGTTGTCTATGTTAGATGACATTTTGTCAGTCATCTAGTAAGTATGCAAATAAGATCGTAGTATGATTTTAAAAAATGTAACCCAAGCTAAATTGATGTAATGCACCTATCTATCTATCTATCTATCTATCTATCTATCTATCTATCTATCTATCTCATCATCTATATATATATGTAAACCTTTTATATAGATAGATAGATAGATAGATAGATAGATAGATAGATAGATAGATAGATAGATAGATAGATAGATAGATAGATAGATAGATAGATAGATAGATAGATAGATAGATAGATAGATGCATAGATACATGCATAGATACATGCATAGATACATGCATAGATATATAGGTATATGATGTGATATAGAGATAGATAAGTCAGTGATGGGGCCAATAAAATGGCCAAAAATCAATTGAAAATGTGATTCCGATGATGTTTGACTAAATGTGGCTCATACTGAAAACAATAATGATTTTATCGTGCCATTTTGACCTTTTTTTTTCTTCTACAGTCATCGCATCATTGATCTGACAAATGTATGTTGTTGTAAACATCCTCTGATAAATATTTTTGTACGAAAGTAACAACTTTCTAACCTCTTTGCCTCAAATCTTCTAATCGTCACGGGAATTCATTCAGCACAACCCTCACAGTGCATTATGGGTATTCTCTAGCTGTTGAGCAGAGCCGGACAGTATTGGAGTACATTTACTTGAGTACAGTACTTAAGTACAATTTTGAGGGATCTGTACTTTACTCAAGTATCATTTTTGGGGAGTACTCATGACTTTACTCAAGTACATTTGAGAGGGAAATATTGTACTCTTTACTCCAATACATTTCTATCTATAACCGTGAGTAAAAAGTAACTACTTCTTAAAAAAAAAAAGGAAATAAGAAAAATCTCGGAAACCCTCAATTTGTTGTTTCCCTCTCAAACGTGATTGGATTGTGCAGGCGCCACTGATTGAGACAGCCTATCAGAAATCACCTTCAGCTTTCCGACAAAGTCAACTCCACGGTTAGATTTAGATAAGAGACCAAACCATGGACGAAACAATGGATGGAGACGCAGCAGGTCCATCCCGTGAATGTGCCAACCCATGACCCCACCTCGCCACACTATTTCAATTTTCTGAATTTTCTGAAATGTTCTTAAATGTTAAAAGCAACATGGTAAAAGATGAAAATTACTTCATTTTACATTAACATTTTTCATAACTAAATAAAATTATGTATTTACAAACATTAAACATTGAATGGGGTAAAATTGACCCCAGGGATAATAGAAGGGTTAAATGTTAAATAAAGCAACATGGTAAAAAGATGAATATGAATTGATTTTACTTTCAATTCCTTTTACATTCTCCAAGGTATTTACATTAACACAACTCCATGTGGACGTGTCTGTCCATAAATGTAAGCACTGTGGCAGGTAGTGCAATATTTAGAAAATGTACTCTTGTACTCTTGATACTCAAGTACTTTTAAAAACAAGTACTTTAGTACTTTTACTTGAGTAGACATCTGACTGTAGTACTTTTACTTGTACTTGAGTAAAATTTGGCAATGGGTATCTGTACTTTTACTCAAGTAATAAAGCTGTGTACTCTGTCCGCCTCTGCTGTTGAGTGTACATCGGTTGTACCAAAGCCTGTCATATTAGACATTCTCTGGCTGTACACTCGTTATTGTGGTGCATTATGGGATTGAATCTAGTAGCAGTGACCTCCTCCATTTATCATGCAGGATTCTGACTGCTTTGAACATAAAGTGCTGGGAAACGATCTAGCAATACATAAAGTATTCAAGGTTTCTGTTTCTTCATGAAACCATCTGTGTATTTGACAATTTTTTTTAATCTGTGATAAAGGACACAAACTTCAGGAAGCAGCTAGTGTCGAAGTTTTCAACTCCTCCTCGACTTCAAGCAGCAAATCTCAGCGACCGGTTATCAAACACACCTGACGTCTGTGGGTTTTTTGCCCATACAATGAAAGTCAGTGGGGTCCAGTTTTGTTTTAGATCCAATTGACTTTCATTGCATGAACAAAAACAAATGATCAAAATGTCTTAATTTGTGTTCAACAGAGGAAACTGTTATAGGCTACAGGTTTGGGCCGACATTAAGGTAAGGTGAACCACTTCGCAAGAAACCACAGCATGATCTTTGTGAATTAAGACATCTTTACACAGCTGGGTTAAAGCTGAATAAAAGCGAGACTAAATTATTCCTTCTATCAAAATATTCAGCCTTAGGGAAAAGGTTTCAAAGTCCCCTTTAGTGAAAGTCCAGCTTTTAATGTAGTTTATATGTCTGTGGTGTTTTTAATATGCTTTAGGTCAAACCATGTGTAAATTCATAAGTGGACAGCACTGCGGTGAACCAAAGACAGTCTCAAAAACACGGTTTGAAATCGCTGACGTCACAAACATCATCATTTTGCAGTTAACCAGGTCAATAATACAATCACTAGTCTCTGAACTCTAGCTAAAAGTGCCAATATCAAATCACTTTTAGTAGCATGACAATAAAGGTGAACCCTTGTATAAAACATATGGTGTAAATGAATGTTAAAAAGGCTTGTTTGCGGAGTTGCACGTGCTGTTTTGCTCCTCCCGCGCGCGCGCGTATGCTCGAGTAACGTCACTCCATGATGAGATCTCCACAGACTCAAAGATTTAGCTTCACAGTGGACTGATGGATGTTTTACGAAGAATTGTGTCTTTCTAATAAGAGCAAAAGTTCTTCAAAGAGGTAAGTTAATATTGCATGTTATTATTTATATATTTTTTTCTTAATTTTGGGAAATACCATGAAAAGAGCAATGTGTTTAGGAAATTGTGGACTCTGTGATGCATTTAGGTCTATTTGGTAGTTTGACTGTTTAATGTGCACACATTTTAAGTTGCCGTTGTTACAGTGTGATAACACAATAGGGTTAGTGTATAATTTAGGGGTTACACTTTATTTTAAAGTGTCCTTGTTTACATTGCATGTAATAGTGAAATTATGCATCAACAAACCCTAATCCTATTGTAAGTACATGTTGTTAACTAATATTAATCAGTGAATTAACTATAGCTATACTGTAATATGGACATCGTAACAGTGTAACTGATTTAGGGGTTAGTTGTTAATAATTATGCATAATTTTCTGATAATAGTAACATGTATGTAACTGTCAAAAATAAAATTTAGTGCTACTACCAAAATCACTTCTAAAAAGGTTTAATCAGTCTTTCCATTCTTATCTAATAAATATATCTAATGATAACATGATGATAACACTTGAAGTATGAAGATATTTAGATCTGTTTCATATAATGTAACTTTAATAAATGTGTTTTTTTTTTTCGTACTACACTGGCAGATTTGTTTCACTCGTAAGTATAAACCAGTGAAAAACAATTGAAAAAAGAAAAACAAAGAAATATTTTTAACAATATGATTTTTGCTCTGTATTATCTTTGTTTAACTGGTAAATGATAAAATAGGCCTAATCTTTTTGATTATACTCTTTAGTTATCATGATGATATGGGAGACTGTAAACGATATGATATCACTGTGCAAGTTTGCACTGAACATTGATATTGGAAGACTTCATACATGCTATTGAAATGTATGTGTTCACTAACACCAAGTTAAGTGAACTTACCCATTAAAGTGCACCGTGAGCAAGAAGTTTAGTGAACTTAGCAGTTTAAGTACATTATATGAACCATGTTAAGTGAACTTAATTCTGTAAAGACACACTGTGAACAAGTTAAGTGAACTTAATTCTGTAAGTACACTATGTGAACACCAAGTTAAGTGAACTTATTTCTTTGAAGTAGTATACATGAGCATCAAGTTAAGTGAACTTAACTCTTTAAGTACACAATATGAACATAAATACATGCAGAAAGTTCACTTAACTCGAAGTGCACTATATGAACATCAAGTTTAGTGAACTTGTCAGTTTAAGTAGAGTCACATGAGCACCAACCTAAGTGAACTTAAGTTTAGATGTTATTTTAATGCATGCCATTTAATGCAATTGAACTAAAAACCATGTTCGTGTAAATGCACAAAACCCAGTGAGATAACCTGTGTTTGTTACGTTATGTGCAAATAGCATAATGAACATGCACACTTGTACTCCTAGAAAATGAACCTGAATATGTTTTTGCGTTTCAGGTGATTACTGGCATGGTGGCGCATCTCTAAAATGGCAGAAAGTAACAGGACCAACGAGGCTCCACAACTCATCTTGTGTAGTAATCAAGCAAAGATTTATGATTGTAATCAGTCAGATCCCATGAGATCTCAAAGCCCGATGCCGCTGGTGGACGCCTGGCTGGTCCCAGTGTTCTTCACCCTCATCATGTTTGTAGGTTTGGTGGGGAACTTTTTAGTCATCTATGTCGTCATCAAAAACCAGCAGATGAAAACGGTTACAAACCTCTACATAGGTATGAAAGGTTTGTTTCTCAGAATAGCATGCACAGTGCTTCTCTCATTGTTTTAATAAACACTCTCTTTCTCTTCAGTTAATCTTGCAACCACAGATATACTTTTCCTGGTTTGTTGTGTTCCTTTCACTGCCACTTTATACACTCTTCCTAGCTGGATATTTGGGGACTTCATGTGTCGGCTGGTCAATTATCTGCAACAGGTGAGAGCGTTTTTACTCTGTATCATTTTTTCCATGTAGGAGAGGGGGAAATGTAATGCATGAAATGCCATATTGTAAATAAAGACCAATAATATTATTTATTACAGTATCTTACATTGCAGTATCTTATAGCAGAAATATGGGCAAAATGCATTTATAACTGAATGGCTATTTAACGTGGCGCTCATGTCGACTGAAATTGCTAAGTTTACTCTGTGTTCATAGTGTACTAAAATTTTTGGGTTCATTTAGCGTACTTACAGAATTAAGTTCACTAACTTGTACTTACAGAATTAAGTTAATTTAACTCGGTGTTCATTTAGTGTACTTAAAGAATTAAGTTCACTTAACTCAGTGCCCATATAGTGTACTTACAGAATTAAGTTCACTTAATTTGCTGTTCATATAGTGTACTTACAGAATTAAGTTCACTTAACTTGGTGTTCATATAGTGTACTTACAGAATTAAGTTCACTTAACTTGGTGTTCATTTAGCATACTTACAGAATTAAGTTCACTTAACTCGGTGTTCATTTAGCGTACTTACAGAATTAAGTTCACTCAACTCAGTGAATTAAGTTCACTTAACTCAGTGTTCATTCAGTGTATTTACAGAATTAAGTTCACTTAACTCAGTGTTCATTAAGTGTACTTACAGAATTAATCTGACTTAACTTGTTTATATAGCGTACTTACAGAGTTAAGTTCACTTCACTTGGTGTTCATTCAGTATACTTACAGAATTAAGTTCACTTAACTTGGTATTCATTTAGTGTACTTACAGAATTAATTTGACTTAACTTGTTCATATAATTAGAATTTAGATATTCTAAAAATTAGAATATCGAGCAAAGGTTAATTTATTTCAGTAATTCAACTTAAAAGGTGAAACAAATTTATTACATAGACTCCTTACATGCAAAGTGAGATATTTCAAGCCTTTATTTGTTATAATTTTGATGATTATGGTTTACAGCTTATGAAAAACTTGACTTCATAAATTGAAACTCATCAAAATTATAACAAATAAAGGCTTGAAATATCTCACTTTGCATGTAATGAGTCTATTTAATATATTAGTTTCACCTTTTAAGTTGAATTACTGAATGAACTTTTGCATGGAATTCTAATTTTTCGAGTTTCACCTGTATAACTGAATGGCTGCACATCTATCTAAACTATTCTTGCCTAAACCCTACAGTATATGCTGAATGTGTGATCTTGGTGTGTGTCTTTGACTGATCTCAGGTCACTGCACAGGCAACCTGCATCACTTTGTCTGCAATGAGTGTGGATCGGTTTTATGTGACGGTCTACCCACTCCAGTCTCTCCATCATCGAACACCACAGACGGCTCTGACTGCATGCACCACTATTTGGATATGTATGAAAATCTACACCCAATTAGGGTTATTTTGGTTTGAATGAATGGCTTTTATTTTCCTAGTTTTTATTGCCTATTGGCAAAATAAATGATTACATTCATATCTTTTCACGCAGGTTCTCTGCTGCTTTCAGTGCCGATCGCGTTATATCAGCACACCGAGTCTTCGTTCTGGTTCGGTCCGCAGACGTACTGCACCGAGGCCTTTCCTTCACTCGTTCATAAGAGAGCTTATATTCTTTACTCCTTCTTGGCTGTTTACTTGCTGCCTCTGATCACCATCTGCATGTGTTACACTTTCATGCTCAAACGCATGGGTCAAGCCACGGTGGAACCTGCTCATGGCTGTAACCAGGTACTGTGGTGTTACATTTCTGCATTATAACGCTAAATGCACTTAAGTACGCTATATGAACGCCAAGTTAAGTGAACTTAATTCTGTAAGTACACTGTGAACAAGTTAAGTGAACTTAATTCTGTAAGTACACTATGTAAACACCAAGTTAAGTGAACTTAATTCTGTAAATACACTAAATGAACGCCAAGCTAAGTAAACTTAATTCTGTAAGTACACTGTGAGCAAGTTAAGTGAACTTAATTCTGTAAAGACACACTGTGAACAAGTTAAGTGAACTTAATTCTGTAAGTACACTATGTAAACACCAAGTTAAGTGAACTTTATTCTGTAAGTAAACTGTGAAGAAGTCTTCTTCACAGCGTACTTACAGAATTAAGTTCACTTAACTTGTTCACAGTGTACTTACAGAATTAAGTGAACTTAATTCTGTAAGAACACTATGTGAACACCACGTTAAGTGAACTTAATTCTGTAAGTACACTATGTGAACACCACGTTAAGTGAACTTAATTCTGTAAGTACACTATGTGAACACCAGGTTAAGTGAACTTAATTCTGTAAGTACACTATATGAACACTAAGTTAAGTGAAATCAGAAATTTTAGTACATTAGAAGTCTATATGAACACCGAGTTAGGTGAACTTAATTCTGTAATTACGCTAAATGAACGCCAAGTTAAGTAAACTTAATTCTGTAAAGACACACTGTGAACAAGTTAAGTGAACTTAATTCTGTAATTACACTAAATGAACACCAAGTTAAGTAAACTTAATTCTGTAAAGACACACTGTGAACAAGTTAAGTGAACTTAATTCTGTAATTACACTAAATGAACGCCAAGTTAAGTAAACTTAATTCTGTAAAGACACACTGTGAACAAGTTAAGTGAACTTAATTCTGTAAGTACACTAAATAAACGCCAAGTTAAGTAAACTTAATTCTTTAAGTACACTGTGAAGAAGTTAAGTGAACTTAATTCTGTAAGTACACAAAGTAAACACCAAGTTAAGTGAACTTAATTCTGTAATTACACTAAATGAACACCAAGTTAAGTAAACTTAATTCTGTAAGTACACTGTGAGCAAGTTAAGTGAAATTAATTCTGTAAAGACACTGTGAAGAAGTTAAGTGAACTTAATTCTGTAAGTACACTATGTAAACACCAAGTTTAGTGAACTTAATTCTGTAAGTACACTGTGAGCAAGTTAAGTGAACTTAATTCTGTAAAGACACACTGTGAGCAAGTTAAGTGAACTTAATTCTGTAAGTACACTATGTAAACACCAAGTTAAGAGAACTTAATTCTGGAAGTACACTATGTAAACACCAAGTTAAGTGAACTTAATTCTGTAAGTACACTAAATGAACGCCAAGTTAAGTGAACTTAATTCTTTAAGTACACTGTGAACAAGTTAAGTGAACTTAATTCTGTAAGTACACTATTTGAACACCAAGTTAATTGAACTTAATTCTGTAAGTAAACAAAATGAACACCGAGTTAAGTGAACACAACAATTTTAGTACACTAAGTAAACTTAGCAATTTCAGTCGGCATGAGCACCACGTTAAGTGAACTTAAATACACAAGTTAGACCCAAGAGAGACCCAATTACTCAATTAAATTAAGGAAATAAGTTTTCAGAGTAGAAGAAAATGATGAATATTCAGACACCAGATATATACACACATTTTTTATATATTTGTTTTACTGGCAGAAGGAGTCTAACAGAAGGACAAAACCAGTGAAATATAAACTCATAACTCAGTATCAGAGTTTCTAAACTATAGCAAATAAACTGTGATAATGTGAGAGATGTTGAAGCTGTCTGAATAAAGGTAGTTTTGACTATATATGACCCATAATGAACCCTGATGGTGTTTGTTTTCCAGCTGCAGTCTCCAGCAGAGCGAGTGGAAGCCGTGCGGACCAGAGTCTCCAGGATGGTGGTTGTGATGGTTCTGCTGTTTATATTCTGCTGGGGTCCGATTCAGATCCTGATTCTCTTCCAAGCATTCTGTTCTGAAGATGTCAGTCACAGTTATACACTCTACAAACTCAAGATCTGGGCTCACTGCATGTCCTATTCCAATTCCTCCATAAATCCCGTGATCTACGCCTTCATGGGAGCCAACTTTAGGAAGGCCTTCAGAAGTGTGTTTCCTCTGATCTTCAAAAGGAGCGCAAGAACAACCGAGCCTGTAACCTATAACAGAGAGATGAACTTTCTTTCATCCCAACCTCAAAGGATGCTTTGGACAGGTTATGCATAATTAGACCTTTAGAAATCAATAACACGTTTATACCATGGTCTGGGTGAATACTCGATTCTGATTGGCTGCAGGGTGTCCATTAAAAAGTGATAGAGGACACCTAGTAAAGAAGTTCTGGTAAAACTGACTGTTTACCTTTCGAAATTAATAAATGAATGCGCTGGTTACATCAGCTGTGAGTAACCATAGCAACAGGCAGTCCAAGTATCCTTTTACAATACAACCGGCACATCCGGGAACTTAACTGTCAATTTTGTCCCCGCGGCGCCCCCTTTTGGGGGAAAACAAACTAGACTCCCCATAGACTTCAATACAAAATAACGGCAAAAACCAACGTCCGTACACAGCTTACAGGCGTAAATAACTTAAGAAATCATTTATATAAAACATGTCAAGTAATTATATGTCCACCCTGCCTGCCATAGTGTGTGAAAAACACATACACAAACTTAATTTGGTCAATTTAAAAACATGTCCCTTTATTCTCCCAGCGTCAAATTGGGGTAACAACCCCACCCAGTGGCCAGAGGTGTCTTACCCGGACATTTACTTTTACCTCGTCGAGTCACGAGGTAAGCGAGTGAATGATTTTATTCCGCTTTTTAAAGTAAAAAACCTTAATGTATATCTCATGAATTAATGATTATGATGGCAGGTAGCCTGGGCTAGTTGATAACGGGCATAAAAAATGTATCTTTCACGCTCTATAGCAGGCAGGCTTGACATATAATTACTTGACATGTTTTATATAAGTGATTTCTTAAGTTATTTACGCCTGTCGGCTGTGTACGGACGTTGGTTTTTGCCGTTATTTTGTATTGAAGTCTATGGGGAATCTAGTTTCTTTCCCCCAAAAGTGGGCGTGAACATTCTATGATGACGCAGCGCCGGTTGTGCGTATTTATTGTGTCAAAACAAACATCTAGTTTAAATGTCAAAACCGCCGCCATCTTGGGACAGGGGTCTTGTCATAGGAAGTAGCTAGGTAACGCTGCTATCTCTACATTCAACCTATTTTAAGGCATGAAGAATTATTTTCAAGGGAAAAACCTTTAAATATGTCATTTTGGTGATCAATGATGAGTTTTAAGTGATAAAATTATTGAGTACGGGGGGGAGGGGGGACTTTAAAATGTATATTAAATGCAAATAGCTCTCGTTTTTTACTTTACTGTATGTAATTTCAAAACTTCTGTTGGAGATAAAGTGTACTGCTGAATGTTCTGTCATTGAAACTTGTATGTCATGTGTTTTACTATATTTGTAATTACACATATGTTATGATGAAGTTGCAATTTTGTACATTTCAAATATATTAACTTAAATGTAATATCAAGAACAATAATCAAGTCCTTTACATGTTCTTTAGTATGTTAGTCAACACATCAACATAAGTGTACATTAATATTTCACATTGACAAATTGTACTTTTTTAAGTTTGTGAAGAAACAATCATGAAAGTGTACTCTTTTATCATTTCTCTTTTATTATATTATCCGCAAGTACAGTTTTTTAAAAGTAAACTTTTAAGATTTAAAGGACACTACAAGTGAACATTCAATATAAGCATACTTTTTAAATGGGTAGCTATCTTTCATCACTAGATAAACAGAAATATCCACGAACATAACTTCAACAAAGCCTTTTTGGTAACATTTAGGTGATTGGGACAGCACATCATATCTTTGATTTAGACAAGTAGTGTAAGAATAATTATTACACAAGTTAGTTCATACTTCGATATGATTTCAAATGCAAGATTTTTTTGTTTCCGGCTGCAATTCACTTAACAGCCACAGGTGTCACTAATAACAACGTTTTCCGAATTCTATATTTCTAGTGAATGTGTTTTTTAAACTGATCAATCCTTAAAATTTAAAATGAATGAATTAAAATTAAATCCACAATAAATGATTCCATGATGGGAGGGATTTTTTGACAGATATTTTACCAATATTTGAGGAGGTATTTTGTGTTTTAAGGTGAAAGGAAATGTCTGTAAATGAAAA